>CM035816.1:46882234-47382234 GCA_020458035.1 Magallana ariakensis
GCACTAGTCTGAATATATTAAACATTCTGACATTGATATAAACCAATGGTCGTAACTGTCGGAATAATATATTCAATGAATTTAGTCATTGTATATCTGAGGATTCTTTAAATAACAGTATTCGCTTGTCAACGTCGATAAAAAAAAGTAAATACTGTAAATGAGGATTCCAGCATGTGTGTTCATACATTAGCGTTTGCTCGAGTGCAATAAACATGTTAATTAACATATGTTTTATTAAATTAAACCTATCAATGAACCACATCTTACTCAACAAGATAAATATAGATAAAAGCCTGAATACAAAACAAATAATCTATAGATAAAAAAAAATATCACAGAAATTGTAATCTGGTCTGCAGTTTAGGAAGGTTAAAGCATGGTCTTTTTATATTTATTATCGACCTAACAAAAATTAATTCTGCTTTGCTGAGTTTCGTTCATGACGAATCAAAGATGTCTAAAATCTAATTTTCGCCAAAATGATTGATATAGGTCTGATGTTTTGACGTATCCAGTTATTTTAAGTATTGAAGATTTAGAAATTTGTATCCGTATATATTTGTTACAGTCAGATTTATTTTTAAAGGATTTTAAAATTTGCTATCCTCCTCGCCTCTTTACCGATGATTACGATATCTTAAAATACTTTCATAGGCCGAATATGTTCATTATTCAGTTTTTGATTACATAATATCACTTCACACGCGAATGATCCGAGACAATGACACAGGTAAACAGGTAAACTAACGGAGCTACTGCTCCAGACACGTGTATATCTGGGGTATGTATACACATGGTACACATGCATGTCTGGTGAAAAAAGGGGGTTTCACATCTCTAGACTGGTATATTGATTTGTGTATAATTAGCTACTAAAACAGAAAAATAAATTAGACTGTGTAAAATCAGGCGTTCATACGCTAATACATGTGTATAGTCTGTCAATCAGACTATCAAAACGTAACCACTAATCTGCTAACGTTCAAAATAATGCCTTGATTGTTACTTATTTACTCACATTTAAAATGACAAAATTTACCATTCAGCCGTTTTAATCTTTCTAAAAATGTAATTAAGTAATTATTTCGGAAGTCATTACGTTGATCATTAATTTCTTATCTAATTTTGATAAAGTGCAACTTTCTTTCGAGCTCTATGGTCAGCAAATAAATACTCCAAATAGCTTAATTAAGTTGTTATACTGACGCCGAATCATTTTTAAATCTTTAAAAAAAAAATTTAACAAAGGATGTAAATAAGCATAAAATAAAATTCCACTATCGTATTTTTAAAGAATAAAAGACAGACTTCATCAAGCAGCCATCTTGCATGGACTTTCGCCCTGATCCGTTTATAATTAATCCTGTGTTTATTTTATATGCATGCTGTTTTGATTGTTATTGGTTTGAAATTAGTATAAATGAATAATCGGGCGACATAGTGGTAATTTTATGGCTCATACGATGAATAGACCCCGCGTTATAATACCTTTTACAAAATATGTACTATTATCAATATTATTAATAATGTCATGGAAAAATCATCCCAGAAAAATACGAAAATATGGTTCTTATAACAATAGTGCTTTGATTGATTGTCATTTTGCTACATAGACTGTGAATTTATATGGAAAGTGTGTTACAAATTTGACTTAATTTATCAATCAAACAATTTTCCGAATTCGGCATTTTTGTACGGTGAAATACGAGTTTAAATTCAAACAACATTTTATTTAGTCATCCTGGGTTGAAAAGGAAATAAAAATAAGAAACAACTGTTCATATATCGATAAAACAATGCAAGAAAACGAACAGTTTCCTTACAATTTTCTTGTTTCTCATGTATCGGCGTTGACCCCGTGACGTCACAGAAATCGGCTTCATTCAAAAACCGTTCAGGTGTGAAATTGGGGTTCCCCCAAATATCTCGAAAAGTACTTAATATGCGATCTCCATAATATGAAAAAATGACCGGCACTGCAGGTACCCTTTAAGTATCTAAGAAAGTGACCTTCAAATCAAGCTGAATGCATTGGTTTGATCAGTTTTCAATTCACCTAAACTTTAAGCATGTTTTAACACAAAGTGCGAGAGGACAGAGAGACCAACACACTTTTGGATAAAAACTTAAACAAATAAAATTAGACAAACAACGGTATATTCATACAGTTATTAATGTCTACCAAAATGGAGCCGAAGCGTGTCGATTTTCAGTTCAGTTTGAACTTTGGTATTTTTAATTTTTTCATTTGTAATTTTATTGAAATTTGTTTACATTTTTAAACTTTCATTAATCTAAACAAACAAATCACTTGGTGCCCTTGAATGATGAATCAACGTTGAGACAGGTTACTTCTATTTTGATCGTATTCGAGGCCAGCGATTATATTGAATTGCGGAATTTATATGTAGAAATGTACATGACGGAAAAATGACAGGAAAATGAAATTCAATGCAATGCCGATATAAACATATTTATTTTCAGAGGCTGGGTGGTCAAAAATCGCCCATAAGAACTAGCCAAAATTTTTATATATAACGCTTTAAACTATTTTTTGGTAAAGGAAAATATTCAAATGCAGGAAAAACAATATATTGAAGAAATATTGACACAACAGGTGTAATTAGTGACACAGCATAAGATATATTCAAATCACTCTAGTTTAACGAATGTTAATTTATAAGTTTATTCTTGGAGGGGAGGTTTTTGCCTTAATAAGGCCTGATTCAGGCTAGAGGATTAATTATTTAATAATTAGATTTAACGATGATTACTTAGGTTTTCTTTATTAGAACTACGCGTACCAGTTCATATTACTTTTCCTGTTTAGCAGTTATAACGGGTACCTGTACCTGTAAATGTTTTAAATGCATTTTTAGATATTTTCTCATACTGATCTGATTATTTTTAGTCACAATCGAAAATTGAGAATTGCATGTGTTGATTTTTTGAACATCATTTTTTATATATGTTTATTTTTATTTATACAATAAAATTGAATAAAATAACAGAGCCATATCGCATGTTTTGGAGGAAGAGATACGTGTGTTTTACCCCAATGACATATTCAATTTCAATGAAATTTTATGTTTGTAGGTATCAGTACTCGCATTAAATATCCAACCTCAAGAGAATAACACATATTTGTTAAAATAAATAGCCAACAGGGAAACAGAAGCTACAAGTTCGACCTTACGGGTACTTTGCAATTTACACGTATGTTTATTCGGGTACATACGTGTAGAGATTCGTCATTACACAAACTGATGACGTAATGTACATATTTTCCTTTCCACAAGTACACGTACGCGTACACGTTGGTTTGCTAAACCTCTCTAATATTTGCTTTTAACCTTTTAAACTTTGCCTAAAGAGCAACAGGGTAAAAAGCGGATAACAAATCTATCCCTCTATATAAAGTGTTACAACCGACACTGACTCTTTTGCCATCCAA
This sequence comes from Magallana ariakensis, assembly GCA_020458035.1. Lineage (NCBI taxonomy): Eukaryota > Metazoa > Mollusca > Bivalvia > Ostreida > Ostreidae > Magallana > Magallana ariakensis. Next base: position 46,885,692 of record CM035816.1, read on the forward strand.
ACACTCCCTAAAGTAAATTCACTGCTTTGATAATTAAAAAATTCAGACCACTGTGGATTTGATAATAAGGTGGAGACACCGGCATTTAGTGTCATCAAACAGACTCCTTTTTTTATTTTTTCCTACTTCCTGAAAGGTCGTTTTTCTTAAAAGTTGTCATTATGAAAACCGAACCCTGGAATTGATGTCATGATGAACACTTGATTAATGTATTGCAAACCAACAAAATTTGAGTTTAATTAAATATAATTGAGAAAACACCTAAAATTACTGGTCCCTGTTAATTTCTGATCGTTGGTTTAAGAGGTTGTGTCTTACTAAATTTAACCATTGAAATTCAAAAAGTGTGATATAAGCATTTGTCTTAGGATGACAAACATGTTCCATGCTTTGGTGAATCTCAGCCTGACAACTTTTTACTTCATTTTCATATTACAGGTGATCTATCACTATCAAACTTAGAACAACTTGAATACAACATAACAAACCACGGAGAAAACAATAGATCATTGACTCTGAATGTTTCCGACGACAAAGGATATATAGTTGATAATCGATCTATACACCTTCACATTCAACCCGGAGAATCCAAAAATACACAAGTGTTCATCCGGGGAACTCAGCCATCAACAATCGTGTAAATATATCTAAATGTTTGCAGATCATGATCATAACTGTTAATGCACGGAGATAAATTGATGCATCAATCTCTCTAATATGTTTATTGTGTTTCAGAACTGTAACAACATCCCTCAAAGACGAGAAGACACAGATTGTACTGCAAAAGTTAACAAAAAAACTTACAGTAAATATATATATATATATATATATATATATATATATATATATATATATATATATATATATATATAAATATATAAATAATTCGTTTTCTTGCAAAGTCATTTGTATATCAAAATTTTCTAAAATACATATTTTTCCAAAATTAAAATACATGTAATTATATTGTAGGTGTCCCCCGCTATGCGACCTACTTGCAACTTGACGTCATCGGGCGATACTTGTCAAAATCAGAGAGGAAATGACAGCAACTGTCATAACGTCATCTGGCAAGGAAGTGCTCAAGTAAATTATTCTGGAGTAAGCATTGCAAGTTTAGATGTGTCAAGTACTTCTGTTAATTTGACACATGATCCAATTTGGAGTTCATACGGTCCTCTGGATGTTACACTACAGTATGTTATATTTTTTTTTCATTTAAGCATTAAATTCATTAAATGGAGGTGAAATTACAATTTATAATTTCTTTTCGTTAATTGTCTTACAGAGCAGACTGTTGTACTCGGTCAATAGTACTCACCGCAACTGATAATGATGGTTTCATCGCTCAGTGTAGATTTCATCTTTCATCTGAAGATTTGTCTAACATCATCACCGATTCGTCTGAGCCTATTGACAAAAAGGAGGTAAGCAGTTTCTTATAATAAAATTGCCTTTCATCATATAAAATGACTTAATTGAATTTGCATCAGATAAAAAGAAGTATGGATATGTAATCATTTTATAATTGCGTACTTTCAGACTGTATTAAACTTGACTGTTTTGGGCGCAGCTATCGGAGGAGCTTTAGCAGGAATTGTTATTCTTACAACGCTTCTGAAAATTCGTCACTCATCTTTGAAGTCTTCAAAGGTCAAAAATGACACAGATTTGCAAATTGACATCACACGGGTTGAACAGTCGGATAAAAATAAAACAGCACATTTACAGGCGTTTATGTTCCGGGAACCCATTGTTTCCAGTACACCTGCAGAGAGCTTTTTTGGCCGCGTTCACTAACAATTTATTATCAATGACTTTGATTCTAAAATCGGGGTCCAGAAAATATCGAATTTCTTTTAAGTAACGTGTGCGACTTTGAATGAATTTCCTTCTAAAATCATTTAAAGTTAAATAAAAATGCATTTATTGTGGACTCACACAACACAAATAACATCAAAGACACTATATACTTTTGGTACATAGATATTAGCTTTTAAATCTAGTTTTGTAAATCAATTATAAATGCATTTTTGTGTAAATCTATCGGTCACATATGGTTCATATTGTATTAAAATGTAGTACATCATACATAACTTGATTTAAACAAAACTTTCGATGTGTGAATCATAACTCAACATTGCAACTATCCTGTGTTTCATCTCATCGTTACATTGTATATGAAACAGTAACGTAAAAAGAAGAAGGTTGTATTCCAATACACATCTTTAAAATAACTGATATTTGTAAAGTTAACCTATTTTAAGAGATTAAACAAAATGTCTTTGGGAACGTAGTATTTGGTAAGTTGTCCATTAGTGTAATATTTCCAAGGATGTTTGCTAACATTTATTAAAGGTAATTTAGTCATATATGTGCTTTTGACAATTAATACTGGATTGTAAACTTTTTCTTAAATATGTCTGTCTGGGTCACAGTCGTTTGACAGTGCTTAAATTCAACCGCCCAGTAATCAGAGTTCACCAACTGATTTAAAACCATCCTCTTTTACAGTCAGAACACAAACTAGAAAATAGTATTAAAAGTATTATCTTGTTTTCAAAACTGTTTTTGAAAGAGAAATTGAATTTTTTTTAAAGTCATAACATCCCTGTAAACCATCACAATCAAAGTAATTCGTTGGCATGAAAAATGTTAGAACTCTAAAAAAAATTCATGCAGCCGGCCCTGTTTTTCTAAAATCACTTACACCGCTGAATTGCTGTGAGTGTTACTATGGAAAAATCACACGACACAAATGGATGCAATTTAGAATTAGCATATAACAAAAAGAGTTATTATCTGTATTATGTATTTACAACGCGACGAACAGAATTTCTGTAAAACAACTTATAACCCATGACTTTGTAGAACGTAATGAAAATTGTCGATTATGAAATTATTTCAATGTAATTAACAAATTTTAAATGCTGTTATATTTAGATTGAACCTTTAATATTTCCATAAATCTGTATTCTACAGTTGGAGAAGAACATTATGGTTTTTTTTACCTTGACCTTGTTTTGCAGTTGCTTATGCTAACAACGGAATCAATTCCGAAGTATATTTCAAGAGATCTCAAAACGAAAATAAATTAACAATACTACTCGTTTGCTTTTCCATTTAATACAATTGCATAAATTCCTTTGCAAGAAGTGGAAGATTAATTTCGGATTGGAAAATCATGGACAGTACGTTAAATTTCACCACCCAATATGTTTCATGATGTGATTCATTCTGAACAATCAATACAACTATTAAAAGTCAATACATTTTATCGATATCACATGAACATGTACACCAATCCTAACAAAATGTGTCTACGTGTCTAATTAAGCAATAAAACATATTTATATGGTGAATAAAAATGTAGCAATGTACTAGTACAAATTATACATTGAATAATATTTTAAAGCACTAAGTGAGTATGAAGTGCATTTTATCAAATACGTCTGCTTTATAAAAGATATCTATGATAATAATAAATAATAATCTTGCAATAGTGTTGACCCCAAAAATTAGTGGGAAAGCAAATTCATATAAAAATGAGTTTACATAAAAGCCCATTAAAAAAAAGGATTCTACCTATCATTGTATCGTAGCTAATGATTTGTTTACAACTCGGATAGTTTAAATGTAGACGTTAAAAATCGATAGAAATTTAAATTTTTAAAAGTTTTGAACGGTTTGAATAATTCTTAATAATAATCGCATTGCAGTTGACTGACTTTATACTAGTATTAAGTTTTTAACTACTATTATATTACATACAGTAATTTTATTAAGTAAACACTAATGACAGCAAAATTATACTGAATGATGTTTTTGTTTCAATTAAAGACATTGTTGAACAATTAGGACTCAAAGTAGACTTTTGGACACGGCGACTTACTTTAATTTAAAATTTAGGTCGCCAATAGTAAATCTTTAAACTTAATTTTATAAGGAATAACAACTATTTATTTTATCAAATTTCAATATGTGTAGATAAGATTCATAGTTCAACAAGTTTGTCCGTAGCACTGAAAAAATCTGAAGACACTACCAGCATCAACACGACAAGCGAAGAAAAAACCACCTGCACCACCACCTCTGTGAAGGAATGTGCAACGCCATCAAATGCTCAAAAAAATAGCATATGAGAAATTATTCTGGACACAACTTGAACTGACGAAATTGACGAGTTTTTTTTTTTAATTAAATTATGTACAGTTATTTTTTGTTAAGGAAAATAAGTCATCTTCATTTATGTACTCATTTTAAATATGAATCTCTCCAGCTACCATTAATGCTCATTAAAACTGGTTTGAGCGATCTTTCACAGGCTAATAATCGCTTCGCAGTTAATTAAGTTTAAAACTTAAATCTTATCTCAGTTCAGGAAAATATTTACACGGTAGTAAACACATTCATTTCTTTACTGAATTGTTGCTTGTTTTATTTCACTTAAATTTTAAAATCCATTAGTAACTTTAAAAGCAAAGTAATGTCTTAACAAAGTACATTGATGCACATTAGAAGGTGGATTTTGACATAAAAAATAGACGCATTTTCTGCAATTATCTGTACCTGTATAACTTGTATGAAACATCGAAAAAAGCATTTTTCTGTTGATATTCACATCTATATTCTGAAAGTTTTCAAATATCCATTAAAAATGAGTAAAAGTGCGTAAATTATAATGATTGTCAATCAAAACTTTACCAAAAAGTATTTATATTTTATATATTAAAAAGCATCATGTATATTATGTTAATACTTAAGGGTATTGTATATATATTATGAAAATATTTTGAAAAATGCAATTGCTTTGATACGTTTCTTAATAAATTATTTTTGAATGTTCATTAGAAACTGCTAAGACTGATTTTTTTTGGTCTCAAAAGATAGATAGTCATAGGTTTTTGTAATTTTGTAAAAAAAAAAATTGTAACCATTTTTTGGCAGTAATAAAATATTCAGAGTTAAGATTCAAATTTGTTAGTCAACATAATTTTACACATGTTCTGCTGGTTTAATCTTAATTACTTATTAATATAATCTTTTATTATACTTTCATGTTAAATACTGAAATCTGATTGGTTTAGACGCAGTTGACAATCCGTTCCCTTACCCTCAGCGTTAGCAACACGCTTGGCAACGGGCCAATAGAACGAATTGTTACATGCGCGTAAATTATGCGCGTACGGTTCGCCGTTAAATTCACGTCATTTCTACATAAACGCAGTTAAATTTTCTCTAAAATTAAGGCATTCAGTATAATAAAATAAATGAAATAAAATAAATAGTGCCTGTTTGGGAGGGTAACAGTTGAAATTGAACCCCTCGAAAACCATTGTCAACCTTCGCTTCGCGTCGGTTGACAATGGTTTTCTCGGGTTGTCAATTTCAACTGTTACCCTCCCAGATAGGCACTATTTATATAATGGCACCCAATACAAAAATATTGAAAATACTTACAAACGGTAAAAGAAACTATATCTAAAAATTTTGATCATTGACCTAATATAAATTTTATGCAAGCAGAACAAGGTCAATATAATAAGATAATACTATAAGTGTTTTAGTATTATCATCATTAAATATTTCGTTACATTGAATCAAAAATGGGTAGTGATTTGAAAACTGATAGAGGAAATTCGGACAGAAATATTTTAAAAGTTTGTTCATAAAACTTAGTATTTTGTATTTTTTTTTAGTGCCACTGCATAAATAAACTGTATTTTAATTTTTAAATATAATGAATATTTCCATAATTAATATAATCTGAATAGTGTAAAATTTTGAGGGATTTTTTCTTAATTTAATAAAAAAAAAATTAATTGCCATTATATCACAAAGTAGGTAATTCACATACTTTATGAAAGTGAAATAAACCAGTTCAATCAAAGGTGTATAACATAAAATAAACGAATTTTTTTATTATCATCAGTGAATTTTTATTTTTATTCTGAGTGAATGTCATCGTTAAGTCACCAAAATCCCTCCGTCTTTGGTCTTGCTAGCCTCTGTAATGTTCAACTTAATGTATGCAAAACAAGTTTTGAAATCGTAATAAGTGATTATATTGACATACATTTTCATTTGCACCGGTATAGGTCAGGTTTCTAAAGTTAATCTTCAAGACCCCCACAGGTGTCTCCCCCCCCCCCCCCGCAACGGCCGCACGAACATTCCCCGCCTCCACCACCCCCTCCTACGGTACCATGCTGTACGTGACGAGCGATCATCGCAAAAACCAAGAGTATTCTTTTGTTGACACCAGCAATGAAACATTTCAAGAACAGAGAAGAATATCAAAATGTGTGACTAAATGAAACTGAAATCAAAGCTCTTTGTTGTTCAAAATTTACATCTTGTAATCTAATTTTGATTTAATAAATGACTTCCGTTACTTTGATTTTTATTAAAACAATATTTGATGGAAGAAATATGGTTGATGCAATAAATTCTATGTAATTAATTACGCAAACATTTTAAAGAAGTTGGTTGGTCAACAGGTTACCCATCATATCTACAAAAAAAATCATATTAAGAGTGTTAAGCATCAGCTATTATTTTGTCGAAAGTTCCAAACATTTTAGCTTAAACTTTTAATATATTACTTTATTTTTATACAACTTGAAAGCTCTTTTTTCTGTTGCAATTGATATAGTTTTCAAATGATCATAAAAAAAGTTTAATGGGAAAGAAACTATTTATACAATTACACTTTATTTTAGTGTTTATTTCGATAAATAGTATGTCACAACATGGAGGTGTCCCATGCTACCTTAAAACGAAGTTAATTAAGGTGAATAGAACGAATTTGTAGGAATTCGATATGGAATTGTGTCACATAGGGTCAATCACCAATTTCTAAAGAAAATTACTAGTCAAAACCTGTAAAATTTTCTACATACTGGATTTTATGAGTTGTTGATCCTTTCATAATTTGCAAATTTTTCATGATTTTTCAGCTTTTTGACTTCCCCCAGCTAATTCCCTGCAAAGGGTTGACCTTCCGTACCGTGTGCATGTTGCACCATCATATGTCAGAAACTTACCGGTGTATAGTTTACAATGTCCGATCCACCTACTTTTTGTGTTATTTTTCCTCCCGTCTGTCACTTGCAATTTCACTGTGTGAAGTCAACGCAACAGCCATAGCCGCGGTTTCGCATTTTACTTCTGATTCTCATGCACCTAACAATTAGGGCCTACATATTGCATGTCAATTTCAACAAGAGACATCCCTCTAACTAATGATAATCATTAAAAATCATTTCATGAATTTTAGCAAAACACTTATAAGCCTTCAAGTACTGCAAATCTCAATTTTACAAAAATATAGAAATATTACCATCGGGAGCTCATCGTGCATACACTTATGACACTTACAACTTATGTCGATATACTCCCAAAACCCCCAAAAAATCCTTGACCGTTTATAGAAAAGTCCGTTGGTTTCTTTAATAAAAGGCAATTACTGCGCTATAGCAAACTCTTATGATACAGTATCCACTAATGAGATAAAGTTGCAGTGGTCAGACTTCTGACCGTAAATGATATAATTTTATCATTAACGAACTACCTAACCGTCCACTAATGATACAATTTCAAAGTTATATCATTAAAGATCAACATTCACGTCCACCAATGATAGAAGAAAAAACCCGCAAAATAGGTACATCGTTGACCTTTAATGAATGATATTATTTTTATTGCATTAGAAGACGAAGTTCGATTGTCAATGTTACAATTAAGCATAATATTAAACTATCTTTAATTTTGCATGCACCCCTTTTATTTCTCTGTTGACAAACAGGAGCGTCAGACAGAACTTTTAGATTCTACTTTGCTTTCCTAGTTCTTTTAATTTGATAAGATTTAATTTTAAGATGCAAGCTTATAAGAATCATGACTTCTTTCAAGTCTAGTATATACCTGCTAGAACAAGGTTAATTGAAAATGTTAATTTGGCATTGTAGAATATAAATATATGACAACACTTAATTAATAGTAAAAAATATTCGGACCAGACGTGAACATTAATATCTTTAATAGATACTGTATCATTAGATGTTGCTACACTGCGCTCTTTGTATGATAGGGGTTACCGTATAGCAAAGGAAAATATTTGTATGACAAAGTAAAACGGCACCTGTGATTGCAAAACGGTAGTTTGACACCACACAAGATAGATTGAAATTGGTTTTAACGTAAATTTTATTTTAAAATGTAGTCAATTTTTAGGTATGTGGTATGCATACAGGTAGATAGTTGCGAAATTCAATTATGTTGACTTGTCGTAACTAAAAATTGCTGAACTCAATTCTTATCACAAGAAATAATGCGCTAATATTTCCAAGTTTATAATCAAGGATAATGCAAGGTAATCCATATTAATATTGCAAGCGATGTTGTGGCCCTTTAAGATTGCAAATTTTTAACCGTCGCATGCTGTGCATATTAATGTATGATTTTGAAACCATCAGATTAATCAATGACATAGCCGATATGAATAGAGAGATGTTTTTCTAATAGATCTTGTAAGGTATTTATTTTTAAATTCCGTCTCACAAAACGAAAGTACATCCTTTACATGTAGCTTATCATGCATGCAGAGTTGGTTATTCCAAACCTTTTATAGCGACACATCACGTTTCCGTATAAAGTAGACAGGGATCTGAGGTAGTGATTTGATATAAACTTTGTGTGCGCAAATAATTCAGGAAAATAATGGATGGTAAGATGAATTTTTCAATCACAAGTCTGATCATTAAAATATTTTATATGTAAAATATTATTCTTACTGATCAATGAATATATTTTTTGTTGTTGCATATTTACCTTTAATTTTATATTACTCAACGTCGAAAATATTTACTTTATTGTAAAATTTAAACAACAACTTTCATGACGAAATATTATGTTAAATGTTATTTACGTCTGTATAGGTTGGAATCCAAAGGTTAGTTTTCCAAAACCCCAACGGATGCCTTCTGTCCCACAACGCCCGCGTATACCAGCCCCTAAACCACCAGCCCCTCCCTCTGCACCATGCGAACATAAGGGACCACCTTCAAAAATGAGAGGATTCTTTGGTTGACAACAGCAACGTCGCATTAAAGTCGGAAAAGAAAATTGAATTAATGTGACTATCAGAAAAATAACTACCTCTCTTTATTTTATGTTTTCTAAATTTGATTTAACGATTGATTACAAATACTTGGACTTTTAAAAAAAGTATTTGGTATTACAAAAAAGTAGCTAAAGCAATAGGCTATATCTAATGACATACTTGTACAATAAATAAGCTCTAGATATTACTATTGTTTTGTTATTTATAAGTTATCATTGAGAAAGCAACATTTTGAGCACATTTATTTTTAAAAATTTGATAACCAAAAAAAAAAAACAAATAGCTCCTGTTTTATGGACATTTGTAAACAAGAGCTAACCGATGCGCCATATGGTAACAACGTGCTAGATAATTGTCATTGACAACAAATCAACAAAATGTTTACTTTGTAACACGTCATACTTTTAAAGGGACTTCAGGTCAATTTGATATTTATATTTTAGAATGTCTTCAGTGGCATTTCTAATGTAAAACTTAACTTTTATTGTAATTTGTCAATTTATTAGTGAGAACCAAAATTCAAAATCCTTGTTTTGAAAACAAAGCTTAAGCCTTGTGTTTAGGTTATTCGATTCTTTGACTTGGTCGATCGACGTCCGTTAACAGTTTTACCTTCTTCTTCAAAACGTTACATTTTTTAGGTCACCTGAGTCACTCAGGTGAACTAATGCCATCGGTCGTGCGTTGTGCGTCGTTCCGTAACAATTTTACTTTTTTAGCATCTTGAAAATTAGAAGGCCAATTGTTATCATTTTTGCTTTAAAGCACCTTCAGGATAAGAGGGATCTAAATTGTGAAAATATGGCAATACAACCCTTGGTCGGTTAGGAGCTAGTTTTTGTGTGTTTCCGTATTTGTAAATTTACTTTCGATGTGCATTGATGCAATTTTTTTAGTAGATTGCTGTTGGGTTTGCGTCGTCAATTTGGAAAATAATTGTTTCTGACACTTTTTGACAAGTTTAAAGAAAAAAATTATAATTGGGAAAAACCAAGATTTCCTCTTTGACACATCATTATTTTTATCCAGGGAAAATCACAGAAACTGGAGATTAGTTGAACATTTAGTAGAAGGTAAAGGTATGAACGGATAATCTTTATAAAGAACAGTTTGATGTCACTAAAATACAGTTTATACAATTCATATTTATAATTGCATTGATTAATTTTCGAATTTCATATTACGAATTTCGAATAAGCCTTCCAGGTTTTCGTAATATAAACAAAATATCTCAACTATCAACGAGTCATGGAGACTAAAATTTCATCATTAAAGAAGGAACCTTTATGTAACAATTGAAATACATTGCTCAAGGTCAAGAGAATATCTCTTGTCATTTTTAATAGTCTCTTGTACAACGATTGCATTTATTTGCAAACTTAGAGTTTGAAGTGATCATAAACACTATATAGACAATGAATACTATCTTTCGAAATCTTTTCAGTTAATGACCTTATAGCGTTAGAAATATTTGTTAAAAAGAAAACAAAATTAGAATGCATGTATGTAAAGTCATGCATTTAAATGGCATTGATTTTTTGGAAAGAATATAATACAAGTCTTCCCCGTTAAAGTCTATATATACACACAAGTAATCGTTTAATCAGTAGGTGAGTTTACTCGCCATGAAGCGCCCCGACTTTTTCATTAGATTCTTGATGATTTTTGTTTCACTTGTTGAACGTTCCTCGGTGTCTGCTTTTCCACCACAAAGTATTCCTCAGGAATCCTCAACAAAGTCCCATACCACCATCAACTTTTATGGGATTTATCTTTCAACGTATCAATTTCTGTTAAGACATAATCTTGTCAATGGGACTGGAAAACCTGTAAGCGAAGTATTAAGCGATTTTTTTGGAACAGGTAGGTAGACAAGACTTTTTGTTAATTCATGTTGTAAAAAAAATTGTCTTAATAAGCTTTAAAGAATATCATTCAAATACACGAAAACATTCTCAACAGAACAGTCAAATAAACTACGTAATTACTGCAGTGGCAATTCCTTTAAAATATACTTTCATTTTCTTAAAATCCTTTAAAATCTTTACCTTGATTTGTAAGATACAATATCATTGATATGTCATTATCAAATGCACATATCAGATTGAAGATTTTGTAATAAGTTGCTAAAATTAAAAAATGATTGTCTAGTAAGTATATCTGCGATACGAAAGTAAATTTTTTCTTTCGTCGAACAACTTTTGGGGGGAACAATTATCTTAAAAACAGGTAAACTTTCAACATAAATATCTTTTTAGACCGAGACTCTCAGACCAACTTCTACCTTAACATACTAAAAATAACGGATCACCAAAATCTAGTTCAGAGGGAGTTGGCCAATTTCGCACATTACCATGTCAACGGAGAACAAATACAGACAGGTACATGTAACCCAGAGTTTATATATACAAGTTTGATTAGAAACAAAGAACCGTAATGCTGAGCACCTTTTCCTCCTCAATTTAATAAAAGAAATCTATGTAACTTTGAAAAGGACTAATGCACAATCTGCAAACATATTCTATATGTTTGCATACCATTCTATTCATTATATTGAGCTATTATGGTAAGGGTTGCAGTTAAAGCAGCGATTATCAAATAATTATACTAGAAGTTGAACATAATTAGCCACAAGTCCATAATTATTACTTAAGTTATCATAACATAATTTTTTTTTTTTTATCTTTTATTAAAATCAATGTCATATTTTCATACATCAACATTTATCACATAAAGTTTCAACAAGTTAACTATCCTCAAATCTTACAAATAATCACAAAAATCTTGATAAACATTATTTCTTATATAATCAATCTTTCTTAAAACAGTGTTTTGGACATTCAATTTACCTTTTAATACATAAAGAATGTTTTTCTTTGACATTGTTTCATCATCAAATCTACATTTCATCTTATATTTGTATATTGTATATGCAACAAAAGCTATTAAATTGTTTAAAACCAATGTTTTTTCGTTGACTTCATTGTAAAATCCAAGTACAATAATTTTCCAAGTAACAGTAAACTTAAGGAAAGAACTAGTTATTTCCCAAATAGGTTTGACAATTTCACAATCATATAGCAAATGTTTTTTGTCTTCTTTAAGTTTACAAAAAGTACATAATGGTGATACATCTTTATTCCATTTACTCACATATACATTATTATTTAATATATCATTTAACAGTTTGTAGTTAAATTCTGCTATTCTTTTCTCATACATATTTTTTATTTTGGACACATATACATTTTTCCATATATACCCCTCCTTAATGTTGAATATTCGCTTCCATTTATTTTCTTGGATAGATTTTTGAAATTTATTATCAATGAATATTGAGTAGTAAAAATTGCTTTTTGTAGATCTTATAGATTTTGTAACATGATTTTTAAAAAGAACATGTACATCATTTTTTATATTTACGTACTTTGCATATGAACAATCAAATTTTTGTCTAAAGGATTTAACAGCTCTTTTTAACATAAGATATTCACAAATGATATTGTTCTTTTTAACTAATTTGTTTGAAAAATATGTTATATCATACATTTCCCCCGTTTCATTAAAGATATCTTTAACATATAATATGCCACACCTAAGCCAGTTATAAAAACATAGTGGCTTTGAATCGTATTGAAAAAGTTTGTTATTCCATAAAAATTGGCTTAAAAACTCATCTCTTGTTAAACTACCAACCGATTTTTGTATTTTACAACTATTAAACGCATTAAATACATTTCGGTAAAACTGAGGTTATCATAACATAATTAAAAGTGTAAAAATATCTCGCTTTCAACTGTTGTCGTTTTTCCTAAACTAAAGTGTGTGTGGGGGGTGTAACACCGATATATTTATGCATGATTTATAAATTAAATACCAATACAGGAACGTAGCATCGAGAGGGGAGCTCTTTTTCTCGCAGCAAACATTTTTCTTAAATTACCATTTTAAAAATTGAATAAAGATGGAGTTGCCCCCCTCCCTTTCTGGGAGCATATACAAAATTGACGGGAAGGAAGGGAAATATAGATTGAAAGAAAATTGAAGTTTAGGACCCCCCCCCCCCCAACAGATTAGGATTTTCAAAAAGTTGATATTTCCTTAATATATGTATGTTTTATTTTCAGCTCACAATTATGTACGATCTTTACGTAAGAGTTTGATTGACTTAGCACAGTCTAGGCCCGATATTGATATTCTGAGAGAAAGAGTAGGACAGTGTCTTTACACCCTCCAGCAATTCTACAGCAATACGAACTGGGTAGAAATCCACGGAGACAAAATCATCAAAGAGTTTGGTATGTTTAAAATAAGCTCATAATCAGATATATAAAATGTACCATTATGGTTTTTTCATAAGCATTTTAAGGGGGTTGTTTTTCTGCTTTCATAAAAATAAAAGTATACGTTAGATTGTTTTGAACGGAGAGAGTATTCTGCACAATCGATTTTCACCCTTTCATGTATTTCTGGTGGTCGTCTTTTAATAGCAAAAACTGTTGTTTTGTAATATAAATGTAGGTATAATAGATGGAGTTGAAAAAAAATATGATTATGACAATTCAAAACATTACTATTTACTCGAAAATCAAAAACGAATTCTATTACTGCAAACTTTTGAGCTTTCTATTAGTCTTCCAACGCAAAAGATAAATTAACAAATGCAGTGGAATTTTTTTGCCTAGACAATGAAGCAATTTTTATTTACTCACCGTTTTGATTTATATTTTAAAAAACAAGAAACAAAGAATAGATTGATGGGTTTATTTATTGATTTAATTCGTACAATAAATGATTAATCGGTTAGTGTTTACTACAGCTTGTTACAGCAACACTGCAATCCAAAATACTTTCTCATATTTTACGTATCTCTGCAAAACTTTCGATTTCTATTTCAATTTAGGTATCTCTGCAACAATCTCAGTGTCGATCAGTGATTTGTCCGATGAACCATGCTCTGATTGTCCAACAGACTTGGCAAGGTTCGTTATTAAGATATAAATATTCATTATATTTACATCCAAAATTAAATAAGATACCTTTGAAGACCCGGAAGTGTATATCATTAGACTAGCAGTAGCATTATCTGATATATCTTTATCGATTTGTGCTCGCAAAGTTGAGCCACAGTGACTGATCATTTCTCGGAATTTAGAAAATCATTAAGCAGAAATTTAACAATCTTGATGTCCAAACACTGCAATTCAAATAGATATTTAAAGCACATTTGCTTTTATCATATTTCTTCTGTACATACATCTAATAAAAGAAGTTTGAAATTTATGACAAGTAAACCATAACTTACGAAAATTCACTTAGTTTCAGTTCATAACTTTTAGAACTTTAAATAAAACCACGCAATACCGCATCTATGTTGTCGGTAGTGTACCTGATAAAAACTCCATTTTGTCCTTAGTTCAATTATCTACGCTTTTGTGTGTTAACAATAATAAAAGGTATTGATTACATAATACCTTACATAGTTGACCTGTATGGTATTTTTCTGTCTAACATCTAGCAATTCATACTAGAGTTTAATTAAGAAATAAACAGCAATTTAAAAAGTTCACCGGGATATGAAGTTGGTTGGTCACGTGATCAAATCCTGTGAAGCCCGAAGGTTTGACCACGTACCAACAAACATCATATCCCGGTGAATTTTTTAACATTGCTGTTTATTACTTATATTTACGTTTGAGAGAGACAACCGTTCAGAACTGTTAAAATTACTGAGATTTTTTGTTTACAATAATCCAAGCGACAAGCGATAAGCGAGTGCGGTTATCATTGTGACGTCACGGAAACGTTCACACAGAATTGAACGTTTTCGCTATTCTATAGGTTCGTATAAGGAAGCATACTTGCAAATGTAAATATAACATTTTAAAAATCAGACTATTGGTATCAAGTTGCACCCTACAATTTCAACCCAAGTCTCAATGAAGGACTAGCAGCGCATCAGTTTGTTTTTAACCAGTTACATTTAGTCTAAACGTGTAATAAAGCGTAATTATAAATATACATTTCTTAGTGGAAAAATTCCTCTATCATCTTATAATTGTTTAGTTAGTTTAATGTGGAATGAGACACTATAAAACATAATAATGTATAAGAAGAAATATAAACCTTACGTTTGTTTGGTTGACTTTTTGTACTTTGATCCTTTACTTTTTGTTTAGTTTACAAAGTGGTCTTTGTAAGAACAATACTAGAACCACTAGATTAACCAGTGGATACAAATCTGAACAAGATGTATCCAAGCCTCTTAGCAATAATCAGGGTATAGGCAAGTGTAGCCACGGCTCTCAGGACGATACAAGCAGCCTAAAATCGGCGACTGGTGGAATATATAAAGGAAGGTCATCCTCGGCGCATGCTCCTCATTTTCATCTCCACAACGAGGCTTTCGAAGCTGCTAAAACGGCTACAATCTACTTCCTTTCTGATGAAAGTAAGAAAGTGTCCTCTAAATGTCGTTAACAAGCAAGAAAAAAAGAGTGTACATTATAAAACAAATAAGAAAACTTAAAGTATATATGTAATTTAAATAACTTAATACTGATCATACTTTTAATCAAAGTCGTTTGTGTGATTGCATTAAATAAACAACAGGCGAAAATAATATCAATTATTTCTGTGCTTTCTTCGTTATCAGTCTTCAAGGATGAGTATTTTGAGTCAAAAATGATGCGGATGTTAAAAAAAATAAACTAACAAATATTTAGAAAAATTTCAAGAGAATAAATACAAAATTACATATTTAATCTTTTAGACTCAAATGATCAACACCAATATTTTTATGAACTTTATATTTGATACTTTGCCAATTTTCAGATGACGGTCTCTTTAGTCACCTTGGAAATTACCTAACAAAAGAGGTATTCCAGATAAAATCTAAAAAGGAAAACCAAGAAGTAAAGGACTATTCGATTACGTTTGTGATCGATGTAACGGGATCGATGCGTGACAACATAGCCGCTGTAATACAAGGGGCGGCAACTTTTGTAGACCAAATTAGACAATCGGATCGCAAACCTGAAAAATATATTCTCGTAACATTCAGTGACCCAGGTTTGTTTGTTAAATGTTCATTGAAATATTAAACCAGCATTAACTTTTTGTGACATATTATTAAAGAATCAAATTTCACAAAAACTGTATCAGTTTTATATAAATACCATAGTTTAGTTTTATTTTATCGAAAACTTCTTAACTTTATATAATAATTTTATTAAAATTGCAGATATAATATAATAATAATAAAGTAGGGTTAAATAAAGGTAAAAGAACGTGTTACATCAACTTTCAGAAATCTTTAAAATAAACTTTAACCATTGTATTTCAATGCATTTCGTTTTGAAACGAAAGACTGTTAGTTGTGAATAAAGTTTAAAGCTTATATATCCGTCATATCTTTTTTTGGTCATAAAGGGGCCACGATTTGAAAAAGGGAGTCCAAATTTACAAAAACAAAAACGATACACCATATTAGAAAATATCTGTTAGAACTGGTAAAACGCAATTATATTTTTGAGATTAATCCCTATCAATTCAGTCGATCTTGAAAAAAGCCAAGTAACAGACGACGCAGACGAGATGATAAGTTGGATAAACAGCCTTACTGTTGACGGCGGTGGTGACTGCCCTGAGTACAGTCTCTCTGGACTAATTACAGGTAACATAAATAAATAAAATTACACCTTTGCATATATTATGAGAAGTTTTTCTGTAAAACCTTCTAGACTAATTACAGGTAAAATAATTCTAGAAATAAGACCTCAGTATATATTTAGAAACGTTTTACAGAACTAGGTTGCACTCCTATTGTTTAATTTGTTTTTTACCGTATTAAACATATTTCCGTGATGCTCGAGACACACACTTTGTCCTTACAATATGCTTTTTAAAATGTAGCGTTGTGAAAAATGATATGAATTATTAGTTGGTATAAACGAATATTTGGGCAATGAAATGCATAGAGAAACAGGTATAATATTTGGCATATTTATACTAGATGAACATTTGTGGTGAATCGGCGCATTTTCGCAGACTCACACCAACAGTATGGCGATTATACATGTATACATATATGAATCTTGTTTATAACTAGAAAAATCTCGCAACATCACGTGATATTAGATATTTTTAAATGGAGCATTTACTATCCAAATTGGTGAATGAGTAGTATACAATTATTTAATGTTTGAGCAATCAATAGACCAGAAATTTTTTCCCTTGGTGCAGGGAACAGCTCAGTGTGTTTTATTGCCCGAGGCTAACGGCCGAGGGCAATAGAACACACTGAGCTGTTTTCTGCACCGATGGAAAAAATTCTGTTCTATTGACTGTTCAGGCATTAAATAATTGTTTTATTACATAATTCCTTTTTTAGTTTTTAGCTCACCTGAGCTGAAAGCTCAAGTGAGCTTTTCTGATCACCCGTTGTCCGTCGTCCGTCTGTCCGTCCGTCCGTCTGTCCGTCTGTCTGTCTTTCCGTCTGTCCGTCTGTCCGTCTGTAAACCTTTTACATTTTGAACTTTTTCTCTAAAACCACTTGACCAAATTCAACCAGATTGTATTCAACGCAGAGAAAACCTCGAAACTGTAAAAAAGGGGGGTGCATTTTAAAACATCTTCTTCTCAAAAACTACTGAGTGAAATTCAACGTAATTTAGCAAACATAATCCTTATGGAAAGGAAAATATAAATTGCAAAATTATGGGATAATTCAGTTTCAAATTTGAGTAATTTACGTAAGTAATAATAAAGAAATAATAGCTGTCAATCAGTTTATAACTTCGGGTTCGGTATTCCATACCTCGAAAACGGAAGTAATTTGTTCGAAGCAGCCATGATGAACGCGTGACACAGGGGTTAAACTGACAAAGATGAATTTGCTGGTTGTGCAAAACTTTACGTGCGAAGAGAATATTTGAAACATGCAACATCGATTTGTGCCGATTTTGTGAAGTAGATTGAGGTTAAATATTTCAATGCGTTGACATTTTAACTTGTGACATTGGTATTAGCTTGTTTTGATTCTCGTTTCATTTTCGTTACTTGAGGGGAACTATCGCCTGTATTTTGGAATTTTTACGTAGCAAATCAAATAAAGACTTCGGTAAATCAGACAGCTGATTGTTTATCTTCGCAAACTGAGCTAAATCTGATGCACTTACAACGTATTATAAAATACTATACATTTCAATGGTAATTCGGTACGATCTGTTCGTAATGGTTGATTAATGCAACATGTTTTGTTAAGATGCTCAGCATTTTCAGATTGTTTTCGCTGCTAGAAATATAAAGGTATATATACGATGAAAAATAAATTGTGATCTTTCTTTGTTGGAGTGCACGTTTCTTCTGTTAATTGTTTACAATTTTTTATTTACTTTCTTTCGAATTATAAGCAAGATACAGAGGTTTGCTCACAATTTTCGGTTTGCACACAGAGCTGAGGCCATGCTTTTGTTCTTATTTCTTCTTTTGTTATTCTTCATTTTAAATGCTGAATAGGAATTACCAACTGAAGTTTAAAAATCTTAAGTTGAATGTAATAAACTCTTGTGAACAAAAAAATTGACTCAAACCTAGTAGAATTACGAGCTCTGTATCTTGCTTATAATTTTACGATTGACGCTGAAATTTTGATTGATCACTAGAAATGTCTCACTAAACAGAAAATTTGCTGCAACTACTTTCTTGGACCCCCTCCTAATACGATGAATTATATGAAATACACACCAACTTTGATGGTTTTCAGACACAAATGTAAATGATTGCTTTAAAACAGTTTCCATAGTTTACATTACTGTTACGAGGATAAATGTATTATAACTCTTAAGAAAATATTACAGAAAATCATATCGGTTTGTAGCCATTTGTTGTTTTTAAATAAAGATGAAAATAATGGGTGGGCCTTAGTAAAATCCTGTCAATACATTGCAGTGGTGTCGGAAGCAAATTGAAAATGGGGGGGGGGGGAGTCTAGACCTTATCAGAAATCTTGACAAGCAAAAAAAAAGATTTTGAGTATGGCCATGTCTAACTTTGCAAAAAAAGTGGGGGGGGGGGGGCTTACCCCCCACCCACCCCATTCCGACGCCTATGCATTGATTATAATAGCTCTTTAACATATCACATGACACTATTTTTAATTCGAGTGTATTCATCGATCAAGTGAGTAAGGTTATATAAAACATCCTACGAGTTCACGCCAAGTAAACAATCGTTTATAATGCAGAAGACCAATTAAATTTTTGAATGTTTTTTTAATTTGAACGCATTAAGGTACAATTTTCTTCTTACACATATAGAATTTTTAAAAATAAAATACAATAACTAGTAAGAAGTTGAAGAAGAAAATCTACCTATATGCTCTCATATTTTGATCGGTTTATAAAGTGGGGGGGGGGGGGGGGACTAAAATAAAGGAAATTGGAAGTTAATATATCCTTTGAACACCCATATAAAGCCATTAATTGTTGCTCAGGTGAGCGATGTGGCCCCATGGGCCTCTTGTTAGGGTTTACGATTTGTATATTACAGAAGGTTTTCGTGCCATTAAGCAATTAAATAAGATCGTTTTGATCTTTCAAATGCGCCAAAGCTGTTACATGCATTAAAACATCTCATTAAGGTAATTGTCCATACGTCACAAAACAACGTATGACGTAATTCACGCGTTATTATGTCTTAGCCGTGCCCGATCTTTATTCTATACGCTTAGCAACGAACATAAAATATTTTTCCCCCTAAAATTGGTTTTAGAATTAAAATTATACGTTGAAGAAAAATAACTTCATTTTTAGAACAGTCTTTAAAACTAGAAAATATAGTTGAATATAGGTTTTGTCTTAAAGGCATATCAGGTAATTAGCCTTTTCTGCGTATGTGACTGCAATTTCTAAATACCGAACTCGATCCATAATACTTACATATATTTAAAAAAACATCTTTTGCGATTTATATAATACAGATTGATCAACGGTTTGTTCAAATAACGTTTTCTATTTAACAAACAGCTAAATATAATTTTCAGAGAGAAGAAATGATTAATCTATGCAAAATTGTTTTTTTACGGAACTTTTTTCAAAATCCTAAAAAAGCCACTCCTTTGGGTAATTTAATTTTCTATTGATTAAGGGCCGAAAGGGGTTAACATTATCACTATTTCAGAGAATTCTGTAGGTAAATAAAATTATAAAAATTAAATTCTCTTTGAAAAATTGTTTAATTTTATCATTTGTAAACAAACTTATCAATTTTTTTTTAATAAAAAAGCATGTGTAACATTAAAGTATTTGTTTTGAAAAATAAATTCGTTCATTTTACATAGGATATCAGTCAAAAATGATTTTCTGAAAGTCAAATTTCAGGCTTAGGCTAATATTCTTATTGTATGAAAAAAACACCATTTTCCGTAATTGGTTCTATTTTTAGTAACGGCCCTAGCTATTATAATACCGATGGACCAGTTAACTGGGTAAAATTTGATAACGATATGTCCCCAAACACACGTTTAAAAAATCTGAAAAAAAACTGTAGGTATTTTATTTATGTAGTAGGGTATGGATCATTACCTAAAAGACTTATTAGCTTACACGTAGAATGAAGAGTCTCCAAACCATTGGTTTATTAATAGTCAATAACCCTATACGAGGCTTAAAGCTGCTGATTAGTTGATACTCAATATTGATTATATTGAATTTGGTATCACTAGTATTAAAAACAGCGTCTATGTAAATGAAACAAGCGGTTTTATTAATGTTCACTTTTAACGTTACGTTACATTCCCAGAGAACTATCGAAAGGATGCAGATCGTGACGTCAAAGTTAATTGTAACGTCATATCGTTTGACGTACAGACAAATGACATCCTACACATTGCTGTGAAATCAATCGGGAAGCCTTAACATACCCGCGTTCTGAAATACGTTGCCAGTCCATTAGATCGCAGTCTATTGACCGGCGATCCAATAGATCGCTGACTATTGACCGGCAGTCCAATAGAGCGGTTTTAATAGTTAAGGAAAACTGCATACACGAACAAAATAGACGTCATCTACGTCATCTGTTACATATTTGGATATTTTACTGGAAATGGACATTGATGGTAACCTTACAACAAAACTTTATGATAAACGCGATGACTTCAATTTTTCTATAGTCAACTTTCCTTACTTATGTGGCAATAAACCTTCATCACCTGCTTATGGTGTTTTTGTCTCTCAGTTAATTCGATACGCAAGGGCATGCTCTTCGTATGAACAGTTTTTAAGGCGAGGCAAGCTACTAACAAAAAAGTTGATAAAACAGGACTATCAACAGTCTCGTTTGAAGTCATCTTTTCGTAAGTTCTATGGTCGATACAACGACCTTATCAGCAAATACAATCTTCCACTGGGTCGCATGCTGACTGACGTTTTTCATACTTATTGTTAGGCCATAATCACCTAATTGTCTACGGACTTTTCCCTTTTTTCCCGATTACGACAAAGACCACACGGCGGGTGTGACCGGTCAGCAGAGGATGCTCACTCCTCCATGGCACCTGATGCTACCTCCATCTTTTTGGATGTCCGTGTTGCTCTGCTTTGTATTTCGTTTTTTTTTTATTTTTGAGATGGTTGACGGTTTGTTATTGTCATTTTTTCACGCAAATATTTAATTTGTAATAAAACAATAAAGTCCCTTTGATTAGGTAATAAATAAAATTAATATAGAAGTAACAAGATTGATGAGTGGATAAATTGAATTTTATATTATGCAGACAGTTTACAATTTATATTTGTTTAAAAAAAACCCCACCTGTTTATTACAACAAAACAATCATCTGATATGAAATAATTTGAAATAAAAAAATATCTCAATTACATTTCATTAATTTCTGTCACTAGGTGCAACACTCTCTAATCTCAACTCAACCATATACATTTTTACGGACGCGCCTGCTAAAGATGAATCTAGAGAGACGGAAGTCATTGAGATACTACAGAGAAAAAGTATAACACCAAAATTTCGTCTGAGGAACGAATGCGCAGGACGTCGAAAACGTGATACAGGTATGTCATCACTTTATTTTCTTAAATTCAAAATATATTTTGACAAATATCATGATAAAGATTAGCAAATAAAAGTTGTATATGATTTTAGCGTATTATTTCAAATAGATAGATACAAACGCCAGTCAAGCGTCTATGATAATATAGCTCAGGCCACGGGTGGGGACGTGGAAAGATTTTCATCATCTGCAGAACTTGCTGCTAAGGTCCAAGAAGACTTAATGGTAATCTTATTTTCTTTTTTTTTTCTCCTTTTAAAAAAATTACGTTAGATTATGTTATTATAACGTAGCTCAAAATGAGGCTTATATTGTTGATGCAATATTAAAAGGTATTCTATCTATTACGGGGATAATATCAAAAATAGTACTAGCATTACGGGAGTATTTTTATTTAATAACAAGTTACAAAAAATGTTCTTTACAAATAACCAAAATAAAGATATATCTTAAAAATTATTAAACTTATTCATTCGAAATTGATTTCGTTAAATTGAATACAAAACGAACGGAAATATATATAGTAAGTCAAATGAGTGTTGTGAATAAGAGATTATTAGTCCTTACATACAAATAATCATACATTATATTCGAGCCTAAATAAATTTGAAAATGAAATTGTGTAGTCTTTTTATGCATTAGAATTCATTAACTCTTCGGTGAATACCTTAAGGGATCAATTAAAGTGTTTTTATTTTATATCTTTTAACAATTTCAGTTCGTAGCTCGAATGTATCGATCTACCGAACAAAATTTACTCATAAATGTCACTGTATTTCAGAATGAATTATCGTTCATCCAAAGCAATTCATCTCAAGCAATAAATCAGGTATTATGTTGGGTTTTTTAAAATCGGAATATATGAAGGAAATATTTGGGTTTATCTTTGAAATAACTTAACAGTGCTATACATGTTTATCATAAATATGTTATTCTAAATTATGTATCATATTTATCTATAATTTTTCGATAATTAATCAATGAAACATGATATTAAATTCACATATCAATCAATAATTTTCTGATTATTAATAAATATAAATAAGATCGTATTGGGGGGGGGGTGCAGAAAGAAAAGGCACTTGTTTAAAAATATGCACTCTCTTCATTATAACGTCTTATTTTTTATCAAATAGAATAACCTGCCATCGTCCATCTCTATCATCAAATGGAGTTCTACAAACACAGATCAATTTACAAGTATTGAGGTGGATAATTCTGTAGATTCTCTGCGAATTGAAATTAATGGCACATCGAACTCCAGTGAAATTCATTTAAGAAATCCAAACGGTATGTGTTATACTTATATATTTACATTTGCATATATGTTTCCTTATAAGAACCTATAGAATAGCGAAAACGTTCAATTCTGTATGAACGTTTTCGTGACGTCACAATTATCATAGCACGCGCTTATCGCTTGTCGCTTGGATTATTGTAAACATAAAAGTAAGGATATTTTAATAGTTCTGAACGATTTGCCTTTTTCAAACGTAAATATAAGTAATAAACAGCAACTTAAAAAGTTCACCAGGATATGAAGTTGGTTGGTACGTGATCAAATCTACTGAGAAGCCCTTCGGGTTTCACAGAATTTAATCACCTGACCAACCAACTTCACATCCCGGTGAACTTTTTATATTGTTGTTTATTTCTTAAATAACAGCAACAAGTAGCTACATTTTCTAGAGTATTGCATTTTCAACAACATTTTATTTTGAGAATATCAATTAAAACTTGCTTTTATACAAGCAGTGTATAGGACATTTCTCTTACTTGATATTTTCATATCTTTAGAATATTACTGTTTGAAACAATTTCATGTCACGTTCGTGTACATAAAATTTGTAAACATAACAGGTTCGCTGGTTGACTCTAGATCGCGGGATATGACCTTACAATATTCGGACTACCTGACCATAATTTCCATTGAGGTTTGTTCATAGATAATAAATTTCAAGAACATGTATGTGTGCAAACATTCAATTTGATGCTATTATAATGCTAAAATTATATTTTTTCCGGAATGCTTCTTAAATGCAAATGTTTTTGTAAAGTCTCCTCCAACGGGTCTGTGGACAGTGGAAAATATTGGAGCCAACCCACTGACATTTAACATAACAGCCAATAGTTCCTTTGACATTTCCTCATCTTTACGGGAGAGTTCATCCGAAGGATTCTTTTACCCTCTGAATGGTAATCCAGTATCAGGTGAGTTCTGCTAATTGCACGCACGTCTACATGTATCTATTTCTTCAGGTGTGAAATTTCATAACTGATAAAAAACACATTAATTTGTAGGCAAGGAATACGCCATTGTTGTATTGCTTGAGAATCTCCCAACGAATTCTTCAATATCTTCTATTGTGCTCGTGGACGAGAAAGGAAATGCCGTTTCTTCAATTGTAGCAAATCTTCTAAGCGTAACCCCGAACTTGCAGTATTTCGCTAAAACAAAAATTTATAAACAGGTCATTTGGATATCAAATTCATACAATTCTTTTGTGAGAATTACATCTTTTTGATATCGTAAAGATGTATGATATAGAGTTTTGTATTTCAGATAGCTGGAGTTCAAATACACGGACAAGACTCAGCAAGTCAACAATTTATTCGTACCTGTAAACACACAATTAATCCAGTTCATGTTACACTTACAATGAAGCCATTTATTGGTAAATTTTATACTTTAGTATATAAACGCTTTAACATGTAATCTGATGCACTGTTTCAAATAATAACCTTACGTACATTGCGATTGGTCGTCGTTCTGTGGGTTTTTTTATCTATTCGAACCAATGTGTCTAATATGGAAGAGATTCATGATAAACGCGGCGTTAGGTAGGGGCTATGTAAAATAAATACGTTTAAAAATATGATTTTGATAGAAATACCTCTGTAATAATCGGCTTTGTAAAATAAAAGGAAATTTTTAAACACTTTCTGGAAGTTGATTTTAAATGATTCCCTCATGGAGTCAACCACACTGAAAGTGACATGTAGCTTCAAATTATAAATTGTAAACAGGTTACTTTTACCAATGTTGAATTGTAAAATTGGAGAGGGGTTGCCTAACTAAGGCCAATACATTAAATGACTTATTCTGACTGACAGATGAATTATGAAAATAATTATGAAAATATTTTTATTTTTTCCATGTTTAATTCAATTTTGCTTAAGGTGGCTCACTACACCTTGAAATATTTTCTCAAATCAGCGGAAAATGACTTTATTATGATAGATACCATAATGGATAAGACTTATTTAAGTCAAATAAGCAAAAAAAAAATGTGCAATTGTGGATGAAAAATTACATTTTCGAAAATCTATTTCAGTAAACATGAACAAAAGCTCCAGGCGGATTCGTACTCATGCTCTGTGGTTCAGAATCCTAATACTTTAACCACTGAGCTACGACGATATACAACGAAATCGAACGATATAAACAGTTTAACAAAATATTTAAATCGCCATCTTGTGACGTGGTGTCTTAAAAAGTATAAGTCTGGGTGTAGGAAGGTACCTTAAATAGCAACGGGCCTTTTCAGATTCATTGTGAATGTTTGCATTTGGGTATTAGACTGTAGAAATAGGCATCTTATGATTTTGATGGACCATTATTACATTTCCTAAAAAAAATTACGTTGTCGGCAGGATTCGAACCTGCGCGGGGAGACCCCAATGGATTTCTAGTCCATCGCCTTAACCACTCGGCCACGACAACTTATACTTACTTTAATAAAGACACTAGTCAGAATATATTAAAAATTCTGACATCAATACAAACCAATGGTCGTAACTGTCGGAATAATATACTCAATTAATATTAATTTACTCATTGTATACTAGTACCTGAGGATTCTTTAAATAACAGTAATCGTTTGTCAACGTCGATAAAAAAAACCATGAAAAAGAGGATTCCGAGATGTGTGTTCATACATTAGCGTTTGCTCGCGTGCAATAAACACGTTAATTAGCATATGTTTTATTTAATTAAACCTAATAATGAGCCACATTTTACTAAACAAAATAAATGCACAGCAAATAACCCTATATATGAAAAAATATCACAGAAATTATACTTCAGTCTGAAGTTTAGGGAGGTTAATAGCATGGCCTTTTTATATTTATTATCGACCTACTAAAAATAATTCTGCTTTGCTGAGCATCGTTTATTACAAATAAAAGATTTCTAAAATCTAATTTTCAGTACATTTATAAATTAAGTGACTGACAAATTATGTAAAATATCTTAACTATCTTAAGTATCTAAGAAAGTGACCTTCAAATCAAGCTCAATGCATTGGTATGATCAGTTTTTATTTCACTTGCAATAAACTTTAACAAATAAAATTAGACAAACAACAGTTTATATATACAATTAATAATGTCTACCAAAAAGGAGTTAAATCGTGTCGATTTTCAATTCTGTTTGAACTTCGGTATTCTTTTTAATTTGTAATTTTATTTAAATTTGTTAGCATTTTTATATTTTCATTAATCAAAATCCCTTGGGGGCCTTGAATGATGAATCAACATTGAGACGTATTACTCATTTTTTTTTTTATTAATTCGATACCAGCGGTTATATTGTATTCGTGGGATTTATCTGTACACGTACAAATGTACATGACGGGAAAATGACAGGAAAATGAAATTCAATGCAATGCCGATATCTACATATTAATTTCAGAGGCTGGGTGGTCAAAAATCGCCTATTAGAACTTGCCAACATTTTTATTTATAACGCTATAAACTATTATTTGGTAAAGAAAAATATTCAAGTAGTAAAAACAAAAATCATCGGCAATTTGAGATGTTTAAAAACAAACCTTTAAGATATGTTGACTCAACAGGTGAAATTAATGACATAGCATAAGATATATTCAAATCGGGCTTAATTAACGAATGTTAAATTTTTAAGTTTATTTTTGAAGGAGAGAATTTTGCCTAAACAAGAACTGATCCTGACTAGAGGATTAATTATTTAATAATCAAATTTGTCGATAATTAGTTTAATTTTACTTGAATATTTGCTTTCAACCTTTTATATCTCGCCTAAAGAGCAACAGAGTAAAAAGCGGATAACATATCATGATGTTTTCAAACATACATGTACTATCCCTGTATATAAAGTGTTACAAACGACACTGACTCTTTTTTCATCGGATAACTCTCTAAAGTATATTCACTGCTTTAATAATTAAAGCTGCATGGTCCGATATTTTGGTTTTTACAGTATTAAATAATTTTCCATACAAACCAATTATCTCAAAAAGTAATTGACTTTCTCCTATTTACACCAACAGAATCGGTCTGCTTTTAAAGTTAGAAATATTCAAAGTGTATAAAAATAATTTCTTTTTGGGCAAACGAAAAAACAAACCAAAATGCATCATGGGAATGTTTAGAAAAGGGAACCGTTTGGTTTCGTCCCCCGAATGATTGGGTTTATTCAACCCGCATGTTATACATCGATTGTAAACAAAGCAAACTTAAGAAATATTAGCAAACAAAATGTACACAGGTATATTTTGATTTGCCTGAACATTAAATGACTTTTTTATAGCGATGTCAAAGTCGTAATACAACCATACCGGTCTCGACGTCAGGGACGAATTTTAACATGAGGCGAAATAATGCGATGCCCTTTTATGTCGTTTATTTTGTTAACAAATTTACATTATTTTTTTCATTGAAATTTGGCTTGATTGACCTTGAAAAGTACTGAAATGTCTATTATTATACACATACTTAGCATAACCACCGTCTGAAGACTACACAAAATTTGATATAAATCGGACCAAGCAGCTTTAAAAAATGCAGATCACTGTGGGTGGAGACACTGGCATTGAGTGTCATCAAACATACTCCTTTTTTATTCCCTACTTCTTACTGAAATGTCGTCCTCTTGAAATTGTTATTATGAAAACCGAACCCTGGTATTGATGTCATAATAAACCTATGAATAATGTATTCCAAACCAACAAAATCTGAGTTGAATTAAATATTAAAAGTTTGATATGAGTGTTTGTCTAACGAGGGAAAATATAAATTTATTTAATGCTTTGGTGAATCTCAGACTGACATCTTTTTACTTAAGCTTCATTTCCATATTACAGGTGATCTATCACTTTCAAACTTAGAACAAGTTGAATACAACATAACAAACCACGGAAGAAATAATAGATCGTTGACTCTAGATGTTTCCGACAACAAAGGATATATCGTTGATAATCGATCTATACACCTTCAAATTCCACCCGGAGAGTTCAATAATACACAAGTGTTCATTCGGGGAACTCAGCCATCAACAATCGTGTAAATATACCTAAATGTTTGTAGATCATGATCACAACTGTTTGTGCAGGATAAGATGAAGCTTTCAACCTCTCAAATGTATTTTATTGTGTTTCAGAACTGTAACGACATCCCTCAAAGACGAGAAGACACAGATTGTTCTGCAAACGTTCACCAAAAAACTTACAGTTAATCTATATGATGCTTTTTTTTAAAGCAAAATCATTTTATATCAAAATTTGTTAAAACACATAATTGTTTCAATAATCATATTGTAGGTGTCATCCG
This sequence comes from Magallana ariakensis, assembly GCA_020458035.1. Taxonomy (NCBI): domain Eukaryota; kingdom Metazoa; phylum Mollusca; class Bivalvia; order Ostreida; family Ostreidae; genus Magallana; species Magallana ariakensis. The sequence continues at coordinate 46,914,470 of CM035816.1, forward strand.
CTATGCGACCTTCTTGCAATTTGACGTCATCGATCGATACTTGTCAAAACCAAAAGGGAAATGGCAGCAACTGTTTTGACGTCATCTGGCAAGGAAGTGCTCTAGTAAATTACTCTGGAGTCAGCATTGCAAGTTTAGATGTGTCAAGTTCTTCTGTTAATTTGACACATGGTCCACTTTGGAGTTCATACGGTCCTCTGGATGTTACACTACAGTATGTTATATTTTTTGCATGTAACATTAAATTCATTAAAAACAATTGAGATAGCACAATTTATAATTTCTTCTTTCAATGTCTTACAGAGGGGACTGCTGTACTCGGTCAATAGTACTCACTGCAACTGATAATGATGGTTTCATCGCTCAGTGTAGATTTCATCTTTTTTCTGAAGATTCGTCTAACGTTATCACCGATTCGTCTGAGCCTATTGACAAAGAGGAGGTAAGCATTGTCTTCATTTATCATATAAAATGACTTAATTGAATTTTCATCAGATAAAAAGGAGTATGTATATGTAATCGTTTTATAATTGCGTACTTTCAGACTGTGTTAAACTTGACGGTTTTGGGCGCAGCTGTTGGAGGAGCTTTAGCAGGAATTGTTATTCTTACAACGCTTCTGAAAATTCGTCACTCCTCTTTGAAGTCTTCAAAGGTCAAAGATGACACAGATATACAGATTGACATCTCACGAGTTGAACAGTCGGATAAAAATAGAACAGCACACTTTCGAGCGTATATGTTGCGAGAACCCATTGTTTCCAGTACACCTGCAGAGAGCTTTTTTGGCCGCGTTCACTAACAATTTATTATCAATGACTTTGATTCTGAAATGTCCAGAAAACATTCTTCTAAGTGACTTGTACGACTTTGAATTAATTTCCTTCTAAAAATCATTTAAAGTTAATTAAAGATGAATTTATTGTGAACTCACACAACACAAATATACATCAAAGACACTAAATACTTTTGGTTCATAGATATTAGTTTTAAAATCCAGTTTTATAAATTAATTATAAATGCATTTTTGTGGTATATCTGTGGGTGTTGCTAAAACGCGGAACGGAAAACGGAACGGAAAGCGGAACGGAACGGAAAACAGAAAATCTTATCTAATGTTATTTACTTGATAGATTTGTTAATTATGCTAAAAACGATATACTTTAAGTAATTTGTAATTTTGAAAGATTATCAATATGAGATTATTTATTCAAGAATAATTAAAATAAACAAAATAAACAGTACATGTATTGACCACTATACTCTGTCCCAAAATATCCTCGATTCACATTTTGCTGAATAACTCGATATTTATATATACCTCAGGGTTCAAGCGATGTTTTTTCAGAAGCATGAAGATTATCATGATTTCTTCTTTAAAACGTCCCATGCGCGGATCCAGAAAAATGTTTAAGGGGGGGGGCCGAAAAATTGTGTTTGCCGGGAGGGGGATATCAGGTTTCAATACACGGCTAAAAATTAAGAAGTCTACGGGATTTTGCATTTCAACAGACCCGGGTGATAGCGTTGAAGTATTGTGCGAGGTCTTCTGAGTGACTTCCGAATGGAGAAAAGATGTCAACATTTCTCATTATAAATCTCTGTAAGACATCTAATTTCGATGCTGTGAATTTTCCAATAAAAAAATGATAATTTTATAATGAAGTTTTCTTGGATATTTCCCGGTTCATCCATTTCATTTGCATCTTTTACAGGTATGTGTATTTTTTTTTAAATCGTCCAAATGTGCTGTATTGTAAATGTAACTATTTTGGGATCGACAGACTATAGTCCCAATTTATATTCGGAAAATCAAACCAGGCAACGTCTAGAGCTCTCTTTTCGGATCAAATGTATATAGCTGCAGGAATGAACAACTGCCAAGTAATGCAAACGTAAACAAAATTGCATTGCTAAAAATACTAGTTTCACTAAGTACCAGGTATTTTAAAAACAGTAGAAAATGTAGACAACAAACGCCGATATTTGAGAAAAAATAAAACGTAACATGAAATCCACAACGTTATAGGTCCAATAAAATGAACCTATTTCTGGTAAAATGATATTTACAATAGCGGGACATGTTTGCAAAAAGATGATGCAGCAAAACTTCGTAAAGATGATCATGAATGTCGTCGGTCGTACGTTTTTTTTTATCTCAATGATACTGTATCGTCTATATGATTTAAGATCGTATTCACTACCAAAAATTCAATGTTGATGTAAGTATATACATCATATTTGAAATATAAAAATACTCATAAAACACATGAAACGCTCTCACTAACTGCGTTACGCTGTTATGCCATATAAGAAATACAAGTAAAAAGTTATAGCTAATTTACTCTATTTCACAATTCGAATTCATTTGATTTTTTCCGTTTCGTACTCAACTAAATCAATTTGAATGCAATGCTATATTTGAAAGACATTCATACGAATATCAATAAGACAGCCACATGTTAATAAACATTCATTAGATATGAATAAATGATACAAAGTAAATCGTTTTTGGCCAGTCAACGTAATATGATATTTTCCGTTTTCCGTTCCGTTCCGCTTTCCGTTCCGTTTTCCGTTCCGCGTTTTAGCAACACCCGTAAATATGTTGGTCATATTGTATTAAAATGTAGTACATCAAACATCACTGGATTTAAACAAATCTTTCGATTGTGTATCATAACTGAACATTGCAACTATCATGTGTTTTATCTAATCGTTACATTGTATACGAAACAGTGAAAAGAAGAAGGTTGTATTCAAATACACTCTGTACACATCTATAAAATTAGGCCTACTAATATTTATAAACATTATGTATCAATACTATGGTGTACTACGGGATTAAAATTTTTACTGATCAATTTTCATCGAAACTGGAAGTAGTTCCGATTTTTTAAAAAGATTCATAATTTTGATCAAAATAAAATTTTACAACAGTTATGTAGATTTTTTAATGCTGAATACAAATCTGATATCCGTTTTAAAATCGAACGATGCGTCACAAAGATATTAGGGTTTAAAAATTGATTTTTCAGGCAAATTTTGATTCCTCATTCTTAGTTAATAAAAAAGTAGGAAACTATAGACCAATTGCTTTAACTAGTATTTTATGCAAAATTATGGAAAAAATTATTTTTAAATATCTCTACAACTATATGTTAGAGCATAACCTTTTATCTAAAAACCAATCAGGATTCCAACCCGGAGATTCTACTGTGAATCAACTTTTAAAAATATATAATACTATTATTAGCAATCTAGACCAAGGAAAAGATGTTAGATTTATTTTTTGCGATATTTCAAAAGCATTTGATAAGGTCTGGCATAAGGGACTATTATATATACACTAAAACAAAATGGCATCTATGGGAACATATTAGATTGGATTGAATATTATCTTACTTACCGCGAACAAAAAGTATTGCTAGAAGGATATTCTTCTACTAAACAAAGTATAAATGCTGGTGTTCCCCGGGGTTCTGTACTTGGTCCATTTCTTTTTTTGGTATATATTAATGATATCACTTTTAATCTAGAAAATCAAATTCCGTTATTTGCGGATGATACTTCTCTTTTTGTAATTGTAGACTTTGATACAATAGGACCTGCTATATCTTTAACAAATGATCTCGAAAAAATAAAAAAAATGGTCAACACAATGGCTGGTGGAGTTTAATCCTAACAAAACTGTAAATGTTAACTTCACTCGATCAGATAAATCACACCAAGATATCTCCTTGTGTCATACAATTAATTATATAGATTGTAAGCAAAATCACTGTCATCTGTGACTAATTCTCCAATCAAATGATTGTTGGTCTGAACACATTACAAAGATTTTTGATAAAGCATGTCAACGTTTGAATATTCTTCGTACTCTTAAATATAAATTAAACAGGGAGTCTTTAATTAAAATTTACATTTCTTTTATTCGACCTATTTTAGAATATGGTGATGTAGTATGGGATAATTGTACACAGAAACAGAGCAATCTATTAGAAAGTGTACAAATAGAGGCTGGGCGCATTATCACAGGACTAAGGCGCACTTCCTCAAGACAAAACTTATATAAAGAATTAGGGTGGGAAGCGTTAAGTGATAGAAGAAAGAAACACAAAGCTACACTCATGTATAAAATACTTAATAATTATACACCCAAATATTTGTATAATATGGTTGAACAGTGTCTCCCAGTCTCACTTAATTATTCATTACGTAATAATAACTTGTTTCACATTCCAATTACCAGAACTGTTGCATATTATAATAGTTTTTTACCGTCAACAGTTAAATTATGGAACACTTTGCCAAACAGTTTAAAATCTGTAACAAGTAGAGCCAAATTTAAGCAAGGCTTGCAAAACAATAATCTCGTAGACAAAACAAAATCTAAATTATACAACCATGGACAAAGAAATTTAAATATACTCCACTGCCAGTTAAGAAATTTCTCAAATAACCTTAATGCAGATTTGTATAATCATAATTTAGTTGAATCATCAAAATGCTTAAGATGTGGGTACTCCTATGAAGACTCGTTTCATTTTTGCTTTCATTGTCAATGTTATAATCCTCAGAGAAACTCTCTGTTTAGATACATGAGTGATCATGACATACCAAAAGATATTAATATTGTACTTCATGGTTATGATTGTCTGTCTTTCTAAAAAAATATGTCATTTTTTGACCAAGTTCACAAATTTATAAAAACGGTAAAAGATTTTAGAATGTAAATTAACAATGAGTAACACTGTGCTAAATGTACTTTACATATACTAATTATTGAGCCTATTATATTATAATTACAATATATATATATATATATATATATATATATATATATATATATATATATATATATATATATATATATATATATATATACCTATTTACTGGCTATGAGGACGATAGCAAGTTTATTGTCCCCCAAGAAAGCAACTATTTCACGAGGCGAAGCCGAGGGAAATAGTTGCTGTCGAGGGGGACAATAAACTTGCTATCGTCCGAATTGTCAGTTAATAGGTATTTTATTATACCGAAGAAAACTTAATTTGTCGGTGATGCAGAATTTCTTGATGATAAACAAATTAGAGTTATCGGACTTTGAATTTGATGCAGCGATCGGATTACGTCATGTCAGAGGTGTTCCGAGTTTAAAAAAGAGGGAAATCGAATGCCGCCGGTGAATAGTTTCGATGACTATTCACCATGGGCAGATAGCACGGAAACTATTTCACGGTTAGATAGGATAGCATGTTTATTCATTGTAATTTTACATAGAAAATATTCACAGAGGTTTAATAAATAAATAAATAAAAAAAAAAAAAAATATATATATATATATATATATATATATATATATATATATATATATATATATATATATATATATATATATATATATATATATATATATTCTCTCTTTTGTTTTTTCTTTCTATCATTATCTTGTTATTTAAATAAATCTTTTATTACTATATTCCTTATAAGTCAATAAAATGTCCATGTAAAACTTGAGAAGTATACACTTAGTATTATAAATATTTATACATTGATCTCAAATGGAGAGAACTAATATAGGCTATTTTTGCCTGCTGTTCAATCCGTGTTCATTTATATACTTATATGTATATTTTTGAATAAAATATTTCTTAAACTAAACTAATAAAAAAGTGTTATGTTCAAAGTTAAATTAACTCGGATCTAAATAATTTGATGATTGTTAAATTGTACTTGAACACATTCGGATTTTCATTTGCTAAGTCGTTCTTGAAATCGATAAGGTTTTTGTTTATTCGTACTTAAAGTTATTCAGATTTTGTTAAGTCGTACCAAGAATTATTCGTTTTTTGTATCTTTTTGTTTAGTTACTCTTGTTATGAGTTTAAGAACTCTGCTTCTTGCAGAAACTTATTGCGTGGACCCTGAGGTCCACGCAGAAAATATATAAGCGAGGTTAAACCGAATGCACTGGGGAAAATTTAGCTTGCTCATGAGCTAATCTAGTTCCTGCGCGACATTATGGGTAGCTAAGGGAACCAGGCTAGCACACGTGTATCTGAATCGGGATCGGGGTTTCATGCCATATATGCACATGTTCATTGTATTTGTAAAGTTGTCGGTGAACAGTACAGAAACAAACTGAAGTATTTCTTTTAAAGAAATGATCGACATGTGATATGAATTATCAGCATCATGGAATACATTAATATTATGCCGAAACTACAACATGCATTTAATGGCATTAATCGCGATTTTTTATTGTTTTCCGAAATAGCTTAACTATACGACGAGGCTAGTGTACTTCCCGATTAAAAAGCAATTGCGCATATAAGCATGATTTAATAATTATGTGACTGTATATAATACATCATTGAATAATTATGTCAGTGTATGAAAGTTTAAATTTGAAGAGAAATGCATTAAAATACGAAATTAATTTACATAGTGAACAAAGTAGTACGCAAATAGTGAAATTCGCTGAACGCCTAATACTATACATGTTTAGTATCTTCATTAATGTCTTCATTAATATAATTCATAATTGTGTTTAAATTCTGAGGTAAAAGGTCAGGGTTCTACGTGATACAACGTACACATTCAGTGGTTAAAGGCACTATATCCAGGCTTGCTACGATAATATTAATTCATCATAACACTTTTGCAATCACAGGTCTCCCCGTAGATGTCTTTATATAAAGCAGGGAGCTAGAGTCGGTGGAATCTCTGATAATCTTAAGGCTTTCGCGTTTCCGTTAGAAACACATGCATATATGGTCCACGTATTGCAGTCCTTTTTTAAAGGACAGCAACTTGTAGCTCTACTTTTGACATTAACGGAAGATGCTGTGCAATGAGCTTTGCTCTAGTTTTGTTTATTTTTTTATATTTCATTTGAAACTTTATAGTACCTGTCAGAACAAGGGCTTCGCGTATTTTGTGTCATTTGGGTGTATTTAATGACGTGTATAATACTAAAACGACCGTTGAAAAGCAGGCTTTTTAAAAAAAAAAGAACATCACGGTAGCAGGTGTGTGTTATTTATTAAGTTAATTTTATAATATTGGATGCAAGGAGGGGGACTTTACGCAAAAGATTGAATGTTTATAATATTACTGGTTAAATGTATACCAGTTGGAATTATATTATTGCTGGTTATTTAACCAGTTTGGAAATATTTTTTGAAAACTCTATTTTGTCTAAGCTTGTTAGACTTGCACATTAGTTTGAATGTATTATTGGATAATATTCAAATTATAGTCTATAGCTACATTGTGAATTACCAGAGATTTTGTGAATTGGACAGTTTTGTTTGTTTCTGTTTTCGGACTGTTTTCGGTTTTCAAGATTTAGGGTGACGCGAGAAGAGATAGCCGAGTTGTCAATCACAACAAGCTGTTGCCATATGAAGGTGACTGTCCAACCAAATGGATACAGAGAGTTGTGTTGGAGATAAAGAGAAAAGGCAATAAAATTTACTATCCCTTTGGGGTTTTTTTCTCTGTCATACAATTACCAAGTAGAATCGATCAAATAAAGAAAAAAATTATGATTACAACAAAATAGTTTATCTTGTTCATACTTGCATGATACAAGTCTAACAATTGATTTAGATAAATGGTGTAATTCTACAGCTATTACAAAGAAATATGATACGCAGCACAGTTAAGGCTGTCAATAAATTCCGTTCAGACAAAAAGTACGGGAAATGTGCATTATGCCATCACAGTATTTTACAAACCTCGAAAGTACTTATTAATTTATTAATTAGCAAAATAAATTTATACTGATCTTTTAATTGAAAACAACCGATGTTTTTACTTACAATTTCGATGTCTGTTATATCGTACACACTGAAAATAAGGAGATGTCGTTCTCGCTGTACTACAAAATATGACGTCATATGCTTCAAAATGACGCATTAAGTTAAGCCATTGAAGGCTATCATGCAGTTTTTTAGCGAAGAAAAATAAATGTCATAGATTGACGGAAAATTATTAATGAATATTTTGTTTAACATTTTGTTATAATTATGCATCGTATAAAGAGGCAACCTCGATTTTGTGTAAAATATCGTATATCTTAAAGCTTGGTACTAAATAAATCTATTAATTGCAAGGGCATACACTTACCTGATCATGACAAACTTTTACATGTGAATTTGAAATATGCTATGTAATTTAAAAACTTCTAAGATCCTTGTAAAATCTTACAAATTAATTATTTTTTAATGAAATTAACACTGTTACCTTCAAAATTATTCAACATATTCATTATAAATTACGGTTTCTACTAACATATAATCTTATCTTAAAAAGTTCGCATCATTTTTCAAAATCTACGATATAACATCAAGTTATTTTATAATTCAGTTGTGAATTTTGACATGATTATGCCTTTGCAATATTGAATTTTTTAAATGACCTCAAAACCACAAATACACATCCGCTTGTGCCATGCGACTGCCATATCACGTGACCACTATGAACATACACAAGTGTACTGTTATAAATATATTTCAGAAATATATTGCATTTGAGCGACTGTTATTGATTTTAAAAAGGACAGGCCAGTTTAACTAAAGTATACGTGTTTTCAACACAAAATTTCGCCGATATTTTATTGGCCGCCTTAACAGTACTGCGTAGCTAACTAATACAAATCATATCAATGTTTTTATATATGTACATATAAATTACATGACAATTTCCATGTTTCTATTTCAGGATATTGGGAACGTGTTTGTCTATAATATTTCCAACATTTGCCATCACTGAGTACAGATAATGTAAGCATATTTGTTAATACTGGATAATAAACTTTTTCTGTAGATTTCAAAAAGCCTGTCCGGTCACTGTCTCTTGATAGTGCTCAACTTCAACTGCCCACTAATTGAAGTTCATCCACTGATTCAAAACTATCCACCTTTTACAGTCAGAAAATAAAATTAAATATAGTATTAAAAGTGAAGTCTTTTTGAAAGAGCAATTGAATTTTTAAAAAAAAATTATAATATCCCTGTTAACGATCGTGAGCAAATAAATTCGTTGGAATGAAAAAGGTCGGGACTGCAGTCTGTCCTGTACTTATGCTTGCGTGAATCGCTGAATTGATGTGTGTGAGAAAAAACACACGACAATTCAAAGTTGGTAACATTTTATGATAAAAGTGTTATTATCGGTAAAAAGTATTTTTAACATCACCATTAGAATAATTGTTAATTTATAACAATCACATCGGTGTGAAAATGTTCAAGGAAATTTAATATTTCATTGTTATTCACATTAAAAAGTTCTATTTTCAGACTGAATCTTAATATTTGCATACATTCTGCATTCTACAGTTTGTTAATTGATTCACTTGACCTTGTTTGCTAATCGCTAATGCTAAAATCAGAATTAATTACGATGTATATTTCAAGAGATCTTAAAACGAAAATACATGAACAATACGATTTGTGGGTTTTTCCATTTAAACCAAAAGCTGACATTTAGGTAACGGAGTTCTTTGCAGATTAATTTTCAGCTGGAAAATCATGAAGTAGAATTTCACCACCCAGTTGTAATATGTTTGATGACATGACTTTTTCGGGATATCCAATGTAAGTTAAAAAGTCACATGATTCTATCACACGAACAAGTCCACGAATCCGGACAAAATGGCAGTATGTTAAAGGACGGCGGACCCAATTCACTTCTACAATAGTAATTTTCATATAAATTTCATATGAGTTAGAGCTACTAAAGATATATCTAAATCAATCAAAAATAACATAAACATCGAACTGGAGTTTTAGTAGGGACCATTTAAAAAAATATTGTATTACTTCTCTTTATCAATTGAACAAAATGGGGGAAAGCGTTCTTGTGAGAGAACAAATTATTTTAAAAAAATTCTGCAATAGATTTTCTATTCAAATTGAAATATGATACTTATGTGATGATTTGCGAATTTATTTTAAAAAGGTCAGACACCTAGCATCAGGGGGCGGGGCTGCCCCCTCACCAGCTTCTCGTCGCAGCAAACATTTTCCCTAAATTGACATATAAAAAGGTGAATTATTATGGAGTCCCCCCTCCAGTGGTTAAGACCATGTAAAAAATTTAATTGAAAATAAGGAAGTGAACAGTAAATTTGAATTTATAGGTATACTACCCCCCCCCCCCCCCACCTTACGGAAAAGGATTTTTCTGATTTGGGGGAATGGGAAGTGACTTTTTTCATTTTGCTTGTAAAAATATTTTGGATGAGTCTGGCCTACAACTTTCAAAAACGATGGTACGTGTCTGAAAGTGAATATAAATATATAACATTTTCCATGTTCAAGATATACATTAAATAATATTTTCAACCTAAAAGGTTTGTACGAAGTTTGTGTTCAAAGTAATCTGCTTTATAAAAGATCGCTTCGATTTAATAATTTCATAATTTTACATATCAATCATAGGTAGTAATTGGTTTACGACGTCGAATTGTACATTTAAAGAACGAGAATAAACTATCATTTTGATTGAATTTTAATTCGTATTGGTAAGATCGATAGTTCAACAAGTTCGTCTGTAGCACCAAAAAAAGCCAAAGACACCCCCTGCATCACCGCGACAAGTGCCGAAAAAACCACCTGAACAACCGCCTCCTGTGATCAAATGTGCAACGCCGTCAAATGTTCCTAAAAAAAACCTTTGAGAAATTATTCTAGAAAGGCTTGGGTTTTTTTTTTGTCAACTTGAACTGACAAAACAAATTACCGGTATTCTAAAATAAACCTTGTATCGGTGTATAAGGCTATGTGACCATGCATTACAATTTATTTGGATAAGAACCTTTATTTTGAAAATTAAATTTTGTACAATTATTTTTTGTTAAGGGAAGTCGTCTTCATTCCTATAAAAAATGAAATTGATTAATTCATAATATGAATTAGAGAGCTACACTTTATTTTTATTTAAACTGGGTTGAAAGAGTTTCACAAATTTATAAATCCTTTCGTGGTGTATAAAGCGTAAACTATATTTATTCCAAGCTGTATTAAACTCTCGAGGACTAGCCAGTATGGCGCTGTGTTTCCTTAAGCAATAAGCTTTATGATCGCACAGAGAGATACAATGATATTTGAACATAGATAAACATTTCGCAAGATAAATGATTACATGTATATTTTGACTATAAATATTTCTGCTTTCTTCGATGTCTCAGATGGGTATGAAGGGAGAGAGCATTGCAAAAAAAAAATACATGTAGATTTTTTTTCTGCAACGATCGATATTTTTATAGCTCGTATAAGACAGCAAAACAAGCAGTTTACTGTTTTTACTGTTATATTCACATGTATCTAGGAATCTTTCTTCAAGTATCCATAACAAGTGAGTAAAAGTATGTAAATTATTTTAATTGTCGATCAGCATGTTACACAGAATCATTAGGCAGTGTAGTACTTTTACCAATGCTCTTTGCTCAACGATTTCCATTGATTCGTTAAAAAAATAAAATCTAGTATTCAGAAGTGAAATACGCGATTTGTTTTTTGTTTTTTGTTTTTTTACAAAAAAGGCATGCATTCGTACTTTTTAGATATGCATGAAAAAATGACAATAACAAACCGTCAACCATCTTAAAAATCCATAAAATGAACTACAAATTCAAAGCAGAGCAACACGGACCTCCAAAAAGATAGAGGTAGGATCAGGTGCCTAGGAGGAATGAGCATCCTCTGCTGACCGGTCGCACCCGCCGTGTGCTCCTTGTCAAAATTGGGCATGTCATAATCGAGGTAAATGTCAAAATCGGGAAAAATATCATAAAAGAGAAAAAACGAAACGTTGATGATTTGGTTTGTTTGTGATAGTCAAAATACAAGCCTCGGGCAAACACGGACCTCCATTACATTGGAATAGGGTCAGGTGCCTAGGAGGAGTGAGCATCCTCTGCTGACCGGTCACACCCGCCGTGTGCTCTTTGTCGTAATCGGGAAAAAACGGAAAAGTCCGTAGACAATTAGGTGATTAATTATGGTCTAACAATTAGTATGAATTACGTCAGTCAGCATGCGACCCAGTGGAAGATTGTATTTGCTGACAAGGTCGTTGTATCTACCATAGAACTTACGAAAAGATTACTTCAAACGAGACTGTTGATAGTCCTGTTTATCAACTTGGTTGTCAGTAGCTTGCCTCGCCTTAGAAACTGTTCATACGAAAAGTTCGTGATACTATAAACATTGTATTATAGTTGGAATATCTGACTAAGCAGTTTTAAAATTGTATGATGAATGAAATCTAAATAAAACTAGAGGTACTGTGAGCAAGCTCACGATTGATACCCCCCGCTAAGAAAAAAAATCATAACTCAAGTATTTTTCTTTTATAGAAAATGATGGATGCTATCTCATTAACCGTTCATGTCCTATCAATAACAACTGCTCAATTTTAAATTGTTAATGCTAATATACACAAACCAATTTCTATTATTTAAATTCGATTTTATTTCAACTTAACTGTTAATGCATGAAGACATTTGCATCCTTATGATAACAAACATGACTGAAATCACACCATAATCAACATGTCAAGCAGCCATTAAATGTATTGAATTTTTTGTATCCCGATCCCGATCTTTTTCCGAAATTTTTTTTCAACAACAAAAAAAAGAGAATAAAATACATCGCATCAATTTCCAGATGGGCAGGTGGGGATGATAATCTACCAATTAATTAATATGACATGACACATGCAAGCTTGTGTCAAATTTTACCTTCTAATTAATAGAAGACAGGAATAACGCATTTTTTTAAAACAATGACCTTGACCTTGCATAAATGACCTTGGGTCAAGGTCATGACACACCCTTACGTCATAAGCAATCTTTGTATGAAGTGGTAAGATGATTTTTTTCGATCACAAGTCAGATCATTTGTATATTTTATATGTAAAATATTATTTTGATCGATAGATGAACATATATCTTTTATCTTTAACTTTCTATTATTCAGCATCGTAAATATCTACTTTATTGTTATATCTAAACATGAGTCACTCAGGTGACCTAATGTCATTGGTCTTCATCCGGTGTCGTGCGTTGTGCGTCGTTTCGTAACAATTTATATTTCTAGCTTCTTGAAAACGACAGAGCCAATTATTTCCACTTTTGCTTTAAAAGTGGCATGGTCACGATTTTGATCAAACATTATTTTTCTGATTGTAATGTTTACAATGCTTCGGTAAGGCATTTTTAATAGGCAAACAAAATTTGAGTGTCATTCGTTGAGTCAATTAAGCGAGTTACAGAGCTTACAATTCTTTGCAATGTAAACAAAGCATTTGTTTACATTTTGAAAGTTGAAGTGAAAATTCCAATTTTAGACCTAAAATGAATGTGTTAAACGTTAGGAACTATTTATCTATGCATAAGATAAATAAATGATAGCCAAATCAGCATGAAAAGGATTGTTTACTGGTATATTGAACCTATGTAAACAAAAACAGGGCACGAGCCTTGTTTACATGACAAAAAATAGTAAGCTCTGTATCTTGCTTATAATTTAACGACTGACTCTCAAATTTCATTTGATCATTAGAAATGCATTCCTCAAGCATTGTAAATAATAAAAACAGAAAAATAGAATTCGACCAAAATCGTGGCCATGCCCCTTAAAAGCACCTCCAGGATAAGTGGAATATAAATTGTGGAATACATGTATATGACCATAGAACCCCTGGTGTTAGTTAGGAACCAGTTTTTGTGTGGTTCTGTATGTGCAATTTACTTTGGATATGCCTTGACACATTTTTTTGGATTACTGTTATGTTTGCGTCTTAAATTTAGGAAATATATACCCATTTACAGACTTTCTTGGACAGCTTTCTATAAATAGAGGTCTTCACACAGAAAACGTAGTTCCACTATAGTTTTCAAAGAAATATACACACATAAAAATACACTTTAGTATGTTCCAAGTAATTTTTTTGTCACTTTTTAACAATTTTTAAGACAAAATCTATTTAATAGGGAAAACTAAGATTTCTTCTTTGACACATCATTTTTTTTTACCCGGAGAAAATCGCGAAAGCTGGAGATTTATTGAAGGTTTGGTAGAAGGAATGGTATGAACAGATAATCGTTATTAAGAAAAGTTCGGTGTCACTAAAATATAGTTCATACAATTCATATTTTTCATTGCATGAATAATTTTCGAATTTTATATTACGAATCTCGAATTAGCCTTTAGGGCTTTCGTAATCTAACCAAATATATTTCGCCTTCACTATCAACGAGCACTTGAGACTACAAAGTCATTAAGTCAGCAGGAATATTTATGCAAGAAATAGAGCTTTTTTTCGTTCTAATTATAAAAATTCTTTAGAGGTCTTGAGCTACATTATTTATCGGTCTGGGTTTATTTGTTTCTAATCAAGACGGAAGTAAAATTTGTTCGATCGTTAAATAACCAGGCGCATGCCATTCTATTCATTATATGCAGCTGTTATGGTAAGGGTTGCGCCCCAACAATGCGACATTTGAATTTATTGGACTGTATAGTACAAAATCGATTCGTAGTGTTATCACAGACAAAGACACTGGAATATCTAAATATTTTTAAATACCACCTCACAAAACGAAAGAACATCCAATGCATATAGTTTATTATATATTCAGAGTTGGTTATTCCAAACCTTTTATAGCGATACATCACGTGTCTTTTTTAGATATAAAGCAGACAGTTCTTTGAAGTTGTGATTTAATAAATATTAGCCCTTTTTTGTGGACAAATATTGCAGGAAAATAATGGATGGTAAGATGATTTTTTTCGATCACAAGTCAGATCATTTGTATATTTTATATGTAAAATATTATTTTGATCGATAGATGAACATATATCTTTTGTTGCACATTTATCTTTAACTTTCTATTATTCAGCATCGTAAATATCTACTTTATTGTTATATCTAAACAACTACTTTCAAGGCATTTTTGGGAAAATTAAGTAACAAGTTATTTACGTTGGTATAGGTTGGAATCCAAAGGTTAGTGTTCCACAATCGCAACCGAAGCCGCCTTCTCTCCCACAAGTCCCGCGTACATCAGCCCCTAAACCACCAGCCCCTTCCTCTGGAAGATGCGAACATAAGTGACCACCGACAAAAATGAGAGAATTCTTTGGCTGACAACAGCAAAGTCGCATTAAAGACGGAAAAGAAAATTGTTTATGTGACTATCATAAAAAAAAAACTACCTCTCTTTGTTTTATGTTTTCTTAATTTAATTTAACGATTGACTTCAAGTACTTGGACTTTTGAAAAAGATATTTGGTATTACAAAAATGGAGTTGATGCAATAGGCTCTATGTAATGAAATACGTGTTAAATAAATAAGCTCTAGAAATAAGAGGCTGTCTCGTTATTATTGTTTTGTTATTTATAAGCTATTACAGAAAAAGCAACATTATGAGCCTAATTATTCAACAAACTGATGACAAGCAAACAAAAACTATTTGCTTCCTGTTTTATGGACATTTGTTTTCAAGAGCTAACCGATGCGGCGTATGGCAACAAAGTGCAAAATAATCGTCATTGACAACAGATCAACAAAATGTACTTTGTAACACGTCATAATTTAAAGGGACTTAAAGTCAATTTAATATTTCTATTTAAAGACTTCATTTGCATTTCTTCTAAAGCATTTTATTGTCATTTGTACATTTGTTTGTGAAAATTCATATATTTTGTTTTAAGAACAAAGCTAAAGCTAAGGTCATTTGATTCTTTGACGTGGTCGAACGACGTCCGTTAACAGTTTTACCTTCTTGTTCAAAACTACATGTACAAGACCTATTGTTACAATTTTAAAGTCACATGAGTCACTCAGGTGACCAAATGCCATTGGTCTTCATCCGGTGTCGTGCGTTGTGCGTCGTTTCGTAACAATTTATATTTCTAGCTTCTTGAAAACGACAGAGCCAATTATTTCCACTTTTGCTTTAAAAGTGGCATGGTCACGATTTTGATCAAACATTATTTTTCTGATTGTAATGTTTACAATGCTTCGGTAAGGCATTTTTAATAGCCAAACACAATTTGAGTGTCATTCGTTGAGTCAATTAAGCGAGTTACAGAGCTTACAATTCTTTGCTATGTAAACAAAACATTTGTTTACATTTTGAAAGTTGAAGTGAAAATTCCAATTTTAGACCTAAAATGAATGTGTTAAACGTTAGGAACTATTTATTTATGCATAAGATAAATAAATGATAGCCAAATCAGCATGAAAAGGATTGTTTACTGGTATATTGAACCTATGTAAACAAAAACAGGGCACGAGCCTTGTTTACATGACAAAAAATAGTAAGCTCTGTATCTTGCTTATAATTTAACGACTGACTCTCAAATTTCATTTGATCATTAGAAATGCATTCCTCAAGCATTGTAAATAATAAAAACAGAAAAATAGAATTCGACCAAAATCGTGACCATGCCCCTTAAAAGCACCTCCAGGATAAGTGGAATATAAATTGTGGAATACATGTATATGACCATAGAACCCCTGGTGTTAGTTAGGAACCAGTTTTTGTGTGGTTCCGTATGTGCAATTTACCTTGGATATGCCTTGACACATTTTTTTGGATTACTGTTATGTTTGCGTCTTAAATTTAGGAAATATATACCCATTTACAGACTTTCTTGGACAGCTTTCTATAAATAGAGGTCTTCACACAGAAAACGTAGTTCCACTATAGTTTTCAAAGAAATATACACACATAAAAATACACTTTAGTATGTTCCAAGTAATTTTTTTGTCACTTTTTAACAATTTTTAAGACAAAATCTATTTAATAGGGAAAACTAAGATTTCTTCTTTGACACATCATTTTTTTTTACCCGGAGAAAATCGCGAAAGCTGGAGATTTATTGAAGGTTTGGTAGAAGGAATGGTATGAACAGATAATCGTTATTAAGAAAAGTTCGGTGTCACTAAAATATAGTTCATACAATTCATATTTTTCATTGCATGAATAATTTTCGAATTTTATATTACGAATCTCGAATTAGCCTTTAGGGCTTTCGTAATCTAACCAAATATATTTCGCCTTCACTATCAACGAGCACTTGAGACTACAAAGTCATTAAGTCAGCAGGAATATTTATGCAAGAAATAGAGCTTTTTTTCGTTCTAATTATAAAAATTCTTTAGAGGTCTTGAGCTACATTATTTATCGGTCTGGGTTTATTTGTTTCTAATCAAGACGGAAGTAAAATTTGTTCGATCGTTAAATAACCAGGCGCATGCCATTCTATTCATTATATGCAGCTGTTATGGTAAGGGTTGCGCCCCAACAATGCGACATTTGAATTTATTGGACTGTATAGTACAAAATCGATTCGTAGTGTTATCACAGACAAAGACACTGGAATATCTAAATATTTTTAAATACCACCTCACAAAACGAAAGAACATCCAATGCATATAGTTTATTATATATTCAGAGTTGGTTATTCCAAACCTTTTATAGCGATACATCACGTGTCTTTTTTAGATATAAAGCAGACAGTTCTTTGAAGTTGTGATTTAATAAATATTAGCCCTTTTTTGTGGACAAATATTGCAGGAAAATAATGGATGGTAAGATGATTTTTTTCGATCACAAGTCAGATCATTTGTATATTTTATATGTAAAATATTATTTTGATCGATAGATGAACATATATCTTTTGTTGCACATTTATCTTTAACTTTCTATTATTCAGCATCGTAAATATCTACTTTATTGTTATATCTAAACAACTACTTTCAAGGCATTTTTGGGAAAATTAAGTAACAAGTTATTTACGTTGGTATAGGTTGGAATCCAAAGGTTAGTGTTCCACAATCGCAACCGAAGCCGCCTTCTCTCCCACAAGTCCCGCGTACATCAGCCCCTAAACCACCAGCCCCTTCCTCTGGAAGATGCGAACATAAGTGACCACCGACAAAAATGAGAGAATTCTTTGGCTGACAACAGCAAAGTCGCATTAAAGACGGAAAAGAAAATTGTTTATGTGACTATCATAAAAAAAAAAAACTACCTCTCTTTGTTTTATGTTTTCTTAATTTAATTTAACGATTGACTTCAAGTACTTGGACTTTTGAAAAAGATATTTGGTATTACAAAAAAGGAGTTGATGCAATAGGCTCTATGTAATGAAATACGTGTTAAATAAATAAGCTCTAGAAATTAGAGGCTGTCTCGTTATTATTGTTTTGTTATTTATAAGCTATTACAGAAAAAGCAACATTATGAGCCTAATTATTCAACAAACTGATGACAAGCAAACAAAAACTATTTGCTTCCTGTTTTATGGACATTTGTTTTCAAGAGCTAACCGATGCGGCGTATGGCAACAAAGTGCAAAATAATCGTCATTGACAACAGATCAACAAAATGTACTTTGTAACACGTCATAATTTAAAGGGACTTAAAGTCAATTTAATATTTCTATTTAAAGACTTCATTTGCATTTCTTCTAAAGCATTTTATTGTCATTTGTACATTTGTTTGTGAAAATTCATATATTTTGTTTTAAGAACAAAGCTAAAGCTAAGGTCATTTGATTCTTTGACGTGGTCGAACGACGTCCGTTAACAGTTTTACCTTCCTTGTTCAAAACTACATGTACAAGACCTATTGTTACAATTTTAAAGTCACATGAGTCACTCAGGTGACCAAATGCCATTGGTCTTCATCCGGTGTCGTGCGTTGTGCGTCGTTTCGTAACAATTTATATTTCTAGCTTCTTGAAAACGACAGAGCCAATTATTTCCACTTTTGCTTTAAAAGTGGCATGGTCACGATTTTGATCAAACATTATTTTTCTGATTGTAATGTTTACAATGCTTCGGTAAGGCATTTTTAATAGGCAAACAAAATTTGAGTGTCATTCGTTGAGTCAATTAAGCGAGTTACAGAGCTTACAATTCTTTGCAATGTAAACAAAGCATTTGTTTACATTTTGAAAGTTGAAGTAAAAATTCCGATTTTAGACCTAAAATGAATGTGTTAAACGTTAGGAACTATTTATCTATGCATAAGATAAATAAATGATAGCCAAATCAGCATGAAAAGGATTGTTTACTGGTATATTGAACCTATGTAAACAAAAACAGGGCACGAGCCTTGTTTACATGACAAAAAATAGTAAGCTCTGTATCTTGCTTATAATTTAACGACTGACTCTCAAATTTCATTTGATCATTAGAAATGCATTCCTCAAGCATTGTAAATAATAAAAACAGAAAAATAGAATTCGACCAAAATCGTGACCATGCCCCTTAAAAGCACCTCCAGGATAAGTGGAATATAAATTGTGGAATACATGTATATGACCATAGAACCCCTGGTGTTAGTTAGGAACCAGTTTTTGTGTGGTTCCGTATGTGCAATTTACCTTGGATATGCCTTGACACATTTTTTTGGATTACTGTTATGTTTGCGTCTTAAATTTAGGAAATATATACCCATTTACAGACTTTCTTGGACAGCTTTCTATAAATAGAGGTCTTCACACAGAAAACGTAGTTCCACTATAGTTTTCAAAGAAATATACACACATAAAAATACACTTTAGTATGTTCCAAGTAATTTTTTTGTCACTTTTTAACAATTTTTAAGACAAAATCTATTTAATAGGGAAAACTAAGATTTCTTCTTTGACACATCATTTTTTTTTACCCGGAGAAAATCGCGAAAGCTGGAGATTTATTGAAGGTTTGGTAGAAGGAATGGTATGAACAGATAATCGTTATTAAGAAAAGTTCGGTGTCACTAAAATATAGTTCATACAATTCATATTTTTCATTGCATGAATAATTTTCGAATTTTATATTACGAATCTCGAATTAGCCTTTAGGGCTTTCGTAATCTAACCAAATATATTTCGCCTTCACTATCAACGAGCACTTGAGACTACAAAGTCATTAAGTCAGCAGGAATATTTATGCAAGAAATAGAGCTTTTTTTCGTTCTAATTATAAAAATTCTTTAGAGGTCTTGAGCTACATTATTTATCGGTCTGGGTTTATTTGTTTCTAATCAAGACGGAAGTAAAATTTGTTCGATCGTTAAATAACCAGGCGCATGCCATTCTATTCATTATATGCAGCTGTTATGGTAAGGGTTGCGCCCCAACAATGCGACATTTGAATTTATTGGACTGTATAGTACAAAATCGATTCGTAGTGTTATCACAGACAAAGACACTGGAATATCTAAATATTTTTAAATACCACCTCACAAAACGAAAGAACATCCAATGCATATAGTTTATTATATATTCAGAGTTGGTTATTCCAAACCTTTTATAGCGATACATCACGTGTCTTTTTTAGATATAAAGCAGACAGTTCTTTGAAGTTGTGATTTAATAAATATTAGCCCTTTTTTGTGGACAAATATTGCAGGAAAATAATGGATGGTAAGATGATTTTTTTCGATCACAAGTCAGATCATTTGTATATTTTATATGTAAAATATTATTTTGATCGATAGATGAACATATATCTTTTGTTGCACATTTATCTTTAACTTTCTATTATTCAGCATCGTAAATATCTACTTTATTGTTATATCTAAACAACTACTTTCAAGGCATTTTTGGGAAAATTAAGTAACAAGTTATTTACGTTGGTATAGGTTGGAATCCAAAGGTTAGTGTTCCACAATCGCAACCGAAGCCGCCTTCTCTCCCACAAGTCCCGCGTACATCAGCCCCTAAACCACCAGCCCCTTCCTCTGGAAGATGCGAACATAAGTGACCACCGACAAAAATGAGAGAATTCTTTGGCTGACAACAGCAAAGTCGCATTAAAGACGGAAAAGAAAATTGTTTATGTGACTATCATAAAAAAAAAAACTACCTCTCTTTGTTTTATGTTTTCTTAATTTAATTTAACGATTGACTTCAAGTACTTGGACTTTTGAAAAAGATATTTGGTATTACAAAAAAGGAGTTGATGCAATAGGCTCTATGTAATGAAATACGTGTTAAATAAATAAGCTCTAGAAATTAGAGGCTGTCTCGTTATTATTGTTTTGATATTTATAAGTTATTACAGAAAAAGCAACATTATGAGCCTAATTATTCAACAAACTGATGACAAGCAAACAAAAACTATTTGCTTCCTGTTTTATGGACATTTGTTTTCAAGAGCTAACCGATGCGGCGTATGGCAACAAAGTGCAAAATAATCGTCATTGACAACAGATCAACAAAATGTACTTTGTAACACGTCATAATTTAAAGGGACTTAAAGTCAATTTAATATTTCTATTTAAAGACTTCATTTGCATTTCTTCTAAAGCATTTTATTGTCATTTGTACATTTGTTTGTGAAAATTCATATATTTTGTTTTAAGAACAAAGCTAAAGCTAAGGTCATTTGATTCTTTGACGTGGTCGAACGACGTCCGTTAACAGTTTTACCTTCCTTGTTCAAAACTACATGTACAAGACCTATTGTTACAATTTTAAAGTCACATGAGTCACTCAGGTGACCAAATGCCATTGGTCTTCATCCGGTGTCGTGCGTTGTGCGTCGTTTCGTAACAATTTACATTTCTAGCTTCTTGAAAACGACAAAGCCAATTATTTCCACTTTTGCTTTAAAAGGGGCATGGTCACGATTTTGATCAAACATTATTTTTCTGATTGTAATGTTTACAATGCTTCGGTAAGGCATTTTTGATAGGCAAACAAAATTTGAGTGTCATTCGTTGAGTCAATTAAGCGAGTTACAGAGCTTACAATTCTTTGCTATGTAAACAAAGCATTTGTTTACATTTTGAAAGTTGAAGTGAAAATTCCAATTTTAGACCTAAAATGAATGTGTTAAACGTTAGGAACTATTTATTTATGCATAAGATAAATAAATGATAGCCAAATCAGCATGAAAAGGATTGTTTACTGGTATATTGAACCTATGTAAACAAAAACAGGGCACGAGCCTTGTTTACATGACAAAAAATAGTAAGCTCTGTATCTTGCTTATAATTTAACGACTGACTCTCAAATTTCATTTGATCATTAGAAATGCATTCCTCAAGCATTGTAAATAATAAAAACAGAAAAATAGAATTCGATCAAAATCGTGACCATGCCCCTTAAAAGCACCTCCAGGATAAGTGGAATATAAATTGTGGAATACATGTATATGACCATAGAACCCCTGGTGTTAGTTAGGAACCAGTTTTTGTGTGGTTCCGTATGTGCAATTTACTTTGGATATGCCTTGACACATTTTTTTGGATTACTGTTATGTTTGCGTCTTAAATTTAGGAAATATATACCCATTTACAGACTTTCTTGGACAGCTTTCTATAAATAGAGGTCTTCACACAGAAAACGTAGTTCCACTATAGTTTTCAAAGAAATATACACACATAAAAATACACTTTAGTATGTTCCAAGTAATTTTTTTGTCACTTTTTAACAATTTTTAAGACAAAATCTATTTAATAGGGAAAACTAAGATTTCTTCTTTGACACATCATTTTTTTTACCCGGAGAAAATCGCGAAAGCTGGAGATTTATTGAAGGTTTGGTAGAAGGAATGGTATGAACAGATAATCGTTATTAAGAAAAGTTCGGTGTCACTAAAATATAGTTCATACAATTCATATTTTTAATTGCATGAATAATTTTCGAATTTTATATTACGAATCTCGAATTAGCCTTTAGGGCTTTCGTAATCTTTTTTTTTTTTTTCATTGTTCTTAGCATTTTATTAATCTTTTAATCCTCCAATTATAGTGCAATCAAAACTATAATTTTTTTTAATGATATCACTTTTTTTTTTTTTAATTTGCAATTTATAAATTTTTCACATAGACATTCATACACACACTCATACAATCTCAACAAGAATATATAATAAATAGCTTGAGGAAAATAGTTGATACAACGTACAGAAAAGAAAGTATACGAGTCTACTCTTGAAAAATATTTCTCCACATAGACCATCTTTTGTCAAATATTTTCATTTCAGAATTTTTATAAAATATACATTTTTCAATTTCATATTTCACTTTTAAGTAACATAATAAACCAGATAAACATGGAAGTTTGTTTTGTTTAGTACAATAAAAAATGAATAGTTTTCCATATAAAATAAGGAAATTTACAACCATGTTTGTATCTAGAAGAGGACAATCTCCAAAAATAACATTTGATATATTGAAACCAATTCTTTCTGAAGTAGTATTATAAATGTGAATACTAAACTGATTCCACATAGCTAATGAATGGGAACAACTAACAAAAATATGCTCAATAGTTTCAGCAGAATTCCCACAGAAAGTGCAATCATCATTATCAGTAGCTTTTATCTTCTTCAGGTAATTTTTAACTGGGAGAATTCTGTGTAAAATCCTATACTGGAACCATTGAGCAGCAGAATGTTTGGTCACATTAAAACATATTTTGAATACATCTTTGGTGTTTTTTTCTAAATAACCATTAAGTGATATTTCAGAGTTCCATCTGACAACAGAAGCTGGAGTTTTGTCTTTAGTGTTAATGTTTTTATAGATGATATTGGTACATTTTTTATAAAAGAACAATTGCTCATAATACAATGGTATAATTGGACCAATAGTATAACAATACATTTCTTTAGTGAAACTAAAAAGTCTTAAAAACTTTGCAATGGCACTTATAATGCTATTATATTGCATTGTACATACATGACTAATGTTAAATTTGTTTTCAAACATCTCTTTTGGTAGAAGAGTTCCATTATCATCTAAGAAATCATTAACAGTTTTTACACCCATTTCATACCAGTATTTTATAAACAAACTTTTCTTACCAACCGTTATCTTAGAATTGTACCATACAGGAGATAAAGTAACCTTGTAAGAATTTTGCAAGTTACCAATATATGATGCCAGTACATACAACCATGATTTTAAAACATCAACCCAAAAGTTGTTGGTTGTCTTATCTAAAAGTTTCTTAATAAAATCATCACCAAAATC
Organism: Magallana ariakensis; assembly: GCA_020458035.1. NCBI lineage: Eukaryota > Metazoa > Mollusca > Bivalvia > Ostreida > Ostreidae > Magallana > Magallana ariakensis. The sequence goes on from CM035816.1 coordinate 46,938,475, forward strand.
CAGAATTTTTCTGACAGCAGTGTCACCATATATTGCATAAAAAATATGAATCCATGATTGTTCTCCTCTAAGGAGCTTTTGTATCCAGGAACTTTTTAACGATACTAAAAAATTATCAATATTGACCATATTAAGTCCACCATTAAAATTTTTTTGGGTAACAACCTCCCGTTTGATTTTATCACACTTGGTTTTCCATAGAAATCTAAAGAGTTCTTGGGTCAAAGATGACAAAAATTCTTTATTGGGGTTTGGTAAAGAGATAAAAAGATGATTGAGCTTCGGCAATATAAGTGTTTTAATTACGGTTACTCTTCCAATAGGAGTGAGAATTCGTCTATTCCATTGCTGAATCAATGCCAGTATCTTTGGTAATTGTTTATCATAATTTAAGTCAACAATTTTATTGAGATCAACTGAAAAATAAATACCTAATAAATTGAATTCTGTTGATCCCCAATCTAGTTTCCACCTAGTATGATGGAAGACTTGACTAGAAAATTTTCTTGAGCCAATCCAAATAATTTTTGTTTTCGAACTGTTAATTTTTAAACCAGATAATCTTGCAAAAAATTCTAAAATATCAAGAGCAGCAAAAAGAGACTGTTCAGAACCATCAAGAGTTAGTGAAGTGTCATCGGCATACTGTGTTAGTTTATATTCCTTGTTATTAATAATTATACCTTTTTTTTCTTTGTTTTGTTTAATCAAAATAGAAAGTATTTCTGCACAAAGTATAAATAGATAAGGGGCAACTGGGTCCCCTTGTCGACAACCGCGTTGAATATTAAATTGATCTGATAAGTAACCACTTTGCAGAATTGCAGATTTAAAATTGGTATTTAAAATTTTTACCCAGTCAATAATATATTTACCAAATCCAAAAAATTCTAAAACTTTGTAAATGAATGACCATGAAATAGAATCAAAGGCTTTCTCAAAATCAATTAACATAAGAAGGCCTGGGATGTTATTTAATTCTGTATAATCCATGAGGTCATAAATAAATCTAGTATTTTCACCTATAAACCTGCCCTGGATAAAACCGCTTTGAGTATTGGAAATTAGCGTATCTAGGGTGGATTTAATCCTATAACTTATACAACCTGATACTAATTTATAGAAAACATTTAGAAGTGTAATAGGTCTCCAGTTTTTCAGAAATTGCCTAGGTTTGTCACCCTTTGGTAAACAAGAAATTATACCAAGCCTCTGTGATATGGGTAATTGTTTTTGAATAAATATGTCATTGATAGCACTAATTATAAAATACTTTAAATCATTCCAAAAAAATTTAAAAAATTCAGCTGTAAAACCATCACTGCCTGGTGACTTATTGGTTTTCATATCTTTAAGAACTTGGAGAACTTCTTTTTCTGAAATATGTTCATCAAGTTTCTTTGAGACCTTATCATCTAAACATGGTACACTGGGAGAAGAGATCACCCTCTGAATGTCGATATCATCTAGTTCATGATCAAAATTTTTATATAAATTTTCATAGAATATCTTAACATTATTCATAATTTCTGACTGATTATATATGATCTCTCCTCTTGTGTTAACTACCTTTTTAATTGTTTTGTTGAGAAAGTTTCTAGATTCAAGGTGACAAAAGTATTTTGTAGGTTTTTCCCCAAGCTCTACCCATTTTGCCCTAGATCGAACAAAGTGGCCATGTAGTTTTTCTTTTCGTAACTTTTCAAGTGCTGTTTTTTTATCTTTTCGTAATCTAACCAAATATATTTCGCCTTCACTATCAACGAGCACTTGAGACTACAAAGTCATTAAGTCAGCAGGAATATTTATGCAAGAAATAGAGCTTTTTTTTCGTTCTAATTATAAAAATTCTTTAGAGGTCTTGAGCTACATTATTTATCGGTCTGGGTTTATTTGTTTCTAATCAAGACGGAAGTAAAATTTGTTCGATCGTTAAATAACCAGGCGCATGCCATTCTATTCATTATATGCAGCTGTTATGGTAAGGGTTGCGCCCCAACAATGCGACATTTGAATTTATTGGACTGTATAGTACAAAATCGATTCGTAGTGTTATCACAGACAAAGACACTGGAATATCTAAATATTTTTAAATAACACCTCACAAAACGAAAGAACATCCAATGCATATAGTTTATTATATATTCAGAGTTGGTTATTCCAAACCTTTTATAGCGATACATCACGTGTCTTTTTTAGATATAAAGCAGACAGTTCTTTGAAGTTGTGATTTAATAAATATTAGCCCTTTTTTGTGGACAAATATTGCAGGAAAATAATGGATGGTAAGATGATTTTTTTCGATCACAAGTCAGATCATTTGTATATTTTATATGTAAAATATTATTTTGATCGATAGATGAACATATATCTTTTGTTGCACATTTATCTTTAACTTTCTATTATTCAGCATCGTAAATATCTACTTTATTGTTATATCTAAACAACTACTTTCAAGGCATTTTTGGGAAAATTAAGTAACAAGTTATTTACGTTGGTATAGGTTGGAATCCAAAGGTTAGTGTTCCACAATCGCAACCGAAGCCGCCTTCTCTCCCACAAGTCCCGCGTACATCAGCCCCTAAACCACCAGCCCCTTCCTCTGGAAGATGCGAACATAAGTGACCACCGACAAAAATGAGAGAATTCTTTGGCTGACAACAGCAAAGTCGCATTAAAGACGGAAAAGAAAATTGTTTATGTGACTATCATAAAAAAAAAAAACTACCTCTCTTTGTTTTATGTTTTCTTAATTTAATTTAACGATTGACTTCAAGTACTTGGACTTTTGAAAAAGATATTTGGTATTACAAAAAAGGAGTTGATGCAATAGGCTCTATGTAATGAAATACGTGTTAAATAAATAAGCTCTAGAAATTAGAGGCTGCCTCGTTATTATTGTTTTGTTATTTATAAATTATTACAGAAAAAGCAACATTATGAGCCTAATTATTCAACAAACTGATGACAAGCAAACAAAAACTATTTACTTCCTGTTTTATGGACATTTGTTTTCAAGAGCTAACCGATGCGGCGTATGGCAACAAAGTGCAAAATAATCGTCATTGACAACAGATCAACAAAATGTACTTTGTAACACGTCATAATTTAAAGGGACTTAAAGTCAATTTAATATTTCTATTTAAAGACTTCATTTGCATTTCTTCTAAAGCATTTTATTGTCATTTGTACATTTGTTTGTGAAAATTCATATATTTTGTTTTAAGAACAAAGCTAAAGCTAAGGTCATTTGATTCTTTGACGTGGTCGAACGACGTCCGTTAACAGTTTTACCTTCCTTGTTCAAAACTACATGTACAAGACCTATTGTTACAATTTTAAAGTCACATGAGTCACTCAGGTGACCAAATGCCATTGGTCTTCATCCGGTGTCGTGCGTTGTGCGTCGTTCCGTAACAATTTACATTTCTAGCTTCTTGAAAACTACAAAGCCAATTGTTTCCACTTTTGCTTTAAAGGGGCATGATCACGATTTTGATCAAAAATTATCTTTCTGACATGACAAAGAATAGTAAGCTCTGTATCTTGCTTATAATTTAACGACTGACTCTCAAATTTCATTTGATCATTAGAAATGCATTCCTCAAGCATTGTAAATAATAAAAACAGAAAAATAGAATTCGACCAAAATCGTGACCATGCCCCTTAAAAGCACCTCCAGGATAAGTGGAATATAAATTGTGGAATACATGTATATGACCATAGAACCCCTGGTGTTAGTTAGGAACCAGTTTTTGTGTGGTTCCGTATGTGCAATTTACTTTGGATATGCCTTGACACATTTTTTTGGATTACTGTTATGTTTGCGTCTTAAAGAACAAGGTTCACTTGTGATCAAAATCGGACCTGTCTCAAAAGTTTATCATATATTTCTCAAACATAGCCTAGGAAATGCCCTTTGAGAATCAGCTTAAATTTTTATCCTAGCATTTATAGTTTTCAGTGTAGAGCTGTTTAAAAATACCATTGTTTTTCGTGTCAGATGCACAAGAAACGTCATAACGTCATTATTTATTTAATGATAGCGTCGCATGCATACAAATTGTGCAGTATGTATACTCGAGACACCGAGATAACTTTCATTCTGCATTCATTTTGAATTTGCGTATATTAAGGGGGAGGGGGTCTTCGCAACAAGTTGTTACATATTGTCTATAATTACGATACAATGTAAGTAATACATGGTGTTGGATTATTATCATTACCAAAGAATCATCAGCTTTGATTAAAACAAATATATATTCATATAGCTGGAATGTTTACTGAAGAAACTAAATCCCCGAAGCGGGATGTAACCCGATTTTCGATCAATTGGGCGATTTCATTCATCTTGAAAAGGGTACATAATTCGCGTGTCTTACTCAATGTACATTAAACAATTACTAGTCGAGTATGTGTGTTAATTCATTAGATTTCTTCCAAAACATTCGATCCAAAGTTTAATATATGTAGTTGTTACAAAGCAAATTTAAAACTAGATGCTGTCATTAGACAGTAATACCCGCACCAAGTGTTTGCCCCTAAATAACACTGTTTTGTACCAGTTTTAGTAAAAACGAAGGCCACGTGCACATATTACACCATCGTCGGATCCCACGGGTTTTCTATCCGTCCACTGCTGTGTAACGGATAGAAAACCCGTGGGTTCCGATGATGATAAAACACATGAGCGACCCTTTATGTACAATTTGTGGTTGAACTGTTTGCATGTGAATCAATTTTCAGTTAATCAATAATCTTTTAATTTCATTTCATAGAAAGTATGGTCTATATAATCATTACAAACAAAATTAAATTATGCCCCCTTCCCTCGGGGGTTGCCGGCTTAATTTAGATTTGCTTCTAGGTGCCAACATCATCGTGTGCATGGATTTAGAGAAGGGATTGGAGTGGGGGGGGGGGGTTCAGACCCTCCCGCCCTTGAAAAAAATCATTTATATTAATACATGTAGTAAAATTACCAAAAAATACACCTCGGACCCCAATCCCCCCACATCCTGCAAACACAGTTACAGGTATTACTTTGCCCCCCTCCCCACACACACACTCCTCATGGATAAATAAACATCAGAATATTTTGATAACAACAAAAGCCTGTACATATAGTAAAGTGCATTATAATAAAAATTCTTTCACAGTGACGTTTTATAATTTTAAATTTTTACAATACATGTATTTAGCAAAAAAAGATAAGTTTTTAAAATTTTGGAATCTGAAGTAAAAAATAGAAAAACCCCAGCAGCATTTGAACTCTCTACAGACACGTAGTTAACGCTCTAACCCATTGCACTTCACTGTTAGGTAACATTAGTTTGGGGGGAAATATATTTATACTTTATTGTTTATTTCTGCAATAGGGAGTTCATTACAATATGCAGGTGTCCTGTACCACCTTAAAGCTGAAATGTGTGCTTTACATATTTTTTACCTAATAAAAAGTAGAAAGGGTTTTGAAGAATAAAGTCATGAAAATACATGCATGTTACAAGAAAATGATCTTTGTCCGAAGTTACGTACACAACACAGGTCTACAGGTCGCATTACCGGGTACTAGTTTTACCTAGCTCTTCGGTTAGATGGGTTTCATGTGGTGTACATAACAGTATGTGTTTTCCAGGTGCAGAATAGGATTAATTAACATGCATAAACGTTTCTTTTGTGATGATCAGCAAATTAATGGATTCATATTGTGCTCTAATTGGATTATCATTATGATGTTGACCAATATAGGTAGGCATAATACATGTAGTACTCGCACAATATTATGAGACACCGGTATACATAAGGATTACTTTCACTTTCTAAATAAGTGATCTCCCTTTGCCAGCATACTGTATCATCATCTTTTTTAAAATATATAAATAAGCTCATCATTGTTACCTATCCTATCGCATTTGTACAGTTTCTGTCATTTTAATTGCAAAAATTATTTTTTTCTTAAATTTAAGACTTAAAATATTATTTAAAAAGTTGACCCCGTATTGACCCTGTGACGATTTGTATTAAATTTGTGTATTACATTTAAATAAGTGTAGAGACTTATCATGTCTATATTAGTTTTATTTAATAGGGAGGAATGGGTCTTTTTTCTTAATGTATTATGGTGCATCAAATAATATGTACATTTAGGCTATGACCCTATGGGATTGTTCTGACCCAATGAAACAGGAAAATACCAAATATCTTGAAAACTGTTGAGATCCTCACCACTTAACCAACTATATTCTTGTTTCTAATGTCATTATGATGCATCAAATGGTGTAAGTACATGACCCCCAGGAGTTGTCTTTAAACCACCCCCACCCCTCTGAAATAGGTAATGATGATATACTTTGATAATTTTTAACTTTTGAGATTCCCCACCCCTAAACCATATTTATTCTTGCTCTTTGTGCGCATCAAATTGTATATAGGTTATCCCCCCTTGGAGACACCCTGACTTTCCAGAACTGGATATAATAAATTATTTTATCTTATTCATATGTATAGTGTTTGATCCATGTGTGTAATTCCTAGCCTAATGATGACCCTGCTTTGTTTACGATTACAATTGCCCCGAATACATTACATTTTGTTTATCTTATCGATAAAAATTAAAAAGCATCTTAATGTGCATCTAAAGAAAAATACCAATCAATAAATGATTTAAAATTTGCTACTGTACACATGTTAGAATGTATTAAAGAAGACTCTGAATTTGATGGGGGTGTGGAGGATAAACATTTAATTTTAATCATTTATTGTTATTAATTTTAACTTGAATATTAGGCAGAAAATAGACTTCTGATCATATCTCAATAGGTCATTTGTCAATTATGCAAGGTTTTTTTATTTTAAGAGAAAAAAATCGTTATTTTATTTAAAGTCTAAGGAGGGATATGTACATGTATGGATCTAGAAAATTTTTCCAGGGGAAGGGGGGGGGACAGTTATTTGAGTTTGCCGTAGGGGGGTCCGAAGCATTTTTTTTTTTTTGGCAATTTTATAAATTTTATAATTTTATAAATTAAATGTAATTTAAAGAAATTTAAAGAATTTTGAAGGGGGGTTCTGGACCCCTGACCCCCCTCTAGATCCGCGCATGGGATAACTGTTAATTTCATGCTACTATTTGTCTACCAGGATTAAATTAAATTTTTCAAAATCTTATTGCACATCTATAGGACAGCCCCTATCACATCTCAAGATATGATGTATCTATTCATTAAATAATAAGACAGTTCTGGGATCTAGGTTTTTTTTAGGAGTGATAAACGTCAATTTTCTGCTACTATTTGACTCCCTAGATGAAATTTAAATTTTTAAAACCTTACTGCACATCTTTAGGACAGCCTCTATCATATCTCAAGATATGATGTGTCTATTCATTAAATCATAAGAGGAGTTCTGGGATCTAGGTTTTGTTTAGGAGTGATATACGTCTATTTTCTGCTACTATTTGACTTTCTGTATGAAATTAATTTTTTAAAACCTTACTGCACATCTATAGGACAGCCACAATCATATCCCAAGAGATGACATAGCTACTCCAAAAGTTGTAAGAGGAGTTATGGGAACCATACTTTTTTTTTTGCAAAAAAAAACGTCGTTTTTTGTTGCCCACTGATCCCTGTGTTAAGGAGGTTGGGTCCTGCGATCATAAGTCTCTCATTTTTTTTCTGAAGTATTTTTAAAAAATCTACATACATAGTTAAACCAAAATTCAAAACAAAATTTTGGGGTCTATATGCTCCTTTCGGTGCTACAGTGTATTTAATATGACCTTTCTGCACTGAAAGTGCAAATTGCACACAAATCGCTTTTTCCTCAATAATTTTTAATCGGAATAAACCATGGCATCAAATACAAATTTATATTATTTAAAATTAATAAAATTAAAATAATCATAAAGAAAAAGTTTGCAATTTGTTCACCTAATTGATATTTTGACCTTTTTGCACTGATAAAACGCTGTTTGTATCCATTAACGATTCAACATGCAATACAATTATTTAAAAGTCTCAAACTTTTTCTCAAATATTAATAGACTTGTCAAAAATATCTTACAAATTCAGAAAATAAAACCAAAAGTATGGGTCTATGATGTAAATTTTGAGATATAGCATGAAATAAGCTAATTTAAGGCAAAAATTGGAGTTCATTTTTTCTTGAATTTTATGAAATATTAGTTTAATGTGCCAATATATGTCGATAGAAATATTGAAATATTGTTAAAATGTGTTTTTTGAAACAACACGAAGATAATCCAATGCTTAAACTAGCTGGAAATTTGATCTGCACTTAAAATAAGGAAGCTAAAATTACAGTACTCTAAAACAACTGAGTTATAAAAAAATGTTCATTTGCTTCTTAAAAACCTTCCGCCACAAAATATAGTCCCTTACTTAACTCTGTAAATATGTAATTTTCCCTTAACTATTTTATTCAAAATAGTTTATTTGGCATAGTAAAATAGGAATTTACAAGTAGAATTAATATATGACACAGTATTTCCAGACTAGAGGTGACCCAAAATGGCTACCCAAAACCAGAGGATCGAACCTCTTTAAAAAAAATTTCTGCAACCTGATCACACTTCAAAATGAAACCCCCAATCATATTCTAGAAGATCATTTGGCTACTGCAAAAAATGTTGACATTTTTGAAATCAGATTTTTTGTAAAAAAAAAAAAAACCGTCATTTTTCAGCCACCAAATGACCCCCAGGGCAAAATTGAAATTTCCGAAACCTTATTGCGCTAGGATACCCCAAAGCATATTCCAAAAGATGATTTGTCTATTGTTGAAAATGTAGGAGGAGTTCGAGGAAGAAGGGTTTTTGTGAAAAAACGTCATTTTTTACTAATTATTTGACCCCCAGGACTACCATAGAATTTTTGAAAGCCTTTAACAAAACAACATGATACCCCAAATCAAACTCCAAGAGTTCAGTTTGCTGTTTTAAAAGATGTAAGAGCAGTTTGAGAAAGTAAAACGAGACAGACGGACGGACGGACGGACGGAACAGGATAACAACAATAAAAATTCATTTTCCATGACGTCAGGCATATCTAAGGTTAAAAGTTCCCTTCTCCGAAACAATGAGGACAATGGGAGCAAGCAATAACAAGATTTTTCACAAAAAAGATTAACTGATGCATGTTTAATGTGTCAGCATTTACATTCACAATTGATGAAAATGTTATATGGGATGTAATAAGAACTTTGAGCAATAGTTTTCTACTAAAAGGACTGTTCACTATGCACGAGTGTAATCCTGATTTAAAAATAGATTAACCATATTTGAACGGTGGAAAGGGGGAGGGGGTCTTCGCAACAAGTTGTTACATATTGTCTATTACGGTACAATGTAAGTAATAAATGGTGTTGGATTATCATCATTACCAAAGAATCATCAGTTTTGATTAAAACAAATATATATTCATATAGCTGGAATGTTTACTGAAGAAACTAAATTGCCGAAGCGGGATGTGACCCGATTTTCGATCAATTGGGCGATTTCATTCATCTTGAAAAGGTTACATAATTCGCGTGTCTTACGCAATGTACATTAACCAATTACTAGTCGAGTATGTGTGTTAATTCATTAGAATTCTTCCAAAACATTCGATCCAAAGTTTAATATATGTATTTGTTACAAAACAAATTTCAAAAAAATCATTTCCCCCCTCCCCATGGATCAATGCAAATGGGTGAGTTCATTAAAACCATCCGAGATCTCCGCCGTTACGTGAATGGTAAAGCAGGACTTCGCGCCATTATGTCTCATTCATAGATTTTGCGCGCCGATTAGTGAACGAGTCCAAATTGTGGTCGGGAGAATACTTCAGAGCACACCGAGTGTACACATCACAGGCACGTACATGCTGCCCCCTTTTTTGCAGCAGGCACTTTCTTTTCTTAACTTGATATTTACATATTATAACGAATGGAAATATTATGGACCCCCCCCCCCCCTTCACTTTTGTCACAGCATGTAATAAATGAAACTGAAAATAAGGAATTCTAATTGAATTGAAGTGACCATTAGGATTTTCTTTCGTGATTTTGAGAATTCACCCTTTTTTAAATTGTTTGTCAAGATGTTTTGGATAAAGCCGCCCCACACACTTACAAAAACCCAATGCTACGTACTTGAATATCCTTTCTACATGTATAGTTGGAAATTTAAAAAAAAAAAGCCTTTCAGTTGATTTTGCATCCTAATATAACAAATACTATTGAAGAATTGACTATTTTATCTTCCGCTTTCAAGCTTACATGCAATTATTTGATATGTGTTCATTCCTAAAATAATTGGAATATATGAAATAATTTAATTTTAGGTTATATACATGTACATGCACTACATTTCTTTTAAATTTGCACGTTCCGTTTTTTATTTTATGATTAGCAGCGAAAATTACAATTCATTTCTTATAAGATAGCCGAATTGATACATGCATGCTCCACTGAATAATTTTGTTTAGTCAGGCAAGCTTTTTGGAAAGCTATTACTTGTAAAATTAAGATTAGCACAATGGAATCGCATATAACGGAAGATAATGTTAGACTTTTTTAAACCTTTGATATTTTGTGACATCTTTGCAGATCTAACATTTATGTTCATATGGTGATTTCATAATACGTTACATACTGCACTGTATGATAAAGGGTTCATTCATTTTGCTTACAGAAATTTACAATATTCAGCTTGGTTTTAAAATGACTCATTAATAATGCAAATGGATTTTCTTTAAAAAAGAATCTCAGAATATAGCCTTCAAGGTTCATGATTAATTGCAATTCCAAAAAGACTTAATTATATACCTGACACTGATTATAGATAATGACCTTACATATGATATTTATATGATTGAAATATTTCATTATATGTGCATGTTCTTTCAGATGAATGTCAAGAAACTGATTAACATTAACTGACAAGAGGAAACAATGAGAGCCCAACATCATTCTTCATCTCTGGTGAAGGGGAGAGTTGCTAAACTTGGGCACACAGCAAAATTCAAGCAGAACAAAGAAAAAGACGGATGCTATAAATGCGGTGTTGGCTTCCCAGTTTAGCGCTGTTAAAGAGGGACAAATATTGCATGTTTGCAACTTCTAAATGGAAGCATGGCATCTTCAATTATGCAGAAATCTTCATCTTAATGGCCTTAACACCATTTTCAAGGTTAGTAAATACAACTTAATTTAATTACGATATTCCCATGGTTTTCTTGTTTAAGTATGAACTAATTATACCTATGCTCGGAAGGTGAGGGGGGTATATTGTTGTATCCTTTTGTGTGTGTCTGTCTATAACAAGTTCTCTTGAAGATTGCATTAGTATTAAAATAAAGACTTAAAGTTCAAATGTCTTCAGTATATTAGAGACCTGTTATTTGACAGTATAACCTGGAGTGATTGTAAAGGACACATAATGTGTACTTTACTAAATATCAATCTATAGCTATCCATAAATTACTGGGATTTTATTTCTCAACATTTGCATATGTTTGATCTTTGTAAAATATGTTTTGGTGTACAGTACAGTAAGTAAATACATTCTTTCTAATTTTTAAACATTTGTCAACAAAATGTATAAACTGCAATCTGAGGATCATTTAGAGGTCTGCAATTCATCACATATGGAGTGACTTTGAAATCATCCTGTTACTGCTAAACTTGAGAATATCTTAAGAAAACTTGAAAATCTCATTACCTATTACCTTTTTTACAACACATTGTCCAGATATTTTGTGTATTATTCTACAAAGCTGATATCTCAATGGCTTTTGCTTCTCAGTTGAGCAATGTGACACACAGAATACTTGATTGTGTAAAATACTGTAATCAAATGATTTGCAAATGTAACTTCTTTAGTTTGGTGAAACATTATTGTAAAGAAAAAACATGCAGTTTCAGAAAATAAGTTTATAAATTCTAATACTATAATATTCTTTCGTCATTTTGATGTCAAAATGAACATTTTTTATAAGTCTGAATAATAAATGAAAATGTATACCAGTAATTGCAGTTTGCATATCAGTATCAACTGGTTATACAAATGTACTTAACAAAATAAATATTTTGATGTTTAAATTGCTTTTCTCATTTAATCTGTATTTAAGGCATGATCCAGACTGATCTGGTGCAGTAACTGAGCATTTCCACATTTAATACATGTATATACTTCAATTGACATATTAGCACTGGGTTCTTTTATCAAATTAATTCTTAAGGAGAAAATAGTTATAATAATATTATGACATTGACAACTTGCAAAAATGCTTCCGCCTATCAGTACTTTAAGTACCTTGATTATGATTCTATGTACTTGCTTGCATTGTTCCTCTTGATAGGTTTGGTTGGTTGTCACCTTGTTTTACTTTGATCCTTTACTTTTTGTTTAGTTTACAAAGTGGTCTTTGTAAGAACAATACTAGAACCACTAGATTAACCAGTGGATACAAATCTAAGCAAGATGTAGCCAAGCCTCTCAGCAATAATCAGGGTATAGGCAAATGTAGCCACGGCTCCCAAAAAGACACCAGCAGACTAAAATCAGCGACTGGCGGAATATATAAAGGAAGGTCATCCTCAACGCATGCTCCTCATTTTCATCTTCATAACGAGGCTTTTGAAGCTGCTAAACTGGCTACAATCTATTTCCTTTCTGATGAAAGTAAGAAATTGTGTTCTGAATGTCGTTAACAAAGGAGAAGAGTGTACATTATAAACAAATCAAAAAACGTAAAGTATACATATGCATGTAATTTAAATAACTTAAAACTGCTCATACTTTTAATCAATGTCGTTTGTTTGAAAGCCTGAAATAAACAACACGCGAAAAAAATACCAATTTGTATGTGCTTTTTTCATTGTCAGTCGTCAAGGTTGAGTATTTTGCGTAAAAAATGACTTGGATGTAAAAAAAATAAATAAATAAACTAACAAATATTTAGAAGAATTTCAAGAGAATAAATACAAAATTACATACCTAATCTTTTGGAAGCTTTCCATTTTACGAAAAATTAGCTTAATTTTAATTATACTGGAATGATCTTAATATTTTGCGAATTTTCAGATGACGGTCTTTTTAGTCACCTTGGAATTTACCAAACAAAAGAGGTATTTCAGATAAAATCAAAAAATGAAAAAAAGGATGTAAAGGACTATTCGATTACGTTTGTGTTCGATGTAACGGGATCGATGAGTGACAACATAGGCGCTGTAATACATAGGGCGGCAACTTTTGTAGACCGAATTAGACAATCGAATCGCATACCTGAAAAATATATCCTTGTAACATTCAGTGACCCAGGTTTGTTTGTTAAATGTTCATTAATATAATAAACCATAATTTACTTTCTGTTAAATATTATTTAAGAACCACATTTCAAAAAGACTGTATCAATTTTATATACATAACATAGTTTTTTCATTTTAACGAAAACGTATTAACTTTTTACAAATACATAAATTAAAATTACATTTAGCATATAATATCCATAACTTATTAAAGGTTAAATGAAGGTAAAAGAACGTGTAACTCTAACTTCGACTTTGATAAATCTTGTTTTTTAAACTTTAACCATTGTATTTCATTGCATTTCCTTTTGAAAACAAAAACGGCCGGAGACTCTTATTTGTGAATATAGTTTAAAAACTAGAGCAGAGCTCGTGGCAAAGCCACGAGTAGGTCTTCCGTTGTTGCTGCGAGTTGAAAATTTATATGATTTGGTGTCAAATGATTATGACTAAAATTTCACTTCTGCTTTTGTTATAAAAACGTGTTGTGATTGAAAACCTGTGTAAAGACAGGAAGAAAATGTTTTAGGAAAACTATTTGTCAAACACAGTTTGTGTAATTGTTTTGAAAACTCTTTAAGGCCCTGTCACACCAAGTTGCGTTCCCAGGGCGTGTTCACGGCGTTGTAAAATTCATTGAATCGTCGAGGATCGCAACGAAAATTAAGAAAAAATATACAATCTTATTTAAAAATTTTACAAGTGAAAATGTCACGGCATCCTGACGGCGACTGAGGCGTTCTAACAGAGCTCCCAACAACGTTTCCACAGATTTCTACTTGGCAATTGACTGTGCTCTCGCTGGGTATCCGCCGAGCGCTCATGACGTGCTAGGAGTTTTTACCGCGAGTCCACGGCCTGCTCTGCGCGCTGACTGCGTGCACATGCGCTGTTGGAGACTTTACGGCGCTGTCACGACGACCTTACTCCACTTCTACGGCGTGTTTATCAGAACGCAGAGCCACGGCGCGTACTTTGTGCATGTTCAAAGTGCGCACTGTCGCATGGCGTTCTAAAATGTTCTAGGATATCCCAGCGCAGCGAACGAAGATGCCGTTGCGTTGTTACGGCGCTGTAGCAGACTCTAGTTCGTTTACCATGGCGTTTTACATTATTCAATGACACAGCGGGATCGCCGTGAGGACGCAGCTCCAGTGTAACAGGGGTTTAAACAATGAGAAGTTTAATGGCGAGTTAAATTGTTAAGGGTAGCAATGATTGTTATATACATGTACTCATGATTCATGAAAGGAAATGTATTTTTTTTAAAAACGAACCCGCCTTAAAAACATGTAACTTCTGTAATTAAATCTTTCTAATTTTTTGAAGACTATGTGCAAGTTTGAAATTGTTGCGTGCTGTCAAAATTTGGTAAATAGTCAAAATTGATGGCATCTCTGAAATTTTTTTCAGGGCCTATATTATTTAATAATACGAGTAGACTTGAACATTCAAAATAATAATCAACTATCAAAGATCATCGGGAGAATTTATGCATAAGTGAGCGTCTAAATTTTACACCTGATATACAGACACCGCTATGTAACGTAAAATTAAATAACATAATTTACAGAAATGAATATTACTTCTCTCGACGATGCAATAATATGCAAAATCCCTATTTTTATGTCATTTTTTCTCCTTTTTTGGATCAAAAGTAGTTCTCTCGGAGAAAGTTTAGGTATGTATTTTGAAAAAAAAAACGGGAGAAACTTCAATAAAAATAAGCGAAAAATTATGGTGTTACGATTTTTATTTTCAGTTAATCTAATTAAATGTGACAAAGGGACATATTCGGTCAGATTTTTGGGGTAACATGTACATGAAGTAAATTTGATGCAAGTTCCATGTTTGTTTTTTGTGTGTTTTTTGTGTGTTTTTGTTTTTTTTTTGTTTTTGCTTTTCTCTGTTTTATCATTAAGATATATAACAAAATTACGTACATGTCACAAGTAATATTTGCTTTCTCTATTTATCTTGTATTATAATAGATTGGGTATTCATTGTTCACCTAAAATTAGTATTTCACTGGCTGTAGCTAACCTTGTAAGTAAATTAAGTTGCATGATAACCTCATTCCACACAACTTCAATAAAACGGTTTTTTTAACAATCAATTTTCATATAATTAGCAATAAAGAAAATCCGCAAGAACACATGTCCATCTCACTTAAGTGTAACTTTGAGAAGCGCATATATTTTTGGAGGCAGATATGTCGCTATATTATAGTCTGTAAGTTAAGTGAACTAATCTGTCCACACTTGCAATACTCTGATGATTTCTATGGCGACTGCCTGCATAGCATAATGTAGTCGTATTTCATAACATCTAATCCCAAGAACAAATTATCTTTGACTTAAAGGTATATGTGGCGTATTTTTGGTGAATAACAATAATAAGATCTGATTATTTGCTTCATTTCTTTACTTAAAGATAGGACTTTCACACAAATTACGCTTTATAAGTCAATCGCATAACAAAGATACAAGAAATCAAAAAAATATTTTTTAATTTTTACCGGCACGGTAAAAAATACAAAAGATTTGAATAACCCCGCCTTAAATGGGCCACGTGACATCCATCGTGGTCTATCAACAAGAATGGCGACGACGAGAATGATAGGTATACCGTTAAGTTTGACAGATTTGGCAATGAAAGAAAAAAGAGACAGCCTGACAAGGATAGGAACAAAGGGAAGATTGTCATCGGAGACCATGTAGATTGATGGAACAGCAATTAAAGCCAAATTAAACTTAAGTTTCCATGATATGAAGTTGTAGGGGTTTTGCTCAGCATAGTCAGGTTCGTGCTCCATGTGTTCCGTGTCTTTACTTTATAAGTTTTAAACCACAAGTGGGTTTTCGTTTAGAGGAATTTTTGAATAAAGAATAAATAAACACTCTCAGTACATGCATCCCTCAGGGAGAGGGGTAGGCCTACATGTATTTACTCCGTTTACCATGTCGATGATGCTAAAATCGTGTTTCGTCTTTATTACACATAATTAACAATTTATATCGTTCTACATTAATGAATATCGGAATAATAATGCTTCGAGTGTCATCTGATATAAGAATTATCTAAATTAAGACATGAAAAACGTGACTATTATTTGTAAACAAACTCTTCTTCCATCGTGTTTTCAATGCTAGGTTTTCCCGCACTCGTGCGCAGTGGCGTTATAAATGGCGAATAACATTAATATTCATCAGACGTATAGCAAAGTTTAGAGGCAAATAACTAAAGACAGAACATGTTTTATGGGCCTAGAGTTTGTGAAACGTCTAATTATAAGAAGCATAATGTATATTTTTACTCAAACTCATGTCAAAACTTTTACTCCAAATACGCCACATATACCTTTAAAACTTTAAATCATAATATATATTATTCTGTTCATAACTATATATCATAGAAGTTTAGCGTGTTCAACAGGTAAATTTATTATAGCCACGTTCTCAGATTACGATCTCGCACCTTTAATGTGAAAATGAAAGTCTTATTGTTTGATAATTGACCACTTTAAAGAAAACACCCTTCGAACTGTTGATTAATTGCATAACAATTGATGAATTGCAGCCATAAATAACCTGGGGCTATATATGTTCTGAGCTGTGTGGGCTGAAGCGACTCAAAATTTTCGGTAGCACGTTGCGATTGAATTTACGCAATAAAGAAAGTTGAAATTTACAAAGACTGACCGAATAAAAAAACGGGAGGGAAAGAGAGACACGTTCAGGAGAAAATGTTACACATGAGAAGTCACTATCAAATGATTTTCGACAGATTTGGAATTAAAAAAAAAAAAAGCACTTGGCAGCGGTGCGGTGGGAGGGCAACACAGAAATAAGTTCGTTTTCACAATGAAACGAACGGCCATGTAGAAACACTACAGAAGTTATTAATATGTGACCGACAGAATCTAAACAAAACTTGTTTCAAAACTCTACTTTGATCATCATTTGATTTGATTTTTAAGTTACCTTGTACGCTGTCCTATAAATCAATGCTAAATCAACTGTACGAGTAAAATAAATTAATCTGTTCACTTTAAACCAATATAATAGTTGACAACATAATAAAAATAGTTGCGTTCGTACAAAGTAACAAACATGCACGCGTGATCAGGTACATGTAGAAGATGTCCACTTGCGCGGGTCTCCTCGGCCATGTGCGAGGGATGATCATTATTTAAAGGTTTTAATATTTGTGTTTTGGGGGGTTTTTTGTTGATTGAAAACATTATTTGTACAGTTTTTAAAACATTTAAGACTTACAAACCAACCATTTAAATATGTCTGACGAGTATTTCCGATTTGGAGTAATATCGCTTTTATTAATTTTCAGAACGACTTTTAATTTACTCTCCAATGTTTAATTTAAATAAATACAAAATGAACAAACTTTTATAACATAAAATTAAAACAGTGTACAGTGTATTTACGGCTATATAAACTCAAACACGTTCATATTCATGTAAGTGTGCGGGTGCGAATCTTGTGTATTAGATAACCGTTTACCGCTAGGTAGTTCAGCCTTGGTTGATTTCCTCGGCCGCGGGCGAAGGATAGATTACGTAAAGGTTTAACGCATACACACGCACAGCTCAGAACCTAGGAAGATTTGAAAAGTTTGCAATTTAATGACTAAAACCTATCAAATAGAAATTCTTTTTTTTTACTTAAAACCCACAATTGATCTATATATCTGATATTGCATTAGATTGAGAATGGTATTGCTTTTATTAATTAACTGAACCATTTCTTAACAATTCTTCAGTTCGAAGCTAAATTAACTCATATATGAGAGACGGAACTCTCGTGTATTAGATAACCGCTGACTGCTAGGTCGTCCAGCCGCGACCATGGTGACCGATTTTTCGGCCGCAAGCGAGGGATAGCTTACGTAATGATACGCACACAGCTCTGATTCAAGGTGGATTTTAAATGTATGCAGTATGATAACTAAAATGTAATGCATATAATTTTTTTTTCAAAACGTATTTTGTGTTTTACTAGAAAAGAGAAAGAATGTTTTGTTTTCCGATTCTCGTCTTTAAGGTTTGTGCACTATAAGAACTAAACAACAATGACTTAAACTTCTTTTTAAAAAAAAAAGCATGTGTTCTAATTTTTTTTCTCATGAAATAAAGCCACCTGTATAAACCATCATACTTTCTGTGATAACATTATGCCAGTTTTACGCACAAAAACCTTCGTTAACTTGCCAAATGAAAACAGGTACATGTTAACATGTAAAGCCTTTTACACTCATACTACACAAATCACTTACAAAATAACATTGTAACGACCTTTATGAGATCCCAACAAACAACTATTCCAGCGACAGCCATATCGAAATCCTAACCGTTTTTGAGTTATTAAGCAAAATCTTTTAAGGGCTACTGGCCCTTAATTTAAGGGGCCAGCCCTTTTTTATGGGTGTCAAATGAAAGCCCTTAACATTATGCACAATTTTTGTTCTATACGTATTTAGGAAATATTTCAATCTAAAAAGTTACAAAGCTAAAACATGAGAAAAATTTTGCTATTTTTAAAACATAGTTTTCGATTGATTAATTCGAGTGGAATAATTGGAAAAAACTAAAATACAAAAATCAGAGGACAATATTCAAAGTGTCAATAATAAAGATTTTTAACTATGAATTATTTGCTACGGACCATTTCGGAGCCTTTGTCTGGAAACTAATGCCCCTAAAATTTTAGAAAAAGGGGAATAACTCAAAACCGGAAGTTGCGATGACAATTTTTTTTTGTGCTCTAGAAACCTATTTCAATTTACAATATACCGTGAAAATTTGATTGAAATCGGATGACAAACAAATAAGTTATTGAGGTTTTAAAAACGTCTAGAAGAAGAATTAAAATAATGAAGAATTACCATCAGAATCAGTACAAGGTCTTCCGTTGGAAACGGAAGACCTTAATTATATATCCGTAATAACTCTTTTTGGTCAGAAAGCGGCTACGATTTGAAAAATGGAGTCCAACTACAAAAAAATCATACATCATATTAAAAAATATCTGGTAGAACTGTGGTAAAACGCAATTATATTTTTGAGATTATTCTCTATGAATTCAGTCGATCTTGAAAAAAGCCGAGTAACAAACGACGCAGACGTGATGTTAAGTTGGATAAACAGCCTTACTGCTGACGGCGGTGGTGACTGCCCTGAGTACAGCCTCTCTGGATTAATTACAGGTAACATAAATGAATAAAATTATACCTCTGCATATATTTTAAGAGGTTTCAAAATAAAACCTTCTAGCCTAATTACAGGGAAAACAATTCTATAAATAAGACCTCGGTATAAGTATTAAGAAACTTTTTTCAGAACTAGGTTGCACTCCTATTGTTTAATTTGTTGTTACCGTATTAAACATATTTTGGGATGCTCGAACCACACACGTTGTCCTTACACTATGCTTTTTAAAATGTAGCGTTGTGAAAAATGATATGAACTATTAGTTGGTATAAACGAATATTCTGGGCAATGAAATGCAAAGAAAAACAGTGATAATCCTTTGCATATTTATACTAGATTGACATATGAGGTGGATCGGCGCATGTGCGCAAACTCACACCAATAGTATGGCGATTATAAACATATGTATCTTTTTTATAGCTGCAGGTCTGTAGCTCCCGGTCTGAAAAAATTCGGATGGACGACCTGGGAGCTACAGTGCCTCTCATAGTAAAAACCTGCGATTTACGGCGCACAAAAAACGGCGCTAGTTTTGGACTGATTAACCTTATTTCCACACAAATTCTGTGAAAACAATTAGTACCATTAAATATTTTAGGAAATTTACTACTGATATTGTCACTTTACTTGCCTCTGATATTCTTTTAAACACCATCACCAGCCCCGTAAAGTGAAGTGGTGCAGTTTGTTTATATGGGAAAATGGCGACGTAAATTAATATACTTCATTTTTGGAGGTCGGTTAGCATGTTTAAGAGAAACTCTGAGGCAAGTAAAGTGACAATATATGTAGTAAATTTCCTGAAACATTTAATGGTACTCATTGTTTTCACAGAATTTGTGTGGAAATAAGGTTAATCAGTTTAAAACTAGCGCCGTTTTTTGTGCGCCGTAAATTGCAGGTTTTTACTATGGGGGGCACTGTAGCTCCTAGGTCGTCCATCCGAATTTTTTCAGACCGGGAGCTTCAGACCTGCAGCTATCTTTTTTACAGCTAGAAAAAATCTCGCAACATCACGTGATATTAGATATGTTAAAATGAAGCATTTACTATCCAAATTGGTGAATGAGTAGATAAAATTAATATAGAAGTAACAAGATTAATGAGTGTATAAGTTTAATTTAATACTATGCAGACAGTTTACAATTTATATTTCTTTAAAAAAAAACCCACCTACTTATTACAACAAAACAATCAACTGAGTATGAACTTATTTGAAATAAAACAAATATCTGAATTACATTTCATTAATTTCTGTCACTAGGTGCAACACTCTCTAATCTCAACTCAACCATATACATTTATACGGACGCACCTGCTTAAGATGAATCTAGAGAGACGGAAGTCATTGAGATACTACAGAGAAAAACTATTACACCAAAATTTCGTCTGAGGAACGAATGCGCAGGACGTCGAAAACGTGACACAGATATGTCATCACTTTATTTTCTAAAATTTAAAATATATTTTGACAAACATCATGATAAAGATTAGCAAATAAAAGTTGGATATGATTTTAGCGTATTATTTCAAATAGATAGACACAAACGCCAGTCAAGCGTCTATGATAATATAGCTCACGCCACGGGTGGGGACGTGGAAAGATTTTCATCATCTGCAGAACTTGCTGCTAAGGTCCAAGAAGACTTAATGGTAATCTTATTTTCTTTTTTTTTCTCCTTTTAAAAAAATTACGTTAAATTATGTTATTATAACGTAGCTCAAAATGAGGCTTACATTGTTGATGCAATATTAAAAGGTATTCTATCTATTACAGGGATAATATCAAAAATAGTACTAGCATTACGGGAGTATTTTTATTTAATAACAAGTTACAAAAAATGTTCTTCACAAATAACAAAAATAAAGATATATCTTAAGAATTATTAATCTTATTCATTCGAAATTGATTTCGTTAAATTGAATACAACACGAACGGAAATACATATAGTAAGTCAAATGAGTGTTATTAGTCCTTACATACAAATAATCATACATTATATTCGAGCCTAAATAAAGTTGAAAATAAAATTGTGTAGTCTTTTTATGCATTAGAATTCATTAACTTTTCGGTGAATACCTTAAGGGATCAATTAAAGTGTTTTTATTTTATATCTTTAAACAATTTCAGTTCGTAGCTCGAATGTATCGATCTACCGAACAAAATTTACTCATAAATGTCACTGTATTTCAGAATGAATTATCGTTCATCCAAAGCAATTCATCTCAAGCAATAAATCAGGTATTATGTTGGGTTTTTTAAAATCGGAATATATGAAGGAAATATTTGGGTTTATCTTTGAAATAACTTAACAGTGCTATACATGTTTATCATAAATATGTTATTCTAAATTATGTATCATATTTATCTATAATTTTTCGATACATGATATTAAATTCACACATCAATCAATAATTTTCTGATTATTAATAAATATAAATAAGATCGTTCTAGGCGGGGGGGGAGGGGGTGCAGAAAGAAAAGGCACTTGTTTAAAAATATGCACTCTCTTCATTATAACGTCTTATTTCGAAAATATTAAAAGCTTTGTCTATGAACACTAGATTTTTTTATCAAATAGAATGACCTGCCATCGTCCATCTCTATCATCAAATGGAGTTCTACAAACACAGATCAATTTACAACTATTGAGGTGGATAATTCTGTAGATTCTCTGCGAATTGAAATTAATGGCACATCGAACTCCAGTGAAATTCATTTAAGAAATCCAAACGGTATGGGTTATACTTATATATTTACATTTGCAAATATGTTTCCTTATAAGAACCTATAGAATAGCGAAAACGTTCAATTCTGTATGAACGTTTTCGTGACGTCACAATGATCATAGCACGCGCTTATCGCTTGTCGCTTGGATTATTGTAAACATAAAAGCTAGGTTATTTTAATAGTTCTGAACGATTTTCGTTTTTCAAACGTAAATATAAGTAATAAACGGCAACTTAAAAAGTTCACCGGGATATGAAGTTGGTTGGTACGTGATCAAATCTACTGAGAAGCCCTTCGGGTTTCACAGAATTTAATCACCTGACCAACCAACTTCATATCCCGGTGAACTTTTTATATTGTTGTTTATTTCTTAAATAACAGCTACAAGTAGCTACATTTTCTAGAGTATTGCATTTTCAACAACATTTTACCGTATTTTGAGAATATCAATTAAAACTTGCTTTTATACAAGCAGTTTATAGGACATTTCTCTTACCTGATATTTTCATATCTTTAGAATATTACTGTTTGAAACAATTTCATGTCACGTTCGTTTACATAAAATTTGTAAACATAACAGGTTCGCTGGTTGACTCTAGATCGCGGGATATGACCTTACAATATTCGGACTACCTGACCATAATTTCCATTGAGGTTTGTTCATAGATAATAAATTTCAAGAACATGTATGTGTGCAAACATTCAATTTGATGCTATTATAATGCTAAAATTATCATTTTTCCGGAATGCTTCTTAAATGCAAATGTTTTTGTAAAGTCTCCTCCAAAGGGTCTATGGACAGTTGAAAATAATGGAGCCAACCCACTGACATTTAACATAACAGCCAATAGTTCCTTTGACATTTCCTCATCTTTACGGGAGAGTTCATCCGAAGGATTCTTTTACCCTCTGAATGGTAATCCAGTATCAAGTGAGTTCTGCTAATTGCACGCACGTCTACATGTATCTATTTCTTCAGATGTGAAATTTCATAACTGATAAAACACATATTATTTGTAGGCAAGGAATACGCCATTGTTGTATTGCTTGAGAATCTCCCAACGAATTCTTCAATATCTTCTATTGTGCTCGTGGATGAGAAAGGAAATGCCGTTACTACAATTGTAGCAAATCTTCTAAGCGTAACCCCGAACTTGCAGTATTTCGCTAAAACAAAACTTTATAAACAGGTCATTTTGAGATCAAATTCATGCAATACTTTTGTGAGAATTACATCTTTTTGATATCGTAAAGATGTATAATATAGAGTTTTGTATTTCAGATAGCTGGAGTTCAAATACACGGACAAGACTCAGCAAGTCAACAATTTATTCGTACCTGTAAACACACAATTAATCCAGTTGACGTTACACTTACAATGAAGCCATTTATTGGTAAATTTTATACTTTAGTATATATACGCTTTAACATGTCATCTGATGCACTGTTTCAAATAATAACCTTACGTACATTGCGATTAGTCGTCGTTCTGTGGGTTTTTTACCTATTCGAACCAATGTGTCTAATATGGAAGAGATTCATGATAAACGCGGCGTTTGGTAGGGGCTATGTAAAATAAATAAGTTTAAAAATATGATTTTGATAGAAATACCTCTGTAATAATCGGCTTTGTAAAATAAAAGGAAATTTTTAAACACTTTCTGGAAGTTGATTTTAAATGATTCCTCCATGGAGTCAACCACACTGGAAGTGGCATGTAACTTCAAATTGTAAATTATAAATAGGTTACTTTTACCAATGTTGAATTGTAAAATTGATGAGGGGTTGCCTAACTAAGGCCAATACATTAAATGACTTATTCTGACTGACAGATGAATTATGAAAATAATTATGAAAAGTATTTTTTTCATGAACATTTATTTTTTCCACGTTTAATTCAATTTTGCTTAAGGTGGCTCACTACACCTTGAAATATTTTCTCAAATCAGCGGAAAATGACTTGATTATGATAAATACCATAATGGATAAGACTTATTTAAGTCAAATAAGCAAAAAAATGTGCAATTGTGGATGAAAAATCACATTTTCGAAAATCTATTTCAGTAAACATGAACAAAAGCTCCAGGCGGATTCGTACTCATGATCTGTGGTTCAGAATCCTAATACTTTAACCACTGAGCTACGACGATCGAACGATATAAACAGTTTAACAAAATATTTAAATCGCCATCTTGTGACGTGGTGTCTTAAAAAGTATATGTCTGGGTGTAGGAAGGTACGTTAAATAGCAACGGGCCTTTTCAGATTCATTGTGAATGTTTGCATTTGGGTATTAGACTGTAGAAATAGGCATCTTATGATTTTGATGGACCATTATTACATTTCCTCAAAAAAAATTACGTTGTCGGCAGGATTCGAACCTGCGCGGGGAGACCCCAATGGATTTCTAGTCCATCGCCTTAACCACTCGGCCACGACAACTTATACTTACTTTAATAAAGACACTAGTCAGAATATATTAAAAATTCTGACATCAATACAAACCAATGGTCGTAACTGTCGGAATAATATACTCAATTAATTTACTCATTGTATACTAGTACCTGAGGATTCTTTGAATAACAGTAATCGTTTGTCAACGTCGATAAAAAAAACCCATGAAAAAGAGGATTCCGACATGTGTGTTCATACTTTAGCGTTTGCTCGCGTGCAATATAAACGTTAATTAGCATATGTTTTATTTAATTAAACCTAATAATGAGCCACATTTTACTAAACAAAATAAATACACAGCATAGAATCCTATAGATGAAAAATATCACAGAAATTATAATTCAGTCTGAAGTTTAGGGAGGTTAATAGCATGGTCTTTTAATATTTATTATCGACCTACCAAAAATAATTCTGCTTTGCTGAGTATCGTTTATAACAAATGAAAGATTTCTAAAATCTAATTTTCAGTACATTTATAAATTAAGTGACTGACAAATTATGTAAAATATCTTAACAATCTTAAGTATCTAAGAAAGTGACCTTCAAATCAAGCTCAATGCATTGGTATGATCAGTTTTTATTTCACTTGCAATAAACTTTTACAAATAAAATTAGACAAACAACAGTTTATATATACAATTAATAATGTCTACCAAAAAGGAGCAAAATCGTGTCGATTTTCAGTTCTGTTTGAACTTCGGTATTCTTTTTAATTTGTAATTTTATTTATTTGTTAGCATTTTTATATTTTCATTAATCAAAATTCCTTGCGGGCCCTTGAATGATGAATCAACATTAAGACGTATTACTCATTTTTTTTTTTATTAATTCGATACCAGCGGTTATATTGAATTCGTGGGATTTATCTGTACACGTACAAATGTACATGACGGAAAAATGACAGGAAAATGAAATTCAATGCAATGCCGATATCTACATATTAATTTCAGAGGCTGGGTGGTCAAAAATCGCCTATTAGAACTAGCCAAAATTTTAATTTATAACGCTATAAACTATTATTTGATAAGAAAAATATTCAAGTAGGAAAAACAAAAACCATCGGCAATTTGAGATGTTAAAAACAAACCTTTAAGATATGTTGACTCAACAGGTGGAATTAATGACATAGGATAAGATATATTCAAATCGGGCTTAATTAACGAATGTTAAATTTTTAAGTTTATTTTGAAGGGGAGAATTTTGCCTAAATAAGAACTGATTCTGACTAGAGGATTAATTATTTAATAATCAAATTTGTCGATAATTAGTTTAATTTTACTTGAATATTTGCTTTCAACCTTTTATATCTCACCTAAAGAGCAACAGAGTAAATAGCGGATAACATATCATGATGTTTTCAAACATACATGTACTATCCCTTTATATAAAGTGTTACAAACGACACTGACTCTTTTTTCATCGGATAACTCTCTAAAGTATATTCACTGCTTTAAAAATTAAAGCTGCATGGTCCGATTTTTTGGTTATTACAGTATTAAATAATTTTCCATACAAACCAATTATCTCAAAAAGTAATGGACTTTCTCCTATTTACACCAACAGAATCGGTCTGCTTTTAAAGATAGAAATATTCAAAGTGTATAAAATAATTTCTTTTTGGGCAAACGAAAAAACAAACCAAAATGCATCATGGGAATGTTTATAAAAGGGAACCGTTTGGTTTCGTCCCCCGAATGGTTGGGTTTATTCAACCCGCATGTTATGCATCGATTGTAAACAAAACAAACTTAAGAAATGTTAGCAAACAAAATGTACACAGGTATATTTTGATTTGCCTGAACATTAAATGACTTTTTTTATAGCGATGTCAAAGTCGTAATACAACCATACCGGTCTCGACGTCAGGGACGAATTTTAACATGAGGCGAAATAATGCGATGCCCTTTTGTGTCGTTTGTTTTGTTAACAAATGTTGTACATTATTTTTTTCATTGAAATTTGGCTTGATTGACCTTGAAAAGTACTGAAATGTCTATTATTATACACATACTTAGCATAACCACCGTCTAAAGACTACACAAAAATCGAACCAAGCAGCTTTAAAAAATGCAGATCACTGTGGGTGGAGACACCGGCATTGAGTGTCATCAAACATACTCCTTTTTTATTCCATACTTCTTCCTGAAAGGTCGTCCTCTTGAAATTGTTATTATGAAAACCGAACCCTGGTATTGATGTCATGATAAACATATGATTAATGTATTCCAAACCAACAAAATCTGAGTTGAATTAAATATTAAAAGTTTGATATGAGTGTTTGTCTAACGAGGGAAAATATAAATTTATTCCATGCTTTGGTGAATCTCAGACTGACATCTTTTTACTTAAGCTTCATTTCCATATTACAGGTGATCTATCACTTTCAAACTTAGAACAACTTGAATACAACATAACAAACCACGGAGGAAATAATAGATCGTTGACTCTAGATGTTTCCGACGACAAAGGATATATCGTTGATAATCGATCTATACACCTTCAAATTCCACCCGGAGAGTTCAATAATACACAAGTGTTCATTCGGGGAACTCAGCCATCAACAATCGTGTAAATATACCTAAATGTTTGTAGATCATGATCACAACTGTTTGTGCAGGATAAGATGAAGCTCTCAACCTCTCAAATGTATTTTATTGTGTTTCAGAACTATAACGACATCCCTCAAAGACGAGAAGACACAAATTGTTCTGCAAACGTTCACCAAAAAACTTACAGTAAATCTATACGATGCTTTTTTTTTGTTAAAGCAAAATCATTTTATATCAAAATTTGTTAAAACACATAATTGTTTCAATAATCATATTGTAGGTGTCATCCGCTATGCGACCTTCTTGCAATTTAACGTCATCGATCGATACTTGTCAAAACCAAAAGGGAAATGGCAGCAACTGTTTTGACGTCATCTGGCAAGGAAGTGCTCTAGTAAATTACTCTGGAGTCAGCATTGCAAGTTTAGATGTGTCAAGTTCTTCTGTTAATTTGACACATGGTCCACTTTGGAGTTCATACGGTCCTCTTGATGTTACACTACAGTATGTTATATTTTTTGCATTTAACATTAAATTCATTAAAACAATTGAGATGGCACAATTTATAATTTCTTCTTTCAATGTCTTACATAGGGGACTGCTGTACTCGGTCAATAGTACTCACTGCAACTGATAATGATGGTTTCATCGCTCAGTGTAGATTTCATCTTTTTTCTGAAGATTCGTCTAACGTCATCACCGATTCGTCTGAGCCTATTGACAAAAAGGAGGTAAGCATTGTCTTCATTTATC
Source organism: Magallana ariakensis (assembly GCA_020458035.1). Taxonomy (NCBI): domain Eukaryota; kingdom Metazoa; phylum Mollusca; class Bivalvia; order Ostreida; family Ostreidae; genus Magallana; species Magallana ariakensis. The sequence continues at coordinate 46,966,502 of CM035816.1, forward strand.
ATATAAAATGACTTAATTGAATTTTCATCAGATAAAAAGGAGTACGTATATATAATCGTTTTATAATTGCGTACTTTCAGACTGTGTTAAACTTGACGGTTTTGGGCGCAGCTGTTGGAGGAGCTTTAGCAGGAATTGTTATTATTACAACATTTGTGTTTCTGAAAATTCGTCACTCCTCTTTGAAGTCTTCAAAGGTCAAAGATGACACAGATATACAGATTGACATCTCACGAGTTGAACAGTCGGATCAAAATAGAACAGCACACTTTCGAGCGTATATGTTGCAAGAACCCATTGTTTCCAGTACACCTGCAGAGAGCTTTTTTGGCCGCGTTCACTAACAATTTATTATCAATGACTTCGATTCTGAAATGTCCAGAAAACATTCTTCTAAGTGACTTGTACGACTTTGAATTAATTTCCTTCTAAAAATCATTTAAAGTTAATTAAAGATGAATTTATTGTGAACTCACACAACACAAATATACATCAAAGACACTAAATACTTTTGGTTCATAGATATTAGTTTTAAAATCCAGTTTTTTAAATCAATTATAAATGCATTTTTGTGGTATATCTGTGGGTGTTGCTAAAACGCGGAACGGAAAACGGAACGGAAAGCGGAACGGAACGGAAAACAGAAAATCTTATCTAATGTTATTTACTTGATAGATTTGTTAATTATGCTAAAAACGATATACTTTAAGTAATTTGTAATTTTGAAAGATTATCAATATGATATTATTTATTCAAGAATAATTAAAATAAACAAAATAAACAGTACATGCATTGACCACTATACTCTGTCCCAAAATATCCTCGATTCACATTTTGCTGAATAACTCGATATTTATATATACCTCAGGGTTCAAGCGATGTTTTTTTCAGGAGCATGAAGATTATCATGATTTCTTCTTTAAAACGTCCCATGCGCGGATCCAGAAAAATTTTTAAGGGGGGGGGGGCGACAAATTGTGTTTGCCGGGAGGGGGGTATCAGGTTTCAATACACGGCTAAAAATAAAGAAGTCTACGGGATTTTGCATTTCAACAGACCCGGGTGATAGCGTTGAAGTATTGTGCGAGGTCTTCTGAGTGACTTCCGAATGGAGAAAAGATGTCAACATTTCTTATTATAAATCTCTGTAATAATCTAATTTCGATGCTGTGAATTTTCCAATAAAAAAATGATAATTTTATAATGAAGTTTTCTTGGATATTTCCCGGTTCATCCATTTCATTTGCATCTTTTACAGGTATGTGTATTTTTTTTTAAATCGTCCAAATGTGCTGCATAACTATTTTGGGATCGACAGACTATAGTCCCAATTTATATTCGGAAAATCAAACCAGGCAACGTCTAGAGCTCTCTTTTCGGATCATATGTATATAGCTGCAGGAATGAACAACTGCCAAGTAATGCAAACGTAAACAAAATTGCATTGCTAAAAATACTAGTTTCACTAAGTACCAGGTATTTTAAAAACAGTAGAAATGTAGACAACAAACGCCGATATTTGAGAAAAAATAAAACGTAACATGAAATCCACAACGTTATAGGTCCAATAAAATGAACCTATTTCTGGTAAAATGATATTTACAATAGCGGGACATGTTTGCAAAAAGATGATGCAGCAAAACTTCGTAAAGATGATCATGAGTGTCGTCGGTCGTACGTTTTTTTTATCTCAATGATACTGTATCGTCTATATGATTTAAGATCGTATTCACAACCAAAAATTCAATGTTGATGTAAGTATATACATCATATTTGAAATATAAAAATACTCATAAAACACATGAAACGCTCTCACTAACTGCGTTACGCTGTTATGCCATATAAGAAATGCAAGTAAAAAGTTATAGCTAATTTACTCTATTTCACAATTCGAATTCATTTGATTTTTTCCGTTTCGTACTCAACTAAATCAAATTGAATGCAATGCTATATTTGAAAGACATTCATACGAATATCAATAAGACAGCCACATGTTAATAAACATTCATTAGATATGAATAAATGATACAAAGTAAATCGTTTCTGGCCAGTCAACGTAATATGATATTTTCCGTTTTCCGTTCCGTTCCGCTTTCCGTTCCGTTTTCCGTTCCGCGTTTTAGCAACACCCGTAAATATGTTGGTCATATTGTATTAAAATGTAGTACATCAAACATCACTGGATTTAAACAAATCTTTCGATTGTGAATCATAACTGAACATTGCAACTATCCTGTGTTTTATCTAATCGTTACATTGTATACGAAACAGTGAAAAGAAGAAGGTTGTATTCAAATACACTCTGTACACATCTATAAAATTAGGCCTACTAATATTTATAAACATTATGTATCAATACTATGGTGTACTACGGGATTAAAATTTTTACTGATCAATTTTCATCGAAACTGGAAGTAGTTCCGATTTTTTTAAAAATTTCATAATTTTGATCAAAATAAAATTTTACATCAGTTATGTAGATTTTTTAATGCTGAATACAAATCTGATATCCGTTTTAAAATCGAACGATGCGTCACAAAGATATTAGGGTTTAAAAATTGATTTTTCAGGCTAATTTTGATTCCTCATTCTTAGTTAATAAAAAAGTAGGAAACTATAGACCAATTGCTTTAACTAGTATTTTATGCAAAATTATGGAAAAAATTATTTTTAAATATCTCTACAACTATATGTTAGAGCATAACCTTTTATCTAAAAACCAATCAGGATTCCAACCCGGAGATTCTACTGTGAATCAATTTTCAAAAATATATAATACTATTATTAGCAATCTAGACCAAGGAAAAGATGTTAGATTTATTTTTTGCGATATTTCAAAAGCATTTGATAAGGTCTGGCATAAGGGACTAATATATAAACTAAAACAAAATGGTATCTATGGGAACATATTAGATTGGATTGAAAATTATCTTACTGACCGCGAACAAAAAGTATTTCTAGAAGGATATTCTTCTACTAAACAAAGTAAAAATGCTGGTGTTCCCCGGGGTTCTGTACTTGGTCCATTTCTTTTTTTGGTATATATTAATGATATCACTTTTAATCTAGAAAATCAAATTCGGTTATTTGCGGATGATACTTCTCTTTTTGTAATTGTAGACTTTGATACAATAGGACCTGCTAAATCTTTAACAAATGATCTCGAAAAAATAAAAAAAATGGTCAACACAATGGCTGGTGGAGTTTAATCCTAACAAAACTGTAAATGTTAACTTCACTCGATCAGATAAATCACACCAAGATATCTCCTTGGGTCATACAATTAATTATATAGATTGTAAGCAAAATCACTGTCATCTGTGACTAATTCTCCAATCAAATGCTTGTTGGTCTGAACACATTACAAAGATTTTTGATAAAGCATGTCAACGTTTGAATATTCTTCGTACTCTTAAATATAAATTAAACAGGGAGTCTTTAATTAAAATATACATTTCTTTTATTCGACCTATTTTAGAATATGGTGATGTAGTATGGGATAATTGTACACAGGAACAGAGCAATCTATTAGAAAGTGTACAAATAGAGGCTGGGCGCATCATCACAGGACTAAGGCGCACTTCCTCAAGACAAAACTTATATAAAGAATTAGGGTGGGAAGCGTTAAGTGATAGAAGAAAGAAACACAAAGCTACACTCATGTATAAAATACTTAATAATTATACACCCAAATATTTGTATGATATGGTTGAACAGTGTCTCCCAATCTCACATAATTATTCATTACGTAATAATAACTTGTTTCACATTCCAATTACCAGAACTGTTGCATATTATAATAGTTTTTTACCGTCAACAGTTAAATTATGGAACACTTTGCCAAACAGTTTAAAATCTGTAACAAGTAGAGCCAAATTTAAGCAAGGCTTGCAAAACAATTATCTCGTAGACAAAACAAAATCTAAATTATACAACCATGGACAAAGAAATTTAAATATACTCCACTGCCAGTTAAGAAATTTTTCAAGTTACCTTAATGCAGATTTGTATAATCATAATTTAGTTGAATCATCAAAATGCTTAAGATGTGGGTACTCCTATGAAGATTCGTTTCATTTTTGCTTTCATTGTCAATGTTATAATCCTCAGAGAAACTCTCTGTTTAGATACATGAGTGATCATGACATACCAAAAGATATTAATATTGTACTTCATGGTTATGATTGTCTGTCTCTCTCAAAAAATATGTCATTTTTTGACCAAGTTCACAGATTTATAAAAACGGTAAAAGATTTTAGAATGTAAATTAACAATGAGTAACACTGTGCTAAATGTACTTTTCATATACTAATTATTGAGCCTATTATATTATAATTACTGTATATATATATATATATATATATATATATATATATATATATATATATATATATATATATATATATATATATATATATATATATATATATATTATATACCTATTTACTGGCTATGAGGACGATAGCAAGTTTATTGTCCCCCAAGAAAGCAACTATTTCACGAGGCGAAGCCGAGGGAAATAGTTGCTGTCGAGGGGGACAATAAACTTGCTATCGTCCGAATATTCAGTAAATAGGTATTTTATTATACCGAAGAAAACTTAATTTGTCGGTGATGCAGAATTTTTTGATGATAAACAAATTAGAGCTATCGGACTTTGAATTTGATGCAGCGATCGGATTACGTCATGTCAGAGGTGTTCCGAGTTTAAAAAAGAGGGAAATCGAATGCCGCCGGTGAATAGTTTCGATGACTATTCACCATGGGCAGATAGCACGGAAACTATTTCACGGTTAGATAGGATAGCATGTTTATTCATTGTAATTTTACATAAAAAATATTCACAGAGGTTTAATAAATAAATAAATTTAAAATATATATATATATATATATATATATATATATATATATTCTCTTTTGTTTTTTCGTTCTATCATTATCTTGTTATTTAAATAAATCCTTTATTACTATATTCCTTATAAGTCAGTAAAATGTCCATGTAAAACTTGAGAAATACACACTTAGTATTATAAATATTTATACCTTGATCTCAAATGGAGAGAACTAATATAGGCTATTTTTGCCTGCTGTTCAATCCGTGTTCATTTATATACTTATATGTATATTTTTGAATGGAATATTTCTTTAACTAAACTAATAAAAAAGTGTTATGTTCAAAGTTAAATTAACTCGGATCTAAATAATTCGATGATTGTTAAATTGTACTTGAACACAATTGGATTTTCATTTGCTAAGTCGTTCTTGAAATCGATAAGGTTTTTGTTAATTCGTACTTAAAGTTATTCAGATTTTGTGAAGTCGTACCAAGAATTATTCGTTTTTTGTATCTTTTTGTTTAGTTACTCTTGTTCTGAGTTTAAGAACTCTGCTTCTTGAAGGAACTTATTGCGTGGACCCTGAGGTCCACGCAGAAAATATTTAAGCGAGGTTAAACCGAATGCACTGGGGAAAATTTAGCTTGCTCATGAGCTAATCTAGTTCCTGCGCGACATTATGGGTAGCTAAGGGAACCAGGCTAGCACACGTGTATCTGAATCGGGATCGGGGTTTCATGCCATATATGCACATGTTCATTGTATTTGTAAAGTTGTCGGTGAACAGTACAGAAACAAACTGAAGTATTTCTTTTAAAGAAATGATCGACATGTGATATGAATTATCAGCATCATGGAATACATTAATATTATGCCGAAACTACAACATGCATTTAATGGCATAAATCGCGATGTTTTATTGTTTTCCGAAATAGCTTAACTATACGACGAGGCTAGTGTACTTCCCGATTAAAAAGCAATTGCGCATTTAAGCATGATTTAATAATTATGTGACTGTATATAATACATCATTGAATAATTATGTCAGTGTATGAAAGTTTAAATTTGAAGAGAAATGCATTAAAATACGAAATCAATTTACATAGTGAACAAAGTAGTACGCAAATAGTGAAATTCGCTGAACGCCTAATACTATACATGTTTAGTATCTTCATTAATGTCTTCATTAATATAATTCATAATTGTGTTTAAATTCTGAGGTAAAAGGTCAGGGTTCTACGTGATACAACGTACACATTCAGTGGTTAAAGGCACTATATCCAGGCTTGCTACGATAATATTAATTCATCATTACACTTTTGCAATCACAGGTCTCCCCGTAGATGTCTTTATATAAAGCAGGGAGCTAGAGTCGGTGGAATCTCTGATAATCTTAAGGCTTTCGCGTTTCCGTTAGAAATACATGCATATATGGTCCACGTATTGCAGTCCTTTTTTTAAAGGACAGCAACTTGTAGCTCTACTTTTGACATTAACGGAAGATGCTGTGCAATGAGCTTTGCTCTAGTTTTGTTTATTTTTTTATATTTCATTTGAAACTTTATAGTACCTGTCAGAACAAGGGCTTCGCGTATTTTGTGTCATTTGGGTGTATTTAATGACGTGTATAATACTAAAACGACCGTTGAAAAGCAGGCTTTTTTTTAAAAAGAACATCACGGTAGCAGGTGTGTGTTATTTATTAAGTTAATTTTATAATATTGGATGCAAGGAGGGGGACTTTACGCAAAAGATTGAATGTTTATAATATTACTGGTTAAATTTATACCAGTTGGAATTATATTATTGCTGGTTATTTAACCAGTTTGGAAATAGTTTTTGAAAACTCTATTTGGTCTAAGCTTGTTTGACTTGCACATTAGTTTGAATGTATTATTGGATAATATTCAAATTATAGTCTATAGCTACATTGTGAATTACCAGAGATTTTGTGAATTGGACAGTTTTGTTTGTTTCTGTTTTCGGACTGTTTTCGGTTTTCAAGATTTAGGGTGACGCGAGAAGAGATCGCCGAGTTGTCAATCACAACAAGCTGTTGCCATATGGAGGTGACTGTCCAGCCAAATGGATACAGAGAGTTGTGTTGGAGATAAAGAGAAAAGGCAATAAAATTTACTATCCCTTTGGGTTTTTTTTCTCTGTCATACAATTACCAAGTAGAATCGATCAAATAAAGAAAAAAATTATGATTACAACAAAATAGTTTATCTTATTCATACTTGCATGATACAAGTCTAACAATTGATTTAGATAAATGGTGTAATTCTACAGCTATTACAAAGAAATATGATACACAGCACAGTTAAGGCTGTCAATAAATTCCGTTCAGACAAAAAGTACGGGAAATGTGCATTATGACATCACAGTATTTTACAAACCTCGAAAGTACTTATTAATTTATTAATTAGCAAAATAAATTTATACTGATCTTTTAATTGAAAACAACCGATGTTTTTACTTACAATTTCGATGTATGTTATATCGTACACACTGAAAATAAGCGAGATGTTCTCGTTGTACTACAAAATATGACGTCATATGCTTCAAAATGACGCATTAAGTTAAGCCATTGAAGGCTATCATGCAGTTTTTTAGCGAAGAAAAATAAATGTCATAGATTGACGGAAAATTATAAATGAATATTTTGTTTAACATTTTGTTATAATTATGCATCCTATAAAGAGGCAACCTCGATTTTGTGCAAAATATCGTATATCTTAAAGCTTGGTACTAAATAAATCAATTAATTGCAAGGGCATACACTTACCTGATCATGACAAACTTTTACATGTGAATTTGAAATATGCTATGTAATTTAAAAACTTCTAAGATCCTTGTAAAATCTTACAAATTAATTATTTTTTAATGAAATTAACACTGTGACCTTCAAAATTATTCAACATATTCATTATAAATTACGGTTTCTACTAACATATAATCTTATCTTTAAAAGTTCGCATCATTTTTCAAAATCTACAATATAACATCAAGTTATTTTATAATTCAGTTGTGAATTTTGACATGATTATGCCTTTGCAATATTGAATTTTTTAAATGACCTCAAAACCAAATACATCCGCTTGTGCCATGCGACTGTCATATCACGTGACCACTATGAACATACACAAGTGAACTGTTATAGATATATTTCAGAAATATATTGCATTTGAGCGACTGTTATTGATTTTAAAAAGGACAGGCCAGTTTAACTAAAGTATACGTGTTTTCATCACAAAATTTCGCCGATATTTTATTGGCCGCCTTAACAGTACTGCGTATCTAACTAATACAAATCATATCAATGTTTTTATACATGTACATATAAATTACATGACAATTTCCATGTTTCTATTTCAGGATATTGGGAACGTGTTTGTCTATAATATTTCCAACATTTGCCATCACTGAGTACAGATAATGTAAGCATATTTGTTAATACTGGATAATAAACTTTTTCTGTAGATTTCAAAAAGCCTGTCCGGGTCACTGTCTCTTGATAGTGCTCAACTTCAACTGCCCAGTAATCGAAGTTCATCCACTGATTCAAAACTATCCACCTTTTACAGTCAGAAAATAAAATTAAATATAGTATTAAAAGTGAAGTCTTTTTGAAAGAGCAATTGAATTTAAAAAAAAAAAATTATAATATCCCTGTTAACGATCGTGAGCAAATAAATTCGTTGGAATGAAAAAGGTCGGGACTGCAGTCTGGCCTGTACTTATGCTTGCGTAAATCGCTGAATTGATGTGTGTGAGAAAAAACACACGACAATTCAGAGTTGGTAACATTTTATGATAAAAGTGTTATTATCGGTAAAAAGTATTTTTAGCATCACCATTAGAATAATTGTTAATTTATAACAATCACATCGGTGTGAAAATGTTCAAGGAAATTTAATATTTCATTGTTATTCACATTAAAAAGTTCTATTTTCAGACTGAATCTTAATATTTGCATACATTCTGCATTCTAAAGTTTGTTAATCGATTCACTTGACCTTGTTTGCTAATCGCTAATGCTAAAATCAGAATTAATTACGATGTATATTTCAAGAGATCTTAAAACGAAAATACATGAACAATACGATTTGTGGGTTTTTCCATTTAAACCAAAAGCTGACATTTAGGTAACGGAGTTCTTTGCAGATTAATTTTCAGCTGGAAAATCATGGACAGTAAGTAGAATTTCACCATCCAGTTGTAATATGTTTGATGACATGACTTTTTTCGGGATATCCAATGTAAGTTAAAAAGTCACATGATTCTATCACACGAACAAGTCCACGTCAATTCGGACAAAATGGCAGTATGTTAAAGGACGGCGGACCCAATTCACTTTTACAATAGTGATTTTTAGTATAGAATACAATAGTATTTTCATATAAATTTTATATGAGTTAGAGTTACTAAAGATATTTCTAAATCAATCAAAAATAACATAAAAATCGAACTGGAGTTTTAGTAGGGACCATTTCAAAAAAATTGTATTACTTCTCTTTATCAATTGAACAAAATGGGGGAAAGCGTTCTTGTGAGAGAAAAAATTATTTAAAAAAAATTCTGCAATAGATTTTCTATTCAAATTGAAATATGATACTTATGTGATTATTTGCAAATTTATTTAAAAAAGGTCAGACATCTAGCATCAGGGGGCGGGGCTGCCCCCTCACCAACTTCTCGTCGCAGCAAACATTTTCCCTAAATTGACATATAAAAAAGTGAATTATTATGGAGTCCCCCCCTAGTGGTTAAGACCATGTAAAAAATTAAATTGAAAATAAGGAAGTGAACAGTAAATTTGAATTTATAGGTATACTACCCCCCCCCCTCACCTTACGGAAAAGGATTTTCCTGATTTGGGGGAATTGGAAGTGACTTTTTTTCATTTTGCTTGTAAAAATATTTTGGATGAGTCTGGCCTACAACTTTCAAAAACGATGGTACGTGCCTGAAAGTGAATAGAAATATATAACATTTTCCATGTTCAAGATATACATTAAATGATATTTTCAACCTAAAGCTTTGTACGAAGTTTGTGTTCAAAGTAATCTGCTTTATAAAAGATCGCTTCGATTTAATAATTTCATAATTTTACATATCAATCATAGGTAGTAATTGGTTTACGACGTCGAATTGTACAGTTAAAAACCGAGAATTAAGTATCATTTTGATTGAATTTTAATTCGTATAGGTAAAATCGATAGTTCAACAAGTTCGTCTGTAGCACCAAAAAAGCCAAAGACACCCACAGCATCACCGCGACAAGTGCCGAAAAAACCACCTGGACAACCGCCTCCTGTGATCGAATGTGCAACGCCGTCACATGATCCTAAAAAAAGCCTTTGAGAAATTATTCTAGAAAGGCTTGGGGTTTTTTTTTTTTCAACTTGAACTGACAAAACAAATTACCGGTATTCTAAAATAAACCTTGTGTCGGTGTATAAGGCTATGTGACCATGCATTACAATTTATTTGGATGCGAACCTTTATTTTGAAAATTAAATTTTGTACAATTATTTGTCGTTAATGGAAGTCGTCTTCATTCCTATAAAAAATGAAATTGATTAATTTATAATATGAATTAGAGAGCTACCATTTATTTTTATTTAAACTGGGTTGAAAGAGTTTCACAAGTTTATAAATCCTTTCGTGGTGTATAAAGCGTAAACTATATTTATTCCAAGCTGTATTTTGAACTCTCGAGGACAAGCCAGTATGACGCTGTATTTCCATAAGCAATAAGCTTTATGATCGCACAGAGAGATACAATGAGATTTGAACATAGATAAACATTTCGCAAGATAATGGATTACATGTATATTTTGACAATAAATATTTCTGCTTTCTTTGATGTCTCAGGCGGGTATGAAGGGAGCGAGCATTGCAAAAAAAAAATACATGTAGATTTTTTTTTCTGCAACGATCGATATTTTTATAGCTCGTATAAGACATCAAAACAAGCACTTTACTGATTTTACTGTTATATTCACATGTATCTAGGAATCTTTCTTCAAGTATCCATAAAAAGTGAGTAAAAGTTTATAAATTATTTTAACTGCCGATCAGCACGTTACACAGAATCAATAGGCAGTGTAGTACTTTTACCAATGTTCTTTTCTCAAACATTTACATTGATTCGTTAAAAAAATTAAAATCTAGTATTCAGAAGTGAAATACACGAATTGTTTTTTGTTTTTTTTTTTACAAAAAAACATGCATTCGTACTATTTAGATATGCATGAAAAAATGACAATAACAAACCATCTAATGAAATACAAATTCAAAGCAGAGCAACCCGGACCTCCAAAAAGATAGAGGTAGGATCAGGTGCCTAGGAGGAATGAGCATCCTCTGCTGATCGGTCGCACCCGCCGTGTGCTCCTTGTCAAAATTGGGCAGGTCATAATCGAGGTAAATGTCAAAATGGGGAAAAATATCATAAAAGATGATTTGGTTTGTTTGTGATAGTCAAAATACAAACCTCGAGCAAACACGGACCTCCATTACATTGGAGGTAGGGTCATGTGCCTAGGAGGAGTGAGCTTCCTCTGCTGACCGGTCACACCCGCCGTGTGCTCTTTGTCGTAATCGAGAAAAAACGGAAAAGTCCGTAGGCAGGTGATTAATTATGGTCTAACAATTAGTATGAAATACGTCAGTCAACATGCGACCCAGTGGAAGATTGTATTTGCTGACAAGGTCGTTGTATCGACCATAGAACTAACGAAAAGATTACTTCAAACGAGACTGTTGATAGTCCTGTTTATCAACTTGTTTGTCAGTAGCTTGCCTCGCCTTAGAAACCGTTCATACGAAAAGTTCGTGATACTATAAACATTGTATTATAGCTGGAATATTTGACTAAGCAGTTTTAAAATTGTATGATGAATGAAATCTAAATAAAAAAACTAATTAACACCAAAATGCTACTAAAAGATAAGTAAAACTAACTCTTTATCATAAATTTATTATCTTAAGGTCAAATATCAATAATTGTTTCGTAGTTTGGCATTTCTTTGGTAAATGAAATAAATAAGAAAGAAATATGAAAAAAATTAAAACATTGTTTAAGGCTTTAATGGAACATTTCTATCTTCTTTAAAAATTAAAATCACCTTTCTATAACTTTATGTCTTAGAACATGGGCCATCGAATATTGTTGGATTTTAAACAGACAATGCATAACCTTGCATGAATAATTATATTGAAATTTAAGAAGCACCATACAATTTCAGATCCACGAAGGTGGTCTTTTAGCCAAACGTTTAATTAAATGTACAACATATACATTATTTAGATATGAATCTGAAAAACTCTGGGTCTTTCTACCTACTAGAATGTTATGAAATATGACAAGTTTTAGCAAATTTAAATCAAACATTGGTATATCGTTTGTTCGTAACTGTATTTTTCTAAACTTTAACAAAAAATCATGCTTATGATGATATTGTCAAAGATTTTGAGATATATTTAAGGTAAAAATTATATTAATAAATTAATTAAAGAATTGATTTGATAAAAGTGAATAATTGTTTCGTGTAAATGATAAATAAATGATACACATTGATATGATACATAAATTGGCTCTATGGAAACATCACGCTAATATAAACATTAATCTTGATCGTGGACAAACAGACAGAAAAAATCGAAACACAACAAAAAAGAAGAACTTTCTTATACGTAAGAATCAATATTTTTAACGAAAAATTGACTTTTTTCGGCTCACTTCTAGCATTATTTCGATTTAAACCCAGTAAAGAAAGAAATTGAAATTATCAATTATTAACGTTCACTGTATTTATCTATTTAAAAAATAATATTAATCTTAATATCAAAAAATTGGTTGTTATTATTCAGATTTTATTCTCTAAACAATTTTTCAAAAAAGGTTATTTTAAAGAGAATTTCTGTCCATGCCATTTTCTGACTTTAGTGTTTTGGAATCATTTCTGAAACGCAATTTACCCTATCAAAACGAAAGTTTGACTCGTTGGATTTTCCCATTAAAAAAAGCCACGAAGCATTCAGTAGAAGGATTTGCAGACTTAATGAACAACATGGGCAGTAAGTTGAATTTCATCATCTAATATTTTTGATAAAATTAAAACTTTATCATCATTGGGTAAGACAAACATAAAGAAGATGCGTGGTGAAGACGTGTAAATTGCCTATAATAGGACGGATAAGCTACTGTAAAATTAAAATATCAAAATATCTGATGAATTTTTTAAAAAAAATCATTTAAAACAATGTACAGTTGATATCAAATTGATTTGTAACCCTTAGATATGTTCAATACTTGGAATATGTTGATTTAAACTGACGTATGCGTATCAAAACCTGCAAGTAGTGTCTTTTTTTTTAACTTCAATGCGCTTTCTTGTATTGAGTGGTTATGTGCTCCATATTTTTGTCATTGTCTCTATAAGGTCTACTGGAAAACAAACCGATTTCAATTAACATACATGTTGAGAGATGACCAAATATTTAACAATGTCATTTTATATCCAAACAATTGAACGTTTTAGAAAAATAATGCGTAAGTCCGTAAATTTCTGGCCAAAGTCACATATAACATTTAAACAACGCTTCTTGATGTTACTGAAATGGTTCAGTGGTTAGAGGTTTTAGATTGTGGGTTCGATACCACCAGAACTTAAGACAATATTTTTTTAAAATATTAAAACTGAATATAGTTAGAAATTGTGCTTTTGTAAACTTGGAAATAGATTTGATTGGAAAAAATAAATTTGAAATTGTATTTTACGACTACAAAAAATGAGCATATGTGTTATCTTATCCCCGTTCTTCTTAAGGTCAAGATCTAGTAAATGAAAGGAGCCTACGGATTTCTGAAATCTGAGTCATGAATTCTTTAAATGATGCTTTATAATAATAGCTTATATTTAAAATGTGTACCGGGGCTTAATTTTAAGATGAACACAGTGAAAAGTTGTATTTTAAACTGTCATTTTCAATAAAATATGAAGGAAAGGAAACCACCTAAAAATCTTGAAATTTCTTTTTTGCTTTTAGACATGAAATATATCCATACAGTCTGCCTACGGTATGCCTACAGTCTCTCTAAAACGGAAAATAAAATATTCTTGACCTCTTTTTTAAAATGATGGCAAATTAAACATAGATACGGGGATTACTTTTTATAGGATTACCAAGAAAATGTTTCATTTTCTATATAATTTTCTTATTTTCATAAAGTACGGGAAAAAGAAATATCAAATCTATTATGAAGTCAAAATGGTTCTAGCACCAAAAAGACACTCTGTAATCATTTACTAGATCTTGACCTTAAATGAATATCATAGCAGTTTAAATTATAAACAGGAGAAAGAAAGAGAGAGAACAAGAAGCCCACAGGCCTTGAAGGTCACCTGAGTACCATAGCCCTTAGATGGACCTGTCATAGAGTCTCATGTTTGCATTTTAAAAGCTTCAATTTGGAGTGTAATCCCTAATCCGAGACTCTTCTGACAAGTAACCCCGCTTAATTATTTTATGTTTGCAAAAATCAATGTATAAAGGGGGGGCAAGAGTCAGAACAATCTCAGGTTATACATGTATATACCCTTGTTCTAGGGGACAAAAATTGTAATTTTTTGGTAAAAAGAGACCTGCAGGCTTTTAATGGTCAATCTTTTATTATATCCACACATACAATGGACAGGAAATGAGTAGATTTCCTAAAATAGAACACATGCCTAATTTAATATGGCCAAGTGGCAATTTACCTTAAAGTTTTTAAGTTAAAAAATTGTTTACAATGTAAGATTAACGGCAATATGTTACCTGAATGTCTCAAGTGACCTAAAACAAACATGTTCACTATATAGCCAGATTTGTCACGCACCCCGGCCCCCATAACCAGTCTCAACCCCTGCCCCATGGGCAGTGAATTTCACTAAATTAAAAAGAGGACATTATGGACATTATTACAATGCATTTAGTTTATCTCCAACGGCAGTGAAAGAACAGAAGAAAATATTTAAAATTTTAATAATTTCATATGTTGCCATATTGGCCCTACCCGAAGGCCTGAACCCCTGATACAGGGGTCATGATTATACATTCACGGTAGAGGACTCTGTGAACATAATAACTATGCATTCAGTTTTTCTTTTATATGTATGATAGTACAAAAGATTTTTAAATATTTAATACATTTTCACTATGTGGCCATGTTCGCCCTGCCCAGGGTCCATGAATTTAACAAATTTGGTAGAGGGCTTCATGGACACTTTATAACCATGCATTTAGTTTGTATACGTTTATTTAGGTTTAATACGTTTTCACTATATGGTCATATATTGGTCCCACCTCATGACCTGAACCCCTGACCCAGAGGCCATGAATTTCACAATTTTGGTAAAGGGTTTCATGGACTTTGTGACCTTGCATTTAGATTTTCTCAAATATATATGGGAATACAGAAGAAGATTTTCTAAGATTTCATACATTTTCACTATATGGTCATATTGGTCCCACCTTAGGACCTGAACCCCTGACCCAGAGGCCATGAATTTCATGATTCTGGTAGAGGGCTTCATGGACATCATAACCATGTATTTAGCTTTTCTCAAATATATATGGGAATAGAGACGAAGATTTCCTAAGATTTCATACATTTTCACTATATGGTCATATTGGTCCCATCCTAGGGCCTTGACCCAGGGACCATACATTGCACAATTTTGGTAGAGGGCTTTATGGACATCATAACCATTTATTTAGTTTTTCCCCTCATGTATGGGAGTAGAGAAGAAGATTTTAGAAAATTTGGCATTTGTTTTTGATTTGGCATATTTGGATCCACCCAAGTAGTATGAGGCTCCTAGATAGGGGGGTCAACTGAGTGCACTTGACAGGCTCCTACATGGGGGGGGGGGGGTCAATATTGAGGACATGAAAGGTAAAACTTTTCTCGGTAAAATACTGACGTCATAAAAAGCTAGACATTAGGGTTCAATATTGAGGACACTAAAAGAAAAAAGGCAGTGTTGACATGTTTTATAATTTTATTGGAACAAGAACACAAAATGAAAAAAAACACACAACGAATTTTTAAAGTCCGAACGTATTTACAGTAAGCATATTTTTTTTTCTTCCCTGTGTCCTTTTTTAATGCAGATCAGGTTCCTCAACGAAGACGTTTTCGTTGTTAATTCTTTTCATTCTGCCCGGTATTTTCTGTTGTTTTTTCAATTCTTTGTCCCAATCTTCTTTTTTCGGTTTCCTAGCCCCTCTTTTTCTTTCTTTAGTGATTTTCATTACCTTTTTTGGAGGTTTATCCTCTTCTATATCTGAGTTTGGATTAATATCAGGCAGCCAATTTGGGCAGTCTTTAGTCCAATGGCCAGTTTCTCCGCAGGTATAGCAGGACTTTTATTAATTTTGCCCGCAGTTGAAGCATTCGTTACTTTTGATGGTCGGTTTTTTGTTTTCCTTGTTTTGTCCTTTTTGAGGGCAGTTAGGAGAACTGTCCCTGAAGACTAATTACGATTTATTGGGTTGGAGAGGGAGCCAAGCTTTATTTACTGGAGAAAATGACCGGAGTTTCATGGAATGAATTTCAAACTTGGAATTGTCTGAGGAGAATTTTCACCCGAAAAGGGAGAGAGTGTTTACATGTGATCAAGCAGATCGACAACATGAAGATTGCCTCGTTGGAATTTGCGTTCATGAAACTGAAAAAAAAAACCTGGAGAAACCGGGAGTCACCTTAAGCCAAGGGACCAGCGGGTAAGATTCAACCCGAAATTGAAAATCTTTGAAGTGCCACACGAAGATCGGACCAGTGAATGGATGACTGCTGCGGTAGATCGGAGCCGATATGAGCGACGGATTCAAGAGACTGGCTACCTCATTGAACCTGTGTTAAAAAGACGATTAAAGTTGTATAATTATTTGTTTTGAATGATTTTTTTACGGTTGTAAAAAACCTGAAATAAAATTTTGTTTCATTGTCAGAATATCTTATGTTTTTGTTATATCATAAATGATATGACGGAACCCCGTCTCCGCCGCCGCCTCCTGCCACCCGCTCCCCGTCCCCGGATACCATGCTAGAGTTGTATGCTCACACCCGCCATCCACTGGATCTACGGACACATTTAACTATCTTACCCACCTGGTCCAAGAAGGCAGAGAAAGAAACAAAGGGGGAATGTGTAATATGCTACGGGATGGATGAAAACCAACAGATAGAGTGCAAAAACTGTCATACCACCAAAGTCTGTTGCATGTGTGTCGTGGGCGTAAATCAAAGTATCAACAGCTGCCCAGTCTGCAGGTTCCGGGGAGAATTTTGAGATGGCTGTCTGAAGAGAAGAGAAAAGACCCAACGGCCCTTTTAAGGGCCACCCATATATTTAGAAAAGCTGCTTTCATTACTTTGGCAATAGAAATAAAATATGAACACCAGTCTCACTTCCCTCATACACGAACATGTATTCTTACAAATCACTCTCTCTTTTTCAATTAAAACACGAATTTACTAAGGTCGTAGCGGGTCCTTCTAAATCGGGGAAAACAGAATTTGTTAAAAAGTTAACTAAATAAACACTGGATTTCCCCTCTCTCCGAAAAAAATTGTTTATTCGTAATATTCCCGAAAAATGACGAGGAGTTAGTAGCTGATTTAAGTGTCCGTCACCTTTTAATTTTTGATGATATGATGGGAGGGAAAGCCATCGAATCTATTGTCGATTGGTTTACTCGCAAAGCTCACCATCGCAATACTAGTGTGATTTGCATAACTCAGAATGTGTTTGATCAAGCCGTTCAACATCGCGCGATTAGTTTGAATACTCATTACATGGTGTTGTTTAAAAATCCTAGAGATAAATCTCAAATCACGGTATTGAGTCGACAAATAGACATGCCTAATTTAATGTCTGCTTATTTAGATGCTACTCGCGTCCCTCATGGGTATTTGTTAGTGGATTTAAGTCCACAAACTTCCGACGAATTGAGATTGAGAAGTCAAATGTTTGAGAATTTGGTCATTTACATGCCTAAAGAATATAAATAATGGGTCCATCAGTGTGTGACCATCATTAGGATATAGGACATCATGGCAAGACAAAATAAAATTTTGAGACTCCTGAAACTTTTACAAGGAGAAAGAGATCCTCAGAAAAGACAAGAAATCATTGAATTGAGTCGTAAGACTTTATTGAAATGGTTTCTGATTGGAGCTAAGAATTTACTGAAAGGTTCTATTCCTGTTGACAAACAGACCCAGCGTTTTATCGAAAAACATCGAGATGATTTGAGCGTCATTGCTGACAAAAAAGTCAACGAAGATAATATATTGAAAGCCATATTGAAACGAGGAGGGGCTGGATTCTTAGGAGGGGTCATCATTCGTAATTTATTAAAATGGAATTTGAATAAAGAGAGAATGGCTAAACCTAAAAAACGTAAATTAAAGAGTGTGGTAGTAAATCTCAATCCGGTTGGATGTCTAGGGAGAAAAAGAAATTGAAGAAAAAAGATTTTTGTAAAGACCCCTCCTTTTAGGAAAGATTTACCTAATTGGGTCCAGGAGCAAGTAGATTTATATCGACAAGATCAAACAGCTCGATATCGTCAAGATCGAGCCCCTAGAACCCTAGCGATGAGAAAACAGTTACCGGATTGGATTCAAGATCAAGTGCGTTCCTATCATGAAAATCAAACCGGTTTAGATGACACTCTTCCCTATGTCGATGATAAAGCTGTTCAGATCATGGATAGGGCCATGAAGGGTCCATAGGAGTCACTAGAACTTCAGATAATGTAATGACTTCTACGCCTATCAAAACCACTCCAACTCCCTCTCTGTTTGAGAATATTCTTCCTTTTTCTCCTTTACGAGCATCCCCCACTCCTAAGCGTAGACCCTGAATCGTCAAAGTTAAAATATGTTTGCCCCCATGATGGAGTGGGATTTAGACTAAAAGAAAATTATGACCGTCACATGGCTACCGCTCATAACCCTGCTTGGATGGAAAGTCAAACTAAAAGGAAAATTGTTCCTGTACCAGACATTTCTAATTTTACTTTAGGGTTTACAAAATCTAAAGCAAAAATGTATCCTTGTCCAAAATGTCATAAGGTATATAGATCTGAAGGGGAATTAGAAGGTCATATCGAAAGAGATCACCCCAAAGAAAGACCATGGCCCGTTCAAAGAAGAAGTGATAGTTCTGGTCCCTATGCTCCAATAGGCATGTTTTGATCATGCTATAAAAGACAACCAAGGAGGAAATTTTTGTCAGTTTTTGATCATGGCTTCAGATAATAAGAAGAAAAAAAAGTGACCAAGAAAGCAGTGAAAAAGGAGAGGAAAAAGGGGTCTAAAAGTAATTCTTGTGAATGTAGATTGAAACCTCATATGCCTGTGTTTCAAGTGTTAATGTCTCCTGAAAGTAGCTCTGCCTTAAAAAACAAGTCTTGAAACATTGCAGTAATGACTGCATTCATAAGATTTGTGAGATTGTTTATAATTTATTAAAAGGCAACATTCCTCTCTCTCCTTCTCAGAAAGAAAAATTCTCTCATAAGAAACACATCTTGAGACAGTTAGTTAAGCCTCAGAGTAATAAAAAAAGAAGAGCTTTATTAGTGAAACAAAAAGATGGATTTTTTCCCCCATTGTTTAATAAAATAGTTTGATCATGAGTCGTAAAATGGTATTGGTTCCCGATACCATGTTATTAGAATTAAAAGGTAAATTACCTAAATCTCCCGAATTTCAAGCTACCATTGGATTAGGACAACAATTGGATCAGATTGAAACGAGAACGGAGTTGACCCCTGAAGAAAAAGCCGCTCTTTATGGACATCAATTATTTAGGTATCGAAATTACTTGCGTGAAGCTCGTAATCAAGGAAAGTAATAATACCTGAAAAGCCTGTGACAGAAAATGAACCTGCTGACCCAGCCCCACACCCTCCCCCTCCCCCAGCTGCTGAAACCTCAGAAATGGAACAACAAGTTATTAAAAGTGTTCCTGGCAATATGCAAAAGAAAGCAGGGCTTCTCTTAGATCATCTTAAGAAATCTAAAGTCATACAATGGAATGAAGATGGGGAAATTAGTTATCGAGGAGAACGCATTCCTAATTCTAACATTGTGGATTTAGTGACAAATACAATGAAAACTAGACCCCGTGCAGGATTACGTTCTCCTATAGGTTACTAGTATAATAAATTTGCACAAGCTTTAAAAGAAACGAATATACACAGAGATTACGTGCAGAATCCTAACGTTATAAAAGCTATGGAAAGACCCGGAAAATCAGTACTCCTAGACCCCTTCTAGCTGACAAAGAATTTGAGTATGATGATACTGGGTTTCAGGATGCCTCTAGTATTACCCCTCATGAATCTCCCCTCTTAAGACTTCAAAAGGCTAAAAGAATGAGAGAGAGCACACCTTCAGATTCGCTTTATTCTCCAGGAGAAGAAAGTATCCGGACCAATAGAAAAAATCTAAGATGGGACGTCTTAAGAAAATAAAAAAAAAGAAGAAAAGGTAGACACTGTTTTAGAAGATATTTATTATAATCCTAAAACAGGATATGGGTCCAGTCTTTATATCGTCAATTACATGCCAAAAGGGTATTCTATTTCACTGTCACAAATTAGAAAATGGCTCAAAGAACAAGAAGCTTATACTCTGCATAAACCCATAAAAAGGAAATTCATAAGAGAGCAAACGAGAGTGACCGGTATCGACGAACAGTGGCAATTAGATTTAGCTGATGTGTCTCAATTGAAAAAAGACAATGATGGATATACTTTTTTACTGTGTGCTATCGATGTCCTCTCTAAATATGCTTGGGTAGTACCCTTAAAACAGAAATCGGGAAAAGGAAAGATTAGAGGTTTAAAGGATATTATGAAACAAGACGGAAGACAGCCTCTTCGGATTCAATCCGACCAGGGAAAGGAATTTACGAACAGAGAATTTCTAGAGGCTTTTAACTCCATTCATTTTTTTACTACTCGTAATGCAGAAACCAAAGCTAGTATCGTAGAACGATTTCAACGTACCCTCAAAGGAAGGATGTGGCGGTATTTCACTCGTCATAAAACTCGGCGATATGTAGATATTTTACCCGATTTGGTGTATGCCTATAATCACAGTTACCATCGAAGTATCAAGAGAGCTCCTGCTGACGTGAATTCCTCCAATGTTTTAGAAGTGTGGAAAACTCTGTATGAAAAGAAAATAAGTCTTAAAAGACCTAAGTTTAAAACAGGAGATCGAGTGAGAATCGGTAAAGCAAAACGCACTTTTGAAAAAGGGTATTTACCCAACTGGACTAGAGAGTTATTTACCGTATCTCGTTTAATACAGGGATCTGTGCCGTATCGATATAAGGTAGAAGATTATAACGGGGAAGAATTAGAAGGAACGTTTTACGAGTCTGAATTACAAAAAGTAACTAAAAAAGGCGATGTAGTGGAGAAAATTTTAGGGTATAAAAAGCGGCGGGTCGGGAAAAAAGTCATTTCTGAAGTGAAAGTGCGCTGGAAGGGATATCCTTCCAGTTTTGATTTATGGATTCCCCAAGCGGATCTCATTCTTCCTCCTCCTACAAAATAGAACATTGGAATGTATGTGGTGGAAAATTGCCCCGAGCAGAATTTTTTTTTTTTTTTTGCTCAATTGTTTGTTTGTGTTACTTTAATTATTGCTTCTATTGTAATGTTAGGCTTACACGATGAGAATCGAGATTTTTGGATGGTGACTCTCAGTTCTTTAGTGGGTTACATCATGCCAACCCCGAATTATCCTAAGAAAAATAAGGGGGTGGGATAATATATTTTTTTTCTTCTAGCTAATGACTGGTAAAAGCTATGACTCACAGTCTAGACTGAATTTTTTGACCTTGAGACAAAACACATAAAAAGAGCCGCATAGCGATGACTCATAGTCTAGACTGTGATTATGACGTAATAACAGATGTTTGCCAGATGTTTGCGTAAATAAAGCATTGCACAATTTTTTGACCTTGAGCCAAAACACATAAAAAGAGGCGTTTCAGCCGTTGTCGACATTCAATTCAAAAATGAGCCGACCAAGATATGAATATCGCTGGAAAATTGAAACTGCCTACCATCAACGAACGGACAAAAGACCTTCTCTGAAGGAGGAATGGGTGACTTCCAAGGCAGAATGTTACAAAGATTTTTTCAAGAAGATTGATAAACCTGCTGGAAACCAGCTGGCTTACCTGTACAAGATAGTCAATCTACCTGAACATGTTCTGGTCTTCGGAAAAACCAAGTATCACCAGTACAAGTATAAAATCAAAGCTGCTTTTTATCGGGAGGAACCTCTGTGGACCATGTACGAATCTAAGTGGGAAACAAGACTGGGTAAAACTCTGTCCGAATTCAAGAAATTTAGAAAAGCGGGATACAGTTACGTGGATTGTTGTGATCCAATTGAATATGTACATGAGGAAACCCTTTCCGATAGAAAATCTTCCTCCTTTGGATGCGAAATTCATAGTCGTACCCGTCAAAGAAATATCCTATATATATTCAATACAAGTTCAATATATTGAACACGAGCCCATGGACCAGGGAGTGATCGATGTGAAAGAAAGAGAAGAGGAGAAAGAAGGAAAGGAAAAAGAAATGAAGAAAAGGAAAGTGGAAGAAGTGGGACAGATGTGAATTTTTTTTCAATTCAAAAAAATCTTGAGACTTTGTGTTTCATTTTTTATGTTCATTGTATGCTTTACATCATGGGTGAGAGAGAAGGTTTTCATGGTCTAAGGGAGACAACTCTGTGGAAAACGTGCGGTAAAATTTACTCTTGAGACTTGATGTTCATTTTTTATGTTTGTTTGAAAATTTAAAACAAAATTGTTCACTCTATAAAAAACTTGGTTTTTATTTCAATAAGAGTCATTAAGTATTTAACCATGGGTGAGAGAGAAGGGTTTTATGACATAACTGAAGAGGAAAAATTACAAAAAATAAAAGAGGAATGGATAAAACGCGGATATAATATAAAGAGCGTTCAAAGACTAGATAAAACGTGGGAGGAATTCCAAGAGGAACAGAGAAAACTTGGATATAAATTAGTATTAGTGGGTAAGCATCGTCGTAATAAAGGAAATAGATGGCAGAGAATTAAAATGACTCCAGAGAATTAAAAATCACTCTAGGTTTTTAAATTAAAAAATTGTTCACTCATTATATAAAACTTGGTTTTTATTTCAATAAGAGTCATTTCGTATTTAACCATGGCACAGAGCGAGGGGTTTTACTTGACCTTACCCAGTGATGGATCGATGAAAACCTTTCCAAATAATATGATCTCTGAGTTTAAAACCTTGTTACCTAAAAATATTGACTTAACCGATGGAGAATGGGAAGTGGCTCTTACTGAAATGATGTATGGGACTTCCATTGAGAACATTTCAGAAAACGAAGCTTATTTCGATGTTAATTTTTGTACTGCGTGAAGAATTGTAGATTGATTAATCATTTTTTACGCCGCTATTGTGTTTTTTCTATGTGTTCTATTCTTAACATTTCAATTATAATCAACTTTTGATTTGATATTAGAATTATATAGGGTCTTCATGGGGATAAATATCGACAAAACAACGGTTCGATCAAAAAAGCAGATGGAAAACATCTACCGCATCTTCACAACGTCAAGGCTTTGTGATTACGGAACTCCACACAAGTGTGGAGTTTCGTAATCACAAAGCCTTGACGTTGTACATGTATAGAAAACATTGTTCTCCTCCGTTTTCCTGACACTCAATTTAATTATGTAATACAATACCTGTTTATCTTTTACTTCATAATATTTAATTATTAGGTATATACGTTTATGTACATACATGTACGGTGTCATATTTAAATATAGACACATTACGTATAGGCGACTATATTTACATAGTGGGCATGTTCCGTATGTAGGCAAATACACACATATTACGCGCATTTCTATCAAACACGGCAACCAACAAAAACAGTTAGGAAGATTACCATATATTCTGTATTTTGATGTTAACATATATCAAAATGATTTCTACTGTCCAGCATGTTTGAAATATCATTCTTTGGAGCTACATGAATTAATCTGACCCTGGCTCTTCAATCCGTCTGAGTTGTAATTAATATGATTATCCGATGTTTCTATAGTATCTAAATAAACGCCTAATCTGGATAAAACTGTGGATTTAATGAATCCGTACATGCATTTTTTTTTTGTATTTTCATTAACCTTTTGCTTCATCGCCGATTCATACCGGCATACTCGGTTATTTCATTAAAAAAAGGGGGAAAAATCAATTTTCTACATTAACGCGTATATTTTTTTAAAATCCCTTGTTCTAAAGAAAATGTTTATTATTCAAGTTTATAACGGAGGCATCACACAGTAAGTAATTTAGAAAAAGAATTAAGCACGCATGCAAATTATTACATTAACAAGCGTTTAAATGACTTTTATCTGACAATTTCAATTTATCTATATACAGTACATTTTCATGCGATTAAAAGATAAATGTATTAAAAAAATCCAACTGTTTCGGGATTCAAACCCAATCGAAAAAGTCGGACACGGATAGAATCTATTCTAACTGCAGTACCACTTGACTAATCTAGACATGACTTTATAGGGGAATATTCAACACAGCGTTCTTACAGACCCTGAAACGTATACAACACAGTTTAAGACTTCCCGGAATAGTTTGTGATTAGCAACACTTATGTATGTATACCATGCGCGGATCTAGAGGGGGGGTAGATCCGGACACCCCCCCCCCCTGGAAAATGAAAATTTATTTAATTTACATAGTAAAATTATCGCAAATATGACTTGGCCCCCCCCCCCCCCTGGCAAACCCCCCCCCCTACCACGGAGTATGAATTTCCTGATTTGGGGAATTTTTTTTTGCTGGGTAGTATATATATATATATATATATATATATATATATATATATATATATATTTTTTTTTTTTTTTTTTTTTGAGTTATAGGTATACATACTACGCCCCCTCCCCCTCACGGATTGGGAATTACATGATTTTGGGAATTAGGCCTCTTTTTTTCCCTTTTTTTGCTTGTCAAGATGTGTGATGATTCGGGACCCCCCCCCCCCCCCCCCCCCCCCCCCTGACAAATTTTCTGGATCCGCGCATGTATACTAATGACTTATTTTGTAAAAGTTAAATCAGCTCTTTGTGGTACTGTCAAAGTGAATTCTTTCTAATGGTCGATTAAGGTAATAATGATAAATGATTTAATGTTTTTTTATTGTATGGTATTAGATAATCAAACGTGAGATAGCACTTTGATGACACTAGTTTAGTTTTGGACTTTAAGTTTTATGATTAAATTTAATCCAATTTTCCTCTGTTATAAAGTTCATAGCACTTTTCAATTTCATGACAGTTATATAGTATTATGCCAATTAAGATCAATTCTATGTAAGAATCAAAATTCGGTGGCCACGCATAGTCACGGATTTTCCTCATACTTTACAATTTGATAGACTTTGATGAGTAAAAATGCCTAACACCATTTATTTGTTGCTATGTGGTCTCGTTGCCATGGTAACAGAGGGTAAAGATGTAAAAATGGCATTTTAATGCTTATTTGAGAACATATTGTTAGTAATGTGCACAACTTGGGGTGTCCAGAGTAGAATATATTATTAAAAATAGTTGTCATTTTTCAAAAGTAATGGAGAAACGCATATTTTTAGAGTGTTTCCATGGCTACTAAACAGAAATTTAAAAATATGTTTTCTTCATTTAATTTGAATCAAAAGAGCAAATCTTGGATTTTTTGGTAAACGCTATTATGATTGTGCAAAAAAGAATTTAAATATGAAAATTTAGAACCGTTGCTATGGTAACAAGCTTAAAATTAAGCTTAATTATAATATTTTAAGGCATATTTGAATGGATATTATTCACTTAAAATGAATAAATATATAAAATCAATTGGTGAGAAAAAATCAAGTATGTCCTAAACTTTAATGTCATTCGAAAAAAATCTGACATTTTCTAAAAATAAATGCCGTTGCTATGGACTTTTCAAAAAGTAAGAATTTCTGTGTGATTTTTTACGCAACTTAATTTACCATAGCAACAACACTTCTCTGTTGCATAAAAAAGTTTTTTGTGGTATATAATAAATTTTTAGATATATTTTTACAAGTTCTAACTAAAACAATTGCAAAAAATGTCTAAAATCAGGAATTAAAGCATATCAAAATCATCTTTAATTTCTCAGTTTTTCCTATTTTTCGGCCTTGTTGCCATAGCAACGGATGTCAATTTTCATAACAAAATAAATATTGCATGGACATTGATTAGGATGTAAACATTTAATGGTTTCCCATTTCGGCTTTTTAAAAAACCTCAAAAAACTGATTTCAAAAATTAATAACGGTTTCCATGGTAACATTTTAAAATTATTGGTTTCTCCATCAATTTTCTGATATAATTAAAGAATTGAAAATAGGACAAAGACTGTTTTTTTGTCTTTTATAGTTTACATTAGTGGGCAAAACCTTCTAATATGGCTTCAATGTTGGTAAGTTTTGCTATTTTTCCATCTTTAGCCTCGGTTACCATGACAACGGTTACCCCCAGCAACCAACTTTTAGTGGTTTTTTGCGTTTTACACCTAGGTGTGTCTATGTATGAAATATAAGGAAAATTGGTGACTATGCGTGGCCAGACCCTTTTATAAATCTTTGATTCTTACATAGAATTGATCTTAATTCTTAGTGAGTTTATATCAAAGTGAAAAAGGTATGTAGATTACGGTATGCTTTACTAAGTATTACTAAGTATGTTGCTTAGAATATTATGCAACAGAAACAAAGCATCTTGCTTAGCTCAGAATTCTGAAAATTTAAATGGTGTTATTGAAAAACCCGTAAAAGAAATTAAATTTTCAAGAGCAACGATCGAGGTTCTTGTTGTAATGGAATGTATGTTGATAAGTTAAGATTTTACAAATTATTTGTATATTTATAAATTTTTAAAACTATAAGGACGATAAAACTCTCGATATAAGAACAACATAGTTACGCGTTATGATGTATTCCGGAATAATTGAAGCTTGATTTTTAATAATGGCCGCAGAAAACGCGATTGACGGGATAGTTATAAATTAAAACATTATAGTTTTATGAAAAACATTTTTAAGTTTCATGAATCGCGTTTGTTGCGACCATAGTAAAAACTGTGAACAAATTCCGAAAAACCGCGATATTTAGAGAAAATATTGGTACATGGTAAGGTTTTGGAATCTACGTAGTATATATGTGTGACGTTTTGGCGCCATTTTAATACCGTATTTTGATAGACCCAAAGGTGTAGAAAATAAATGAGCACTTTAGAGCTGATGATGTCGGCGTTTATTTTTTGCAAATTTACTAGGCCGATATAGGTAACAACCGTACTTTGTTCTTTCATTTTCAATCTATTTTCACGCCTTTAATAAAATTCTCGTCAAAAAATATTTGTATCAATTGTTAACATGTATGAGCACATGAATTATTCCATTAAATCATCCATTAAATTTAAAAAAAAATGAGTTATGAAGCAAACGCACATTGATAAAACACTCGAGACAGCGCTAAATCTATTAATATTTGTTTACATAAAAAAGAATTGTAGGCTCTTCATCTCTCCATTTCCCCATTGGGTACTCCTTAACTGGATCCGTTCCGTTCGGCAAGCTATTCAAATATTAATTAAATCTCTAAACTAATATTTAAGCCACAACTATTTCTAATTATTTCACAATTATTTTGTGCAAATGATGGTAAATTATGTTTTTTCACCTCATACATGTATTCATCATGGAAATTAACAGCAATTATTATAATAATTTTTATAGATATGAACGATAGTGATAAATCGCCAAGTCCGCCATCAAAATCAGGACCACTCATACCAACGCTTCCTAACGAACAACCAACAATACCGCCACCACCACCGCCGCCACCGCCAGCTGGAATATGTGCACCATCGTCAAATAATGTTCCAAACAAATGACAAATGCAACAATGTACAGAGAATTCTTGTTGTTGTTGTGTTTTCTTTAGATTGAATTCAAGAAAATAATTATTTTGAATAGCATCGGTGCTTGAAGCTTTGTCAACATGCATTTCATGTTTTGGATAAACTACTTTTCTTAAAATAAATTTGTCTGAAATAAAAATGATATGATTTGAAATTTCTGTTTTCAATATCGTTGTAAATACCTGGGAAAGAATATTATAAAAACTTATTGCGTTACTGGTATAGATGGATGTAATATCTATACATACTGATCTAAGGCCTTTCCGGCAGAACTCGGACAGACTTCTCAATTTTAAGAAAGCTGATTTGGGTATTTTGCGTAAAAACTACAATGGCAAAACTATCTTTTAACCGTATGTAATATACCCTAACTCTAGTATATTTGCGATGTTTTAAAAAAACCTACCAAATGATTCTTTTCATGGACCATCTCAAAATGCGGTTATATTTACTAAAGGAATATATAGAAAATTTTCAATTTCCGCAGATTACAAAAAAATACTGCAATAGCGAATTTCCTCAAATTGTAATATGTGATTAGTTTTATCATTTTCTACCTTATATGTAAAAAAAATACAAAATTTTACCTTCTCATTTTTAATGGGGGTCGTCTCAATATATCAGAACACACCAGATTTTGCTATATACTCGGAGTATTCCATATGTAGATTAGTACAATGGATTCATTCAAAAAATTAAGAAAAATAACTCTGAGGATAATATAAATTCTGTGTGAAAAGTTTCCAAGGCTTACTCTTTTTACTTTTTTCTTTTATGTTATTTCTTATAACGTACTACAAAGCTTCATTTTGTCATAACGTCATAAAAGGACAGTGGCAACGCTCACCTACCTAACAACTAAAAAATCGTTTTAATAAATACAATTTCATTTAAAAATCTAAATATTGTTTATCTGTATTTTGTTAATTGTGTTCAATTTTATTAATGGTATCGAAACAATTGTTTAAAAGTTATAAATACACTATTCTATTAGATTGAGCAAAAAACATGTGCAATGAAAACTAAAGTCGGCACCTTAAAACATAAACGTGTATGACAAAGTTCATTTCATAGACTTTAATGTAAATACAGAGTGATGTATTATAGATTTTAACTTATTACTTCATTACATGTACATGTATATTCGATGATCTATACCTTTAGTTACAAAACAAAACTTTAATTAATGTGATGGGAATACATTTCATATACTAGTAACATTTTAAAGTGGCATGATTACGATTTTGGTCAAAATTTATTTTTCCGTGTTTAATGTTTACAATCCTCCAGTAAGGCATTTCTAAAAGTCAACAAAAAATTTGAGTGTCAGTCGTCGAATTATAAGCGCGATACAGAGCTCAATTTTTTTTTACAATGTACATACTCATATAAAAAGAATTTTCAACATTAAAATGTATTAAGTATAAAATTATTTTTATTATTATTATTAGCTTTATAAATTCTGTATAATAATTAAGTATAGAATGAATGGCTATGGTATGCCAAAATTAGATATATAGAAAAAAGAGTATTCCGTTCTTTAGAAAAATGAAGGAAAAAAATGATGTGTGTCAAAATCATAACCGATACTGGTGAGGCGACTGAAGGCGAATGCACAAGTACTGTGCGAGAGAACCATAAGTTAAAGCGAAAAGAACTTTCAGAAATAGTTTTTTAATGATGACTCTACCAAAATTCAATATGCCATCAAAGAAGAACATTAATTATAGAAAAGACAAATTTAACATGTATTCAAAACTAAAGGCCATTGTGATATAATTAAAGGTCTAGCGTAACTTCTACAAGCAGAATAAACCGTTCAATTGCAGAATTTAAAATTCGGTGGCAAAACATGTAGAATTGTTCAAAACCACTTTATATTTTATTACATGGGATCTTAAAAGAAAAAGCAGCGTTGTTTGCAGGGGAGGGCACACGAAAAATATGTTTATTGAAACATGTTAAGGCAATAGTTCATATTGAAAATAAACATTGAAGTTTGATAAGTTGGTGAGAGAGATAGAGACTGTCAAAGTTCATTTTCTTATCTATCCAACCATATAGTTCTAGGAATCAGTAGACAAGCTTTCAGTGTACGTATAGTTGGGGTAGGTGAAATCAAATTGTTCTATTCTTATTTTGTATATTTATTTATTTTTTGTTATTATTTTTTTTTTAAATTTTACAGTTCCGGACAAAATTTATTTTGGATAACATAAAGGACCTAAACAATTTTAAACTTTAAAAATGATGAGGAAATCGAGGATATAGATGATGATGATGATGATCGAGAAAACTATCCTGGTACCTCTTCCACCAGAAATCAAACCTGTACAACTTCATAACGCGCATTGGCACATACAGTGTACTACAAAAAGAGAACAAACGCAAGAGATTCAAACTTAATAGCACATCATAATGAGAAAATAACAAAGACAAAGAAACTGCAGAACAGTCTCAACAGGATCGTGAAGTCTGCTGATAATTCCACCTCACCTTAGGCGAATAGGGTGGGGATGGTGATGTTTCCCTGTATGAATTAAATGACATGAGGGAAAAACTTCATTAATCTTTTCACAGTCTGCTTTGATATACATGTAATTCTGATTCAAACAGAGTCCAACGACCTCAAGAACAATTTCAAGTCAAAAAGTGTTTTAATAATTCGACAACAGCAATGAACAAGTGGGGAGCGAAGACAAAATTGTGGGAGGCTTCCGATTAACATGGAAGCAACCCAGCCAACAACCAATCCAATCAACTCCAAATTCGTCCTCAAACGCCTTTCATACCAGCTTATTCATGAACAGCTTAAAGTCAGAAAAACTTGGTAAACATTGTCAATAATGACGTGAGCAAACACCCCCCCCCCCAAAAAAAAAGAAACCCTACAAAAAACAAAAACAACAATGTAATATTACTTTGTATCTTTACCAATGGAACACGCTAAAATAAAACCGATATGTATATGATTGTTCTGTTTGGGAACAACAATTTATCGTATTAGTCATTTCCATATCACTTTATGGTATAATATTGGCCTTTGTCAACCCCTCTCGTAGACTCTTGACTTCACAGCTGATATTATTGACTTTTTGAATTAATTCTAAAACTTGTCTCAACAGTTCTTTAACAACATCTGAAAAGAGAAGTTTATCTTATTAATATTTAGATACTAGTAAATACATGTAGTAAATTGATAATTCTTGTTACTTTTATAACATACGTACATGTATTTGTATAATACATAGATATATCGATATATAGATAAATCTATGAGAGTGCTATGAATGTGTTACGATTTCCTTGGTAGTTTTGATTAAAGGTTCATACAACTGTGCGTGTTTTATCTTAATCGGTTTAAAAAAGTTAATGATAAATGTTCTAATGCTTAGTAAATACTTAAACAAAATATATCAAACTTAATCACCGTGTATTCCAGAACACACTTTAAGTAAAAACATCGAATTTGGATATGTAAATCTTTTAACTTCCTTGTAAATGATGAAACAAAATCCGTTGAGATGGTACATAGCTCGGCATTGATTTGACTTCGAACAGATCGACTTGCATGAATCAAGGGGCATTTTGTCAGCACTCTCGTAATTTCCATCGTCCACAGCAAATTCGCCTTGGTACCGAAGACTACAAGGAGTGGTCCGTACTGTCCGAAACAAAGAAAACACAAATCACATTTGCAAGCAATTGGACGAAATATTACTTTACTATTGTCGTAGTAATTTTCAATATTATAGCAATTATACAGATCATGGGATCTAAAAGAGAGTAAAGTTAATTTTGCGAATACTGCTCTCCTTTAAAAACGTATGTTATTAAAGAAAATATTCTTACGATAATTGGTGATATTCGCTTGGCCCAACAAAATTGTATCTGAATTCTTCTTTTGAGATTCTAGAATCTGTAGAATATCTTGCAGAGTTTCTTGTCCGTCATTGTTAGCTGGATTTATCAGCTGCGAATCTACAGATAATATACACAGGGAAAAAAACAAACAAATAGCTGACATTCTTTAACGTTCTCCGTCTGGTATTTGAATACCGTCAGGTCTGTTTAAAAAGTATAAAAAGGATGTGTTATTCGCTAGAGCATTAGTGCAAAGACATAGTGTTGGGTTTCATTTAGGACATTTTTTTTTTACTTTATTTCAATTTTGTATCGTTGCTTTTAAGCCATGTTATACTCTCTTTGTGCGATATGTCAGTACCAGAAACTTTGCCGGTAAATCGCTTTTTCTTTTTTTTCTTTTTTTTCGATCAAATAGATATGATTTACTATTATTTTTCAAAAGTATCAAATTGGTTATGTTAGTTTTAACGTTTAATCTTACAATGATTAATTTATTTAAAAAGCGCGACGACGTTTACTTGTGATCATACGCAGTGATCAGATTTGACTTGTGTTATAGAAAATTGAACGTCGCTGATTTCTAGTGCAAATATTAAGTGAAAATGTAGAACGAATGTAAATATTGTAGGATAAAGTTTTATAGTAGTTTGCAAGTCTAATACATTGCAGCAAAATATTGCCAATTTGGTGATGTGTTCTTATATGTGCTACATTAAAAAATCTATGTGCTTTAAAGTGAATGTTATTATAAATATTTTAAATACTTCATGAACCAAATTATGTGTTTTTAATCATTAAAATGTAAATATGTTTTGCGCACATGTGATGAATTTGTTATTATTACGAGTACGCATAGACCAGGAAGTCCATGTATTCATATTTCTAGATGCTAATATAATGAACAACAAGAGGCCCATGGGGCCACATCGCTCACCTGAGCAACAATGGCTTTATATGGGTTTTCAAAGGATATTAACTTCCAATTTCCTTTATTTTAGTTCTCCCCCCCCCCCCCCTTTATAAAGCGATCAAAATATGAGAGCATATAGGTAGATTTTCTTCTTCAGCTTCTTACTAGTTATTATATTTTGTTTAAAAAAATCCTATATGTGAAAGAAGAAAATTGTACCTTAATGCGTTCAAATTAAAAAACATTCAAAAATTTAATTGTTAGCTGGATATATCAGCTGCGAATCTACAGATAATATACACAGGGAAAAAACCAAACAAAGAGCTGACATTCTTTAACGTTCTCCGTCTGGTATTTGAATACCGTCAGGTCTGTTTAAAAAGTATAAAAAGGATGTGTTATTCGCTAGAGCATTAGTGCAAAGACATAGTGTTGGGTTTCATTTAGGACATTTTTTTTTACTTTATTTCAATTTTGTATCGTTGCTTTTAAGCCATGTTATACTCTCTTTGTGCGATATGTCAGTACCAGAAACTTTGCCGGTAAATCGCTTTTTCTTTTTTTTTCTTTTTTTTCGATCAAATAGATATGATTTACTATTATTTTTCAAAAGTATCAAATTGGTTATGTTAGTTTTAACGTTTAATCTTACAATGATTAATTTATTTAAAAAGCGCGACGACGTTTACTTGTGATCATACGCAGTGATCAGATTTGACTTGTGTTATAGAAAATTGAACGTCACTGATTTCTAGTGCAAACATTAAGTGAAAATATGTAGAACGAATGTAAATATTGTAGGATAAAGTTTTATAGTAGTTTGCAAGTCTAATACATTGCAGCAAAATATTGCCAATTTGGTGATGTGTTCTTATATGTGTTACATTAAAAAATCTATGTGCTTTAAAGTGAATGTTATTATAAATATTTTAAATACTTCATGAACCAAATTATGTGTTTTTAATCAATAAAATGTAAATATGTTTTGCGCACATGTGATGAATTTGTTATTATTACGAGTACGCATAGACCAGGAAGTCCATGTATTCATATTGCTAGATGCTAATATAGTGAACTAAAATGAATACACAGTCGGATCACATCGCCCATTTCGCTTACTGGAAAATGTCATGCGCGAATCCAGGATTTTTGTGATCTGAGGGATATTATAGTTTGCCGGGGGCGAGGCATTTTTCAGCAATTTACTATGTAAATGTAAGAAAATTGAATTTTCCAGGGTTGTGGGAGAGGGACTCAGACCCTAACCCCCTTCTAGATCCGCGCATAAAAGTTATTTTTTGAACATGGACGAGAGCGCTCAGAATACATGGGCAAGATGAATCATATT
Organism: Magallana ariakensis; assembly: GCA_020458035.1. NCBI lineage: Eukaryota > Metazoa > Mollusca > Bivalvia > Ostreida > Ostreidae > Magallana > Magallana ariakensis. The sequence continues at coordinate 47,000,575 of CM035816.1, forward strand.
TTTAACCACGTGCTTTGGGCCAGGAAAATTATCATATTTGACAAATAGTTTTTAGTACAAAACTTAAACTCTTTACAGGCATATTCATACAATGAGGGTGTAAAATATTGCAGTTATTCTTAAATAGTTTTATTTGACTACCGTGTATTTTCTCCTCAACTTCTTAAGAAAACCGATTGTGATTCATAGCTCTATAGAAACTGACAGGGCTAAATTCTACATGATCCAGTTCGATCTTATCAGTTTTTCGTCGATCGAAACCTTCAGCAACCTTAAATTACGGAATGCAAGAAATAATCATGATGTCAGTCTCAAATCCCCATATAAGACGTCTTGGCTATTTCTACAATCTAACGTTTAGCATGCTTGATATACATTTTATTGTTACTTTTATTAACTCTTTACAATCAATTCATTAATTTGTAAAAAGATGTCAAAGTGAACAATAAAATGCTTTTATTGATGATTCATGTGGGATATGAAGATAGCGATCAATGGAGAAAAAATAAAATATTATGTTTTTCTCTGCAATGTCGCTACCTATATATCTGCTGAATCACCAAAGAAGCATTTTATTGGTTTTAATAAAATACGATAAAAAGAATATAAAGATTTATGAACGTCTGCATTTAAGACTCTAATATTTATCAACAGGATGACACTTTTTCGAGCAAGTATGAACAACCTATCCTATCAAATCTTAGATTTTAGGGAAAGGGAACATCATATCACAGTGTGACAGCATTCATTGTGACAATACCACAGTTATACAAAAATATGAATGATTACTATCCAACAAATTGCATTGCAAAGAAATGTAGAATTATCTCCCCCTTGATAAAGCTCACCACAAACTCCTACTCACCAGGGCGTTCAGAATTTAAGCAACATTACCAAGAATATGAATGAATACAGGTGTATCAAAAGCCAGATATCAAAAGGGTGGAAAAGAAGAACTCCATAAGACAATAAAAGCTATCTCTCTTGCACCATTCTTAAAAGTTTAAATTAATTTTAAGCATATTAATTAAACATCAATCAATTTTGGGGAATTTCATGGTGTTATTATGAAATCGCGTAGTATGGTGGTTCTGCAATTATTTAATGTTTATCCAAATCAAAAAAAAAACCCCAGACCAAAATGGAAACATTTGTTTCACTTAAGTTCTAGTTTTCAGTTATGTTGCTCTCTAAAATGTATAACTGTCTGTTTAAAGTCTAGTTATTTTCCTTTGAATTAAAAAAAAAACAAAGTCAACATTTTAACTAAGTTGATTTCATTTCAATAAAAATTACAATAAGCATTTCTTGCAACGATAGTGATTTTTTTCCTTTCAAATTAGTGTTTTAATTAGATAAACAGATATAAGATAAACATGTTTTAGTTGTAACAAATAATTTGTTAAATAAAACACAATCTAGTATCATTTTGATTATAACTTAGTGGTTATAAAAAATACTATCTTCAAAAAAATAATAATCCAGTAAAAATTTAAATACATTGGTTGATGGTTGACGGTTTGTTATTGTCTTTTTTTCATTAACATGTCAACTCGAAAGCAGTTCATGATCATATTTTTAAATCATCTTTAATAAAACAGAAATTTTTATCACACTTTTAGAACGTTTCTCTCAAATCTTTGATTTTTTAGAGAAGGGGGCAATTTGTTTTACAGTGTGAAATAAAATATGAATGATTACTACCATCGTGCAATTTGATGCAAATATGATTTGAAATGAGGCAAATAAAGCGAGTTTAATATCAATATATATCAGGTAAACTACGATTTTTTTATTTAAATAGTGTCTGATGATTATTCTGCAAAGAGATCTAAATGCACAAAACAAAAGATTATTAAGAGAAAACAAACAGAAACCGATAAAAAGATGTATTTCCTAAAATGAAGACCATAGGATATAATTCAAAGTCTAAAGCAACTTCCAAGCGAAGAATCTGAATCTTGCATAAGAGGAGTCACAACACCTTAATTTAATGGAAAAATTACCATTTATTGTAAAACAATGGCTCGTTGAAAAAGAAGTCTTAAGCAGGAGAGTCACACTAAATAGATGTTTGAAAAGAATTTCAAGGCAAATATTCACGAAATTGAACATGTTAATGAGTTTAAATATGTCAAATGAAAAAAAAAGATTTGTAAAATTAGTGTGAAAACATGTAGACAGTGTGCGAAACATCGTAGCCACAAATCAAACAACGGTTGTAGGCAACGTACAAAGAGGAAAAATGCGGATATGAGTCAAAGATGATATCGGTCTTATACGAGTTCGTTCGAATAGTCGGTCCACAAATTGTAAGTGTATTTATTGGTGTTATATGGAAAGACAATTTATCATTTTTTTTTTACATGTTTGTATTAATAACAGTTTTTAGACGATATTTAGTTTAGATATCATAAGTAGACCTGCCATACCCTTTTAAAAGAGATTAGTAAATCGAAGATGATGATGATCATCATCAAAATCTACCTGGAGCCTCTTCGGCTCCCATCAGATTAAGCAAATCTTTACAAATTTATAAAGTATAAAGGCACATTCTGGAGAAGACACACAAAAGATTTGGTCATAAACTAAGAGTTTAATGATAGCAAAGGAGACAAACTACAAAAAAGTTTCGATGATTTCGATAGATCAGCTGCGATTTCTAGGGAACCACGTTCCTCTGTATCCATGATGACATGGTAAAAAAATTCTTCATTCTTATGACAGTTTCCGTTGGCATTATTTTAGTAAAACAGAATACATGTATAATATAATATAATATCTAGTCAAACAGGAAAATCCTGGCAAACATTGTCAATTATGACGTATGAAAAAAAATAAAAATTCTTTATTTTCAAGTTTGCAACACGCTAAGATTAAACCGATATAGGATATGTTTATATAGGAGAAACAGTTTATTGTGTAAGTCATTTCCATATCACTTTATGATATAGTATTGCCCTTTGTCAACCCCTCTCGTAGACTTTTGACTTCACTGCTGATATCATTTACTTTTTGAATTAATTCTGATAGCTGTCGTAACACTTCTCTAACATCATCTAAAAAGAGAAATATTTAGATGCTAGTATGATTAGATAAATAGATAATTCTTGTTCCTTTTATAACACACCTATGTATATCGTAAATTTTATATCGTGGTAAAATCAATGGGGGTGTTATGAATGTGTTACGATCTTCCTATGTAGTTTTGATTAAATGTTCATACAGTTGTGTGTGTTTTATCCTAAATAGTGTTTAAAATTATTATAAGTGTTCAAAATTCCTAGTAAATACTTAAACCAAAAAAGCATTTCAATATCGAACATACCATATATTCCAGCACATACTTTAAGAAAAAACATCGAGCCTTCATATGGACTTCGTTCAACATCCTTGTTAACGATGAAACAGAATCCGCTGATATAATACATGATTCGGCATTGAGTTGACTTTAAACAGTCCGACTTGCATGAATCAAAGTTTGTTTTGTAGAATCGCTCGTAATTTCCATCGGACACAGCAAATTCGCCTTGATACTGAAGACTACAAGGAGTGGTCCGTACTGTCCGAAACAAAGAAAACACAAATCATCTCACTAAACAATTGGACAAAATATTACGTTAAAATCATCGTTGATTATTTTTCAATATTGATAGCGATTACAAAGATCAGGGGATCTAAAAGAGCTAGTAAAGTCAATGAAGTTTACATTCACCATGATAATATACTTTTCTTTAAGGTTGTTCACCACTTGAATGGCGTCATTGTTGATAGTACTCTATTCATTGTATGTGTATATGAAATGATCATTATTTGCAATTGAAAATCACTGAAAAATTTTACAGACTTTGTGTTATTATTTGGGATGTTAGACGTTACAAATACAGAGCAATGTGTAATTGTCTGTGTTTCTAAAAGATTTTTATCTTTAACTATATTACATTTCAAAATGGTGCATTTGATTATACATTATAGTAAAGACACTGTACTTTTCATACAATATTTATAAAAATTACAGGTCTATCTCTACAAAGAAGGTTTTTACTTTTTTATTTTAACAAAGCAACTAATTCACTATTTTTTTTTTTTTGCAAAGACATGTGTCCGGCCTAAGATGAGATTTTCTGGAAATTGTACAAAAAAAAGTGTGTTGACCACTATATATTTTTAAATTAGTTTATCAAGTTTAACATATATAAAATCTAAAATTCTGAATAGAAAAATTAGCCAGTTAAATGATAAATATATTTCAAAATGTTCAATGTTTTATCATTTTGATTTTTTTTTCGGTATTATTTTTATGCAAACTTTTTTTTTATCATTTATTGATTGAAAATGAAAATCATTATGCTTATCTTACATTATACTTCAGTTGATTAAAAAAAATAGCTTAATACTTTCTGACAAATGTAAATTTAAAAATAAATTTTGATGTTATTAATGAAAGTAGTCATAACATCAAATTTTATTTTTAAATAAACATTTGTGGGAAGACACTTGTTTTGCTTGAACGATATCTTTAAAATTGCCAAAGGTTGGATGAAAACGTTTGATTAAAAGGGGGTATACGTATTAAATACAGAAAAATAATCAAACTCATAAATAACTCGTAATTTTTGGCTTTTTAAATAAATAATTTTGTAATTTGTAGCGAAAGAACAATACTTTAACCAAAAATTAAACAAGAAGGGATCCGCCTTCAATCGTAATTAGAGATGAAACGATAAACTTACGATAGTTGGTGATATTCGCTTGCCCCAACAAAATTTGACCTGAATACTTCATTTGAGATTCTAGGATCTGTAGAATATCTTGCAGAGTTTGTTGTCCGTCATTGTTAGCTGGATATATCAGCTGTGAATCCACAGCTAATACACACAGGAAAATAACCAAACAAATAGGTGACATTTTCACCATCCACCGCCTGTTCCTTGAATGCCACCAGGTTGTTTAAAAAGTACAAAATTTAAAGGACGCGTTACTCAAGTGTCGGGTTTATTTGGGACATTTATTAGGGTCTTCCGTTTCCAACGGAAGACCCTCTTGTTAAGGTCTTCCGTTTTCCAACGGAAGACCTTATTGTTTTCGTTCGGTTTATTTTTCCCTATTATTTTTTTTCTTGCAAATTTTGTGCACGCGATTTCTCCAAAACTACACGGCCGATTTACATGAAACTTTCAAATCTGATAGACAATGATCTGAACCTTATTGCAAATTTTTTTTAATGATGACGTCACTTCCGGATTTGAGATATATACAATTTAACGATTTTCAGAGGGTCGGTTTGTCCAGGGGTAAACTCCTAAACGATTTAAGATATTGAGTTCAAAATTTCAGGAATTGTAGACGAAAGGTTGTAGATCTGACATGTGGTATTTATGTTGTTCTCTGACCAATAGCGCCGAAGCTCGCCCTAGCTCGAAAATTAAGGTTAAAAAAGCGTCATAATTTTTCCTGGTTTTCGTTGAATATCTATTTTCTCGATAGTATTTTGTTAAAACATATAGAACAAAATTTTTTTATAAAATCAAGATCTCTCATTTGACATCAAGCAAATTGAGCTGGACCTTCAAATTAGGAGCCTAGAGCCCTTGAAAGTTTTCGCTCTATAACTCAAAAGCGGTTCAGATTTCGATATGGCTCTCGCTGGAAAAGTTGCTCATTATGATCTTATCAATGTCGTGTCAATAATATTTTGTTCGGGTATTGCGTAATATGAGTGTAAAAAGCTAGACTTGTTACCATGTATCTGTTCTCGTTAGCATAGTAAACGAGGTCTTTATGCGTATAACTGACATAAGGCTACCATAGACAGTTACCAGCTTACATACGGAGAGAGATACTATATGTTTAAATTCTAGTGAAATACATTACGGATAAAGAAAATACGTCTATGCAATACATTCGTATACTGCACAACATTAAAATCTAGCTGGATTCCGAGCTGTGTACATGTATGTGAACAATTACGCATCCGATAACTCGCCCGCGGCCGAGAAAATAGGTCGCGACTGGACTAGCTAGCGGTCTGCTGTTATCTAATACACAAGATTTGCGCCTTGCTGTGTTGCATGGGTTTATTTATTTAGATGCAAACACAAAGAATTCCGATTTTAACGATATAATAAAGTGTAGAAAAAATTTAACCTTAACTTACGAAGTTATGCTGTTTAGCTTCCTTATTAAAAAATGGTAGGTAGTATAACTGTCATTGGAAAAGGTGTTCTTTGTGATCTTGTCTATATGTTATAAAATAGTTTTATTGTTGGAAAATAAAATTAATTTGTTAAATTGCAAACGTTTTAAACCAACCACGTTGTGTATACACTTACATAAAACATGGCCGAGGAGATGCCGCGCTAGCGGACAAGCTATCTACGGTAGTCTAAGACACAGGCTTCTTGTGTTTCTGTGTGATGACACATGTAAATGTCCATTGATTCTTTGTGTAAAATAATTGTTTTTAATCATATTGGTTAAAGATCATGCATCTAACCTTTGATTTAACACTGAATCAAATGATAGTGTGTAAAAAATGTCACCAATATAATACTACTTTTTACAAACAATCGTACGAGTTGAAAAATAAATACATTTATCCGTGTCTATTTCTGACATTTTGCTGCAGAATTTAGTTCATTCACACTACACACTTCAACAAATGTAAAATATATTCACACCATGCCTGATCCAACTTATCTTTTTGTCTGTAATATGTGAAGATTAATTTGCATAACAAAATATTAGAGGTCTTTTCTTTTTGAGTTATGAGAGAGAGAGAGAGAGAGAGAGAGAGAGAGAGAGAGAGAGAGAGAGAGAGAGAGAGAGAGAGAGGGAGAGAGAGTTAAGCAATGTGTAGGGAGTAAAGCGATGTTTGAAAATAAAATTTAAAAGCGTTCAAAATAAGGCAGTTTAAATGTTACAATAATACATGTGTGCGGTAGGTGCTAACACGATAAAACTAATCGATGCCCAATAACACCGAAGAATTTAAGAAACCAGTGGTGTAATATACACATGATTTTCTAAACAAGATTTGTTTAGATTCAGGCCGTAAAATAATAGCGGTCACATGCACTATCGGTTTAACCTTTTCTGAATGGTCGCGCGATTCATTAAAAAGAAAACTCATTTATGATTTCATTCATTATTATTCTGTTAGAATAATTGTTTAATATATTCGGTGTATAAGTTTTGTTAGCTCTAGATTCGGGCAGAAGGGGAGCTAGCGAGTAGAGGACACATAATGTCATTCAATTCTTCTTTATATATCAACAATTGAATTTAACATTTTAAAACAAAGAAACCATTTCTATAAACTTTGTTACACTTACTCACTAATTTTTATTAGATTTAACGGCCAAATGATATAAATATTACCCTTGGTCTCATAATTATCACTTGTCTCGCCATTATCTGCATGCTCAAGTCTCCCGCTAATTTAGACGGTGTTGACTTGTACATGTACAAGCTACATGTAATAGTCATTGTTAATTCATAATGAGATAAGTGGTTTTTAATCAATTATATGAATAAATTACGGTGTTAAATCAGATAATAATTAATAGGTACTTCAATTATCTATTGTATTACTGTTTCATTAATGATAATATTAGTAAAATTAATGTGTTATGACATGTACTTCCAATAATGTTTTATATCGAACAAAAACTCTTAAGGATATTAATTTCATAAATATCGTGGTCTATTTACTTTACATTTACATGTATATGTTTCATATACATAATGTGGAACATCACGGGGCGAACCATCTGAGAGCGAATCAGATCAGGAGGACATTACATGTTTACGTGCAAAACATCCCGTTATATACCACAAGTGATAGCTTTCCAAAAAGCTTGCCTGACTAAACAAAGTTATTCAATGAAAGCATATGCATGTATCAATTTGGCTATCTTATAAGGAATGAATTTTAATTTTCTTTGCTGATCATAAATGCATAAACGGAACGTGCATTTAAGAAGAAATTTCAGTCTTTTTTTTCCATCTAGTGCATGTACATGTATATCACTTGAAATTAAATTATTTCCATGCGCGGATCCAGAAAATTTTTCCAGGGGGGGGGGGGGGGTCCGAAGGATAATTGTGTTTGCCAGGGGGGGGGGGGTCCGAGGCATATTTTCGATAATTTTACTATGTAATTTTAATGAATTTTCATTTCCCAGGGGGGGGGGGGGGTCCCATTAATCGAGGAATCAAATAATTTTATGTAAGCTTGAAAGTGGAAGATAAAGCAGTCAAATTTTTAAATTTAATTGTTATATTAAGATGCAAAATCAACTGAAAGGCATTTGTTTTTATTTCCCATAAGAAATAGGAAAGGATATTCAAGCACATACAACATTGTTTTTGAAAGTGTGTAGAGGCAGCTTCATCCGAAACATCCAGACAAGCAATTGAAAAAAAGGTGAATTCTCAAAATCACGTTAGAAATCCCTAATTGTAATTCCAATTCAATTCAATTAGAATTTTTTTTTTACATGCTCCGACAAAAGTGGAGGGGGGCGGGCAAATTCACGATATTTCTATTTTTTATGTAAAGTTAAGAAAAGTTTCTGCTGCAAAAAAAGTGGGGGTAGCAGCCCCCCCCCCCCCCCCCGCCGATGCTACGTACACACGGTGTGCTCTGGAGTATTCTCATGATCCCAATTTGGACTCGTCCACTAATCGGCGCGCAAAAACTATGAATGGGACATATTATGGCGCGAAGTCCTGCTTTACCATTCACGCAACGACTGAGGTTTGAATCATTCAATGAACTCATCCATTGACATAGATCTATGGGGAGGGGGTGAAATGACGTTTATGACATATGTTTTGTAACAACTACATAATTATATTAAACTTTGGATCGGTGTTTAAAAAATAGTTATCGAATGAACACACAGACTTGACGGCAATTTAATTCCTCCAGGAAATATTCCAGCTATATGAATATATGCATGTGTGTATTTAAATCCAAACTGATGATTCTTTGGTAATGATGATAATTCAATAATAATTATTACTTACAGTTCCGTAATAGACAATATGTAACAACTTGTTGCGATGACCCCCCCCCCCCTTTCCCTATATCCACCGTTCAAATATGGCCATATGGCTATTCTTTTTTTAAATCGGCATTACACACGTGCATGTTGAACAGCCCTTTTACTTAAACTCTTGTTTAGCATATTGTGATTTAATAATACTCTATATTAGTATATATTATATAAACAACTGTATAAAAACGGTGTTGGTTATACCAAACGAAATGCTACTGTACAGGTTAATTCAATATGATTACATTTTACGTACGGGTTATTTAATAAAGATGATGTCATGATCTAAGGTAGCAATGGACAGTTTCGGATTTTTGTAAAAATAAGAATTGCTGTACTTGAAGGCTTATGAGTGTTGCTAAAATTCATAAAATGATCTTTAATGATTATCATTAGTTAGAGGGATGTCTCTTGTTGAAATTGATATGCGATATGTAGGCCCCATATCTTAGGTACATGAGAATCAGAAGTAAAATGCGAAACCTGCGGCTATGACTGTTGTGTTGACTTTACACAGTGAAATCGCAAGTTACGGACGGGAGGTAAAATAACACGAAAAGAAGCTGGATGGGACATTGTAACCTATACACCGGTAAGTTTCTGATATGTGATGGTGTAACATGCACACTGTACGGAAGGTCAACCCTTTGCAGGGAATTAGCTGGGGGAGGTCTAAAAAGCTGAAAAATCATGAAAAATTAGCAAAATGTGAAAGGGTCAAAATCTCATAAAAACCAGTATGTAGAAAATGTTACAGGTTTTGACTAGTAATTTTCTTCAGAAAGTGGTGATTGGCCTTATAAAGAGTGAATTAAAGGTATTTGTGCTAAATGGGAACTGAGGAAATTCTAGTTACAGAGTTCCGAAGACACGCATCCCCTGGCTACAATGAATTGTATCAAAAAACTGTCCCGTGCCACCTTCAATACTACATGGTATTTTCAGATTTCTCATTTAAGTGTAATTTTGAGTGGATTTTGTACCATAAGAAGTATATTTTGTGAAAATGGATGATTTTTTTTGCTATAGATGTCATTGCATAATTTATTAGCAGTAATATACAAAATGATGTACTTAACAATATGCAATCTTCAAAAATTCGTTAAACGGCCCCTAAAAGGAGATAAGGGATCGGCCCCTAAAACGTTCTTTCCCATAGTCACAAGAACGGTAACACATTTCTAAACACTTTTTGAACAAAACGTGTTAAGAATCAAACGATCTTTCATTTGATATCAAGAAAAAGGGAATGACACCTAAAATTAGGAGATCAAAGGGCTCTAAAGTCTTTTATCTATAGCCCTTAACTGAGGGAAATTTTGTGAAAGGCTATAAACAATTGTTAAACAAACTGTGTTTCGAAATAAATAACCTTTTATTTGATATCATGAAAAAGGGGCTGGCCCCTTAAATTAAGGGACCAGAGGGCTTTAAAGTCTTTTATCTGTAGCCGTTTACTGAGAGATATTTTGTGAAAGGTTATAAAAGCAAAATTAGGTATAAAATGCTTATATATTCTAACAATGTATGGTTTACTTATGCGTTATCTAATTAGGGGTTTTAGGGGTCAGAGGTAAAAAGTTTCATCATTTCTATCTCAGTTAGGAGAAATGCAAGTATTTAAAAAAGCAACGTAAGAGAACTTATAAAAAGCGATACAGAAAAGCATTAGCACTTCACTCCTTTTTCCAGATAATGTTTTCTTGTCGAAAATCAATGTCGATGATGTCATTTCACCTTCTAAAAATCAAACGGAAGACCTCCTCGTTGCTCGCAACGAGATCGTGTCTAGTTATTCTACTGTTTCTTTCTATTATTATTATTAGGGTCTTCCGTTTCCAACGGAAGACCCTCTTGTTATTCTACTGTTTCTTTCTATTATTATTATTAGGGTCTTCCGTTTCCAACGGAAGACCCTTTTGTTATTCTTCGGTTTCTTTTTATTATTAAGGTCTTCCGTTTCCAACGGAAGACCTTATTGTTATTCTTCGGTTTCTTTTTCTTCATTATTTTTCTTTTTTTTCCAACAAACTTTGTGCAGGCGATTTCTCAAAAACGACTCAACCGATTTTCATCAAATTTTCAGATATGATAGATACTGATTTGAACTTTATACACAATTTTTTATTTTGATGACGTCATTTCCGTTTTTGAGATATTGACGTTTTAGCGATTTTCAGAGGGTCGGCTTGTCCTGGGATCTTCTCCTTAACGATTCAAGATATTGAGTTCAAACTTTCAGGGATTGTAGATGAAAGATTGAAGATGTGTCTTTAGGCATTCATTTTTGTCCTACTCAAAAGGCGTTGAAGCTCGCCTGGACCCGAAAATTGAGATTAAAAAAACGTCATCATTTTTCGAGGTTTTCTTTGTTTATCTCTTTTCTTGAAAATATTTTGTTAAAACATGTAATGCCAAAAAGGTTAAGAATTACAAGACCTTTCATTTAATACCAAGAAAAAGGGGCTGGCTTCTCAAATTAGGGACCTAAGGGGCTCTAAAGTCTTTTATCTATAACCATTTACTGAGGGATATTTTGTAATAAATTATAGAAGCAAATATGTTTATCTTACAGTTATGTAGCCTTACAGTATTATGATTTTCTCATGTGTTACTTAATTAGGGGTTTTTAGGGGTCAAAAGTCCAAAACTTTGATCACATATAACTCAAAAAGGAAAAATGTTTTGAAATGCAGTATAGAAGAAGAGATGCTCAAAATGATGTAATGAACAATATGCAATCTTCAAAATTTTGTTTAGCGGCCCCAAAAAGGAGATAAGGGACCGGCCCCTAAAACGTTCTTTCTCAGATATCTCAAGAACGATAACGAATTTCTAAACACTTGTTGAACAAAATGTCTTAAATATTATGTGACCTTTCATTTGATACCAAGGGGCTGGCCCTTCAAATTAGGGGTTTTTAGGGGTCTAAAGTCTTTTATCTATAACCATTTACTGAGGGATATTTTGTAATAAATTATAGAAGCAAATATGTTTATCTTACAGTTATGTAGCCTTACAGTATTATGGTTTTCTCATGTGTTACGTAATTAGGGGTTTTTAGGGGTCAAAAGTCCAAAACTTTGATCACCTATAACTCAAAAAGGAAAAATATTTTGAAATGCAGTATAGAAGAAGAGATGCTCAAAATGATGTAATGAACAATATGCAATCTTCAAAATTTTGTTTAGCGGCCCCAAAAAGGAGATAAGGGACCGGCCCCTAAAACGTTCTTTCTCAGATATCTCAAGAACGATAACGAATTTCTAAACACTTCTTGAACAAAATGTCTTAAATATTAAATGACCTTTCATTTGATACCAAGAAAAAGGGGCTGGCCCTTCAAATTAGGGGTTTTTAGGGGTCTAAAGTCTTTTATCTATAACCCTTTACTGAGGGATATTTTGTAATAAATTATAGAAGCAAATATGTTTATCTTACAGTTATGTAGCCTTACAGTATTATGATTTTCTCATGTGTTACGTAATTAGGGGTTTTTAGGGGTCAAAAGTCCAAAACTTTGATCACATATAACTCAAAAAGGAAAAATGTTTTGAAATGCAGTATAGAAGAAGAGATGCTCAAAATGATGTAATGAACAATATGCAATCTTCAAAATTTTGTTTAGCGGCCCCAAAAAGGAGATAAGGGACCGGCCCCTAAAACGTTCTTTCTCAGATATCTCAAGAACGATAACGAATTTCTAAACACTTGTTGAACAAAATGTCTTAAATATTAAATGACCTTTCATTTGATACCAAGAAAAAGGGGCTGGCCCTTCAAATTAGGGGTTTTTAGGGGTCTAAAGTCTTTTATCTATAACCATTTACTGAGGGATATTTTGTAATAAATTATAGAAGCAAATATGTTTATCTTACAGTTATGTAGCCTTACAGTATTATGATTTTCTCATGTGTTACGTAATTAGGGGTTTTTAGGGGTCAAAAGTCCAAAACTTTGATCACCTATAACTCAAAAAGGAAAAATATTTTGAAATGCAGTATAGAAGAAGAGATGCTCAAAATGATGTAATGAACAATATGCAATCTTCAAAATTTTGTTTAGCGGCCCCAAAAAGGAGATAAGGGACCGGCCCCTAAAACGTTCTTTCTCAGATATCTCAAGAACGATAACGAATTTCTAAACACTTGTTGAACAAAATGTCTTAAATATTAAATGACCTTTCATTTGATACCAAGAAAAAGGGGCTGGCCCTTCAAATTAGGGGTTTTTAGGGGTCTAAACTCTTTTATCTATAACCCTTTACTGAGGGATATTTTGTAATAAATTATAGAAGCAAATATGTTTATCTTACAGTTATGTAGCCTTACAGTATTATGATTTTCTCATGTGTTACGTAATTAGGGGTTTTTAGGGGTCAAAAGTCCAAAACTTTGATCACCTATAACTCAAAAAGGAAAAATATTTTGAAATGCAGTATAGAAGAAGAGATGCTCAAAATGATGTAATGAACAATATGCAATCTTCAAAATTTTGTTTAGCGGCCCCAAAAAGGAGATAAGGGACCGGCCCCTAAAACGTTCTTTCTCAGATATCTCAAGAACGATAACGAATTTCTAAACACTTGTTGAACAAAATGTCTTAAATATTAAATGACCTTTCATTTGATACCAAGAAAAAGGGGCTGGCCCCTCGAATTAGGGACCTAGAGAGCTGTGAAGTATTTTATCTATAACCCTTTACTGAGGGATATTTTGTAATAGATTATAGAAGCAAATATCTTTATTTTACAGTTATGTAGCCTATCAGTATAATGATTTTCTCATGTGTTACGTATTTAGGGGTTTTTTAGGGGTCAAAAGTCCAAAACTTTAATTACTTTTAACACTAAAGGGAAAAATATTTTGACAATATGCATTGATCAAAATTTCGTTAAGCATCCCCGATAAGGGGATAAGGTATTTGCCCCTAAACATTCTTTTTCTGATATCTCAAGAACAGTATCGAATTCCTTACCACTTGTTGAGCAAAATGTCTTTAAAAGTAAATGATCTTTCATTTGATATTAAGAAAAAGGGGCTGACCCCTCAAATAAGAGACCAAGAGGGGTCTAAATGTTTTCAACTTAACACCTGAAACAAAATAGTATTTGGCCCTTAAAATGTAGACCTTTTTTTCTATTTTAAATCGTGTTTAGCTGTTAAATACATGTAGCAAAATCAAGGTAGTACATGTATCTTAAATTTTAAAATCAGACGGAAGACCTCCTCGTTGCTCGCAACGAGATCGTGTCTAGTTATTATACTTTTTCTTTTTTTTCTGACTCCTTTTCGGCTTAATAACTCAAAAAGTCTTCAATCAATTTCAATGAAACTTTCAGCGATTGTTGCAAGTCAGTGTCCCTCAAAGATGTTAAAGCTCCAATGACAACGTCACTTCCGTTTTGACGTTACGTCATTTTTTAAATTTTAAAAAAGCCATTTTGTCCGGGGCATTTCTCAAAAAGCCTTTACGATAGAGACTTGAAATTTTCTATGATTATGAATTTGTCAATTTACCTGTGCAATAAGGCTGGAAATGGAAATCCATAACTTCCGGTCGAAACCGGAAGTGAATCAAATTTTTCGAAAAAATGATTTTTTTTATCAAATCAAAAAGGTATATGTGTTTTGTAGAGCACAATCAGTTGAATGTAACACTGAAATCCGTTTTAAAATCGGACCACGCATATCAGAGATATTTGGGTTCAAAAATTGATTTTTCCGGAAATTTTGATTCCTCAGTGAAGATTCAGAAAATAGTGCAAAATTCACAGTGAAAGTAACTCCTACTGAAAACAATTCGTACTGGTCATAAAACTATATATAAAAATATGAAATTATATGCATATTGTAGAGTTTGCAAAGCTAAATACAAAACTGAAATTTGTTTCAAAATCGGATGATGCATTGCAGAGATATCGAGGTTTAAATATTGATTTTTCCGGAATTTTTGATTTCGCAGTCAAGATTTAAAAAATAGTGTAAAATTCACACTAAAAGTAACTCCTGCTGAAAACAATTCGTAACGTTACAGGTCATATAACCGAACTCTGTTTTTTAAATAGTAAATCTGAGTGTTTATTGAAACGATTGCGTTTGATACTTTACGTTGAATGTCTAAACTTCGTTTGGAAAAAGAGAAAATTTTGTCAACACGAATCGTAACAAAAACAAAGCAGCTGGAATTGGAGACACAGATCCCGATTCTAACAGCGAAAAGCGATCGAAAGTCTTTTCTAAAATTTGGTTAAATTGTTATTTAAATCGCAATATTAAGCCTAGCCTAATCGTCGCAGATCTTTCAGTTGTTGAATAATATAGAACAACACGTACAATGTAGATTGGATCACTGAATATAGAGTTTGTAAAGATTTCAAATACGAATATATATTTATTGTAATTATTTGCTTGCAAAATAAATGCATTAATATAATGCGTGTGAATCTGTGCTCTGCATATTAAACACAAACTTATTAGTTTTAATCGAAATAATAATCGTACGATTCACCATTTCAACTCGCCATGTTTTGGTGGCAGGGGATAGTTTTTTTGGTCGAGGAAATGTGAGGCAGATACTGCTCATATATTTGATCTCATTATTCAGTCGATTTTTAAATTTGCTAAAATTGGTTTGCATGCACGGGACACATGGTCCCGACTCTTGAGAATTTTTAAACATTTCAGAATAAAACAAGTACAACTTACATATAGCACTGTATAGAATAGCTAGGGACGGTCTCAAAATTTTCTGAAAAATTACCCTTTTTTCACATTTTCACGGGTCCAGCACCACGCTCCAGTCCCGAGCAACTGCCATAAACTACCATAGAATTTGTTGCTTAATGTATACCTATGCAAATAATCACCAATTAATGGGGGGTCAATCACCTTCTTTTCGAGTGACATTTCGTGTTCTGAACCCACCCCACTTTTCAAGCACAAAACCGAAAGTGAACATTTTGGCCACAGTTTCGCATTTTCATTCCATATCTGATGAAAAGTGCTACCAGTATTAAAGTGTCATATATCAATAAAATTGACATTAGCTCCTCTATCCACAAAATGAATGCAATAAATATTCTAGCAATTTATACCCCTCAAATAACCAGCCAAACCTCAGGTTCTCCCTTTATTTCAAAATTTTGACCGGGTCTTTCGTTCGAAACTATCCCCTGCCACCTTTGACTGCGAAGAACAGCTGATAGCGGTGTGTCAACATTTTTAAAAGAGGCATGGCCTGCAAGACGTCGATAGTGGGACATTCAGCTCAACTATCGTATGAGAGATTGTAAAGGTATGTTTCAATACAGGATATGTCGTGTTGACTTTTTGTTTTCAAAGTATTTGTACTTTTCAATCTAATCCGAGATTCCTCTGACCTAACCTCCGCTTTTGACGTGCGTCACAATATTAAAGCGGATGTTAGAGTCAGAGGAATCTCGGAATATTTTCTGTCCCGTGTATTTTCACGTGTATGTTTTGCACATCAGTCTTTCGAATTTCTATTTATTATTTTCCTATGTATGTATGTCTTATTGTGTATTGACCAACACACCATACGCTGTAAAACAGTGCAACTAAAAGGGGTGGGGGTCCCAAGGTACACAAGAGTAGAATGCTGTATTTAGAGTGCATGTTTGCATGATGATAACTTTACCTTAAATATTTGAATATAGCAGATCTTTACCATATTGCCTTTCACTTAATTTATAAATTATAAAACTCAGACAGGCTTCATCTTTGCTAGCAAAGGGTTTTCGGTCCACCCCGTTCCCCATAAACGGGGAGTGAAGTGGACCAAAAACCCTTGGCTAGCGAAGATGGACAAGCTTGTGCTTAATTAAAGATATTTGACATGGTAAATATTCAATCTAATTAAAATTAGACCTTTCGTCTGGCTCTTAGACTGTTATATATTGTTATAGCAGGGGAAAGAGCATGTAAAACAGAGTGCAAGATGAAAAGAACTTAATATTATATCAAGGTCAGATTTTAGGTTAATGTAATGTTCCCTGATATCTATAAAACAGTCTTCTCAAGATTTAATTATTTCACTTTAAAAATTGTTTACATACAATGCATATCACATCATTCTACAATGTATGTAAACAATTTTTAAAGTAAGACAAATGTAATAATTTTTACTGCATGTGCCTCAGATCTCTTTCTCACTCTCTCTCTTTTTCTCTCTCTCTCTCATGCATATAATCTTGGCAAAGCATCAGAGAGCAACTAAATTTTGTAACAAAAATATCTCTGTCTAGTAAAAGAAATCAACAGTGCATTGAATTTTAAAATGAACATGTTATCACTCCCTTATTTTTTGAATTTGCAACCAAAATCCAATTTTTAAAACGTGAAATTAATAAGAAAAAAGACTTTCACTATATTTATTCGCAAAAAAACCCTCAGTAGAATTGATAAAACATGGTATAGCAAAAGCTTATACTTTGACACTGTTCGGATGGGTAATATTCCCTTGTTACAGTAGTCTACGAATTGAAATATTGACTGTCGCACAACAAGTAAAACTCTAATATTCTCTCTCTCTCTCTCTCTCTCTCTCTCTCTCTCTCTCTCTCTCTCTCTCTCTCTCTCTCTCTCTCAATTTGATATGTGTCTATACCTGTAATATAATAATGTTATATTATGACTTGATATGCAAAGTTTTGTTTTTGTAGTGCCTAAATGTTAATGTTATGTATTGGGATATGTCATACTTATTACACTGCATGGCCAGTGTATTTTTTCCAGAAATACTATGCATATGTTAATGTAAACACGGCTATTGCATGTATTAGTACATGTATGTTAACACAGCTAATTGATTTTTTTTCAATTTCAGCTCAAAATGGACTGTTGTTACCACACGGCGACCACAAGGCTTTTACCTGTTGATTCTTGTGGTTTCAGCTCTTAAGGTTAACCTGTCACCTCTACCCACATGCATAATCCTTGTGTTCTACAGACTATTTACCGGTAATTCAAATTAAATCGGATAATTCATGAACAATAATGGAACTTTAAGAAAGTATCATGCCTTGTTGTGGTTTATGTTTGATAAGAAATTTTGAAAAACAAAATTAAGGGTGTTTAAACAAATTTACAATTGTTAGTTGTGAAAGTTTGTTTTTCAATAAAAGTTGCAATTATGTTTCCTTTATTTTGTATTTTATAATAATATTTAGATGGGTTTACATAATTGAAAAATCACCCCCTCTTTTCAATTGTTACCATTAAGATTACATGTAGGATATGTAAATGTACATTTGACCTTGAAATAACATCTGCTATGATAATTACTTTTGAAATAAACAAGATACAACATATTTTTACCTTTTTAATGTATATATGCATATATGCATAAAAATGTAGGAAAACATGTAAAATTTGAACATTTTTCATAGAATTCTCCTCCGACTCCAGGTGTGTTTGAATTTAATTTTAATTTGAGGCAGATGTCTAACTTGTAGGACTTACTGTTTTAGCATGGTTAAAAGGAGACTAGAAACCAGAATATATTAGATATTCACTAAATATGATTGTTAGCTTACTTTTTTCATGAAAACAAGAAATCACATGCAGGAAAGCATGTCTATTTGTTAATTCAAATGCTACAAATCATCCAATAAACTAAAAAAGATCAAATTTTAGTATCATTGATGATTGATTTCAAATATGTGTGAGAAATGACTCAAAGAAACTACCACAAGTTTCATAAAATTAGGTAAAAGATTTCAAACCATGGCTGTTAATGAAAATCAAAAGATAGGGGGTGGGTATACATGTAAGGGCATTTCTAAGCGATTTAATGCTTTTATCATGATAATATCATGTAGATGTATGTTGTATTGAAAAAAGTTTCTTATTAAGGCAGGTTGAACAACAGTTGACCTCTAAAAGGTCAGGTAAAGATGTTTTACTATGGAGAACCCTATGAATCTGAGTTGAATAGAGGAAAGTGGAAATGGTGGGTTCACTTAAATGGCCATATTTTTCTTAAACCTCAATGGAATTGGCAATATGTGGTATACTTTTTCTTAGAATTGCATTAGCTTTCTAAGTCTAAGACAAAACTCCTTTTCATAAAGTGTTAGTGTACTAAGTTAAAGGTAGCAAGGAACAGTTTCAGATAAAGTACCCGTTAATCTATTTGTAAAATTGAGAGTTGCTGTACTTGAAGGCTTATGAGTGTTGTTAAGATTCATGAAATGAATCTTGAAGGTTATCATAAGTTAGAGGGATGTCTCTTGTTGGAATTGGTATGCAATATGAAGGCTCCTAATGTTAAGTACATGAGAAGCAGAAGTAAATTGGGGCTATGACATTTGTGTTGACTTTACACAGTGAAATTGCAGGTTACAAAGGGAGGTTATATAACTCGAAATGTAGATGGATGGAACATTATATACCTATTTACTGGCTATGAGAATGATAGCAAGTTTATTGTCCCCCTAGACAGCAACTATTTCACGAGGCGAAGCCGAGTGAAATAGTTGCTGTCGAGGGGGTGGGGGCAATAAACTTGCTATTGTCCGAATAGTCAGTAAATAAGTATTTTATTATACCAAAGAAACCTTCATTTGTCGGCAATGCAGAATTTTTTTATTATAAACAAATTGGAGTTATCGGACTTTGAATTTAATGTAGCAATCGGATTATGTCAGAGGTGTTCCGAGTATAAAAAGGAGGGAAATCGAATGCTGCTGATGAATGGTTTTGATGACTATTCACCATGGGCAGATAGCACAGAAACCATTCACGATTAGATAGAAAAGCATGTTTATGCAGGTGCCCTAAAGTGATCAGTTTGTTCGTCTGTCCGTCCATCCGTCTGTCCATCCATCTGAGATCGCTTGTCCGGAGCATAGCTTCTCTCCCCTTGGCCCAATCTGGCTCATACCTTATCCACAGAGTGCCTTTGGGTAAAGGGTGTGCAGTGACCTTGAACCATGTTTCTAGGTCAAAGGCTAAGGTCATAGCAGAATTATATATACAACCCATGTCTGGGGCATATCTTCTCTCCCTTTGGTCCAATCTGGCTAATACTTCACTCATAGAGTGTCTATGGTCAAACAATGTGCAGTGACTTTGAATGAATTTTGTAGGTAAAGGGTCAGGATCGTATCTGATCACGCAAAAATTCTTTTTTCAGAACATTTATACTTTCCACTTGGCCCAATTTGGCTCAGACTTCACATAAACAGAGCTCTTTAATAAAGGGTGTGTAGTGACCTTGAACCAATTTTCAAGGTCAACTGTGAAGGTCAGAGCAGAATTATATATATAAAAAAAATCCTTGTCCGGAGTATATCTTCTTTCCCTATGCTCCAATCTGGCTCATACTTCACCTACATGATGCCTTTGATCAAAGGATATGCAATGGTGTAGATCAAGTGTCAAGGTCATATCAGATCACACAAAAATCCTTATTTCAAGAGCATATATATATTCTCCTTTTAGCCCCTACTTGGCTAATACTTTACCTAAACAGCGCTTTTTGGTTAATGACATGCAGTGACCTTGAACAAAGTCAATGTGAAGGTCATAGCAGATATCTTTTAAATCAGTTTTAGACCATAGATTTTTTCCCAGTCAAGGTCAAAGCAAAATCCTCTGAAATTATTTAAGCGAGGCCCTTTGAAATGGTCATCATCTCAATGTTGTCTAGTTCATAGTAAATTTATATTGAAAATATTCAAAGAAGTATAATAAAGTAAACTATACATCAGTAAGTTTCTGACAATTGAGTTGCAACAAGCACACAGTACGGAATTTGAAGGTCAACCCTTTGAAAAGCGGTGTAGAGGAAAAGTTGCTCAGAATAATGTTTTAAACAAAATGCTACCTTAAATGTTTTGGTTGGTGGCCCCGTTAAGTAATAGTTAGATCATATTAAGTAAAATTTACGCGATTAAGAAGGGGGCGGAGGGAGCGAAGCGACCGAGCCCCTTCTTAATCGCGTAAATTTTACTTAATATGATCTAACTTACTTAGAACATAACCCACTTTTTCATTGGCCGATCAAAAGTTCTTCGCCAATCAGACATTATCTCTCTTTTGTTTACGGCTCTCTTAGCTGTCAATCGAAATGTGATGTCGCTGTGAACTTAGAGAAATTCTTAACGATTAGAAACACCACTTAATAGAATATTTAGCGACTGCTGATTGGATGAAAAAGTGGGTTATGTTCTAAGGAGTTTAAGTGTCGGCCCCTAAAACACAGTTGTTCAGAAATAACTTGAACGGTCAACAATTCTTGAACACTTGTTGAACAAAATATGTTTATATTTACAAGACCTTTTATTTGATATCAAAAAAAGGGGGCTTGCCCCTCAAATTAGGGGCCAGGAGGGCTCCAAAATCTTTTCATAATTACTATTTCCGGAGATATAGTTTGTTATTAATCATAAACGCAAAAAGAGCTCATCAAGCTAAATTTAAAACTTAAATCCGTTTAAAAATTTGACGATTGATTACGGGATATAACCGTTAAACAATTGATTTTTACGGAAATTTTAATTCTGCATTCTAGGTTTAAAAAATAGATGTTAGTTCAAAGTTAAGCTAACTTGTACCTAAAATAATTCGAAAATTGTTTAGTCGTACATAAAAACATCCGGATTTTTTTGTTATGTCGTTCGTGAAATAGTGAAAGTTTTTCTTAATTCGTACTAAAAATCATTCGGATTTTGTTAAGTCGTACCAAGAATCATTCGATTTTTTTTATCTTTTTGTACTTAAGTTACTTTTGTTACTAGTTTAAAAACTCTGCTTCTTAGAGGGACTTCTAGCTTTACTTTCGACATTAACGGAAGACCCACTCGTTGCTTTGCAACGAGCTTTGCTCTAGTTATTCTTAATATTCTTTTTCTGCCTCCTTTAAAGCTTTATTTCTCGAAAACTTTTCATCCGATTTGCACCAAATTTTGAGGACTTATACAGCATCGGAGGGGACAAATGTTTTTAGTTACATTTTTTGATGTCGTCACTTCCGGTTTAAGATATTGACGATTTAATGAAATTTTAAGTGTCATTTTGTCCACGCAACTCCTCTTAAACTATTCACGATAGAAAGTTGAAATTTTCAGGGATTGTAGATGAAAGTCTGTAGATGTACCGCATTGTTTTATAATATGGATAATACGCAAGGCGTTGAAGCTCGCCTGAGGTCGAAAATTGACACCAATTTTTTTTACAAATATTTTGCACATTTTCTGAAATATTTTTAAACATGTAAATATTTTGTTAAAACATGTAATGTAAAAGTTGTTTCTATTTCCACGGGCTTTCATTTGATATCAAGGAAAAGGGGCTGGCCCCTCAAATTAGGGGCCAAGAGGGCTCTAAAGTCTTTTGCAATAACTCTTTACTGAACAATAATTTGTTATCAATTATAGAAGCAAAAATGTTTATTGTACAGCTGTTCATCTATACAGTATCATACCTAAGTCATGTGTTACGTAATTAGGGGTTTCAAGGGGCCAGAAGTCCTAAACTCTGATCATCAATATCTAGGAAAGGAGAAATATTTTGAAAAGCATTGTAGAAGAAAAGTTGCTCAGAATAATGTTTTTAACAATCTGATACCTTAATTTTTTTTGTTGGTGGCCCCGGTAAGGAGTTGAAGGGTCGGCCCCTAAAACACAGTTGTTCAGATATCTCTAGAACGGCTAACAATTTGTAAACACTTGTTGAACAAAATATGTTTATATTTGCGAGACCTTTTATTTATTATCAAGAAAAAGGGGCTGACCCCTTAAATTAGGGGCCAGTAGGGCTACAGATTCTTTTTATAATAACTGTTTTTGAGCGATAAATTGTTATTAATCATAAAAGCAAAAATAAAAGCTTATTAAGCTTAATTTTAAACTGAAATCCGTTTAAAAATCGGACGATTCATTACAGAGATATAGGGGTTTAAAAATTGATTTTTCCGGAAATTTTGATTCCGCATTCTTGGTAAAGAAAATAGTGTTATGTTCAAAGTGAAATTAACTCGTACCTAAAAAAATTCGAATATTGTTAAGTCGTACTTGAACACATTTGGATTTGTATTCGCTAATTTGTTCTTGAAATCGATAAGGTTTTTGTTAATTCGTACCAAGAATAATTCGATTTTTTTTCTTCTTGTTTTAGTTACTTATGTTTATTGGTTTAAGAACTCTGCTTCTAAAAGGAACTTCTAGCTTTACTTTCGGCATTAACGGAAGACCCACTCGTTGCTTTGCAACGAGCTTTGTCTAGTTTATTTACTTTTTTTTTGTTTATTTCTTAAACAATACGAAGTAGAATTCTTTGGTAGTTGCATTTAGCATGTCTGTGAACGGTGATCATCATAGGTGATGTAATCATGCATATGTGTGTAACATTAATAAATCTTACATTCATGAATTAAATAAAATTAATGTACTTGAATATGGTAACGAACTCCAAACAAGTGATCATTCAAGCAAGTCGATTGCCAATGTAATTTGTAAACGACATTTTAATTGTTTCAAACTCTTAATTTCATTGATGCACATGATCATCTGAATTAAACTTTAAACAGTACTATTTGAATTGAGTTTCAAAACAAAACATAAAACCAGGTCAGATTAAGTATAATAAGAAAAATGTTTTTTGCGCACTTGTAATGAATATACCGGGTATGTAATTTTTACCTATGCATAGACCAGGAAGTCCATGCATTCATAGTGCAAAAAAAAACATACTGAACAATGAAGAGAAAGTTGGAGTTTTTGTATTCAAAACACAAAAGACAGATTTAGCAAATAAATACACATTCGGATCACCTCGCCCTTTCTGTCGCATACTACAAAAAGTTATTTTATCGAAATGGCCGAGAGCAATAATAGAGATAGACACTGAAACGAGAACTTGAGGAATCATCTTATAGGGCCTGGAAAATTATGAGATTGACAAATAATTATCCGTTAAAATACTTAATCTCCTTACAGGTATATTCATACACATGCGCGGATCCAGGAATTTTTTCCAGGGGGGGGGGGGGGGGTCCGAAGGATAATTGTGTTTTCCAGGGGGGGGGGGGGTCCGAGGCATATTTGCGATAATTTTTCTATGTAAATTTAATAAATTTTCATTTTCCAGGGGGGGGGGGTCGGGACCCCCCCCCCCCCTCTACTAGATCCGCGCATGATACATGTTAACGGTGTGAAATTGCAGTTATTCTTAACCAAATACGATTACAATTGTCCGTTTTGTCTTTTTGTAAGATAGTATTAGGGACATAGTCCTCTTGAAATGTTAGAACTCCATTTTAATTTCATCCTTTTTTCTGTTAAACAATTAAACCTGATCACAATTATTTACTGCACTAAAATTCAGTTCAGATTATTTACCTTCAATGCAACGTCTACATTTAATACTGCACAAAGTTGAAGTAAAGTACTTTCTTAATGCATCAGAGAATAAGTTCAACTCTTGAAAAGCATCACATTTCTATTGACAAAGATCTTCAAGAAAAAGGTTTTATCTTTATTTTCATTTTATTTGGATACACAATCAACTATCAGTACATAGTTTGAATTTTTAATCGTCGGCAAGTACATAGGGTAAACTGATGATTTGTCATTACGGATAAAATGCAAGCATATAGATGTTTCAAAAAATTGTAATTTCATATTACACCACTGTTTTTAGGCTATGTCTTTCTTGTCTTCTTGTGTACGATGCAAAATGTTTTCTATCCATTTGCGCAGCTAGAGGAGTTTTGGTCCACATTTCTTTTCATAGACTCGCAAAGAGGTGTTTTATATATGATAAAGCAAGCCCCATCTGGCATTCAATTTCATGTTTATTTACTAATGAATCTAATTCCATGAAATAAATGAAACACAAAATCATTGAGATTGG
Source organism: Magallana ariakensis (assembly GCA_020458035.1). Classification (NCBI taxonomy): domain Eukaryota; kingdom Metazoa; phylum Mollusca; class Bivalvia; order Ostreida; family Ostreidae; genus Magallana; species Magallana ariakensis. The sequence goes on from CM035816.1 coordinate 47,025,515, forward strand.
TTCTGTTTAATAAAATTGATAGCAAGATAAAAACTCATCTGATATTAAATTAATGGGCAGTGATTTTTTTTTCAAAGTTATAGGTGCTGTAGAAAATACGTCGATTGTACAGTACTTCTTCTGTTATTCAATGTTATGAGGTTACAAATACATATTTTTAATAACTTATTCACGCGTCATATTAACAACAGTTATGTTGATTCTTTTTTCGTTAACTACCGACGGACGTTGCACATAATTTGAGTTTTGTACTGGTCTCTGCAATGCTTAACTGTCTGTTTTTAGTCCATTTTTTTTCGTTTGAATTAAAAACAACCCACATCTTAACTTAGTTAATTTTATTTCAATGACATACATGACACTACAATACTACAAGCACTTTTACCACTTAATGAAATTTCCCCCTAAAATTATAATGTCCTTTGTTAGATATACAGAAATGACTAGATATTTTAGTAATTAACAAACACTATAAATTGACATATAAACAATAAAACACAATAATTTCATTTTGATAACTACTTAGTGGTAAGTAAGATATTAACTTATATAAAAAAAGCAAATATCCAGTACAATAAAATGTCTATACTCAAAAGAATTTCATGATCATAGATCAAAATCATCTTAACTGAAGGAGAAATTTGCTTACACATTTTTTTTATCCTTTCAAATCTTAGATTATTTGGGAAAGGGAACATCATATCACAGTGTGACAGCATTCATTGTGACAATATACACCACAGTTATACAAAAATATGAATGATTACTATCCAACAAATTGCATTGCAAAGAAATGTAGAATTATCTCCCCCTTGATAAAGCTCACCACAAACTCCTACTCACCAGGGCATTCAGAAATTAGGCAACATTACCAAGAATATGAATGAGTACAGTTGAATGTATCAAAAGCCAGATATCAAAAAGGTGAAAAAGAATTGAATTGAGAAATCCATACAATAAAAAGTATTATCTCTCTTGCACCAATCTAATAAGATAAAACTAATTCAAAGCATCTTGGTGATAATGATTAGGCTGAACAAATAAATCACAGAAATTACAAAACAAACAGCTTTTGGGGCTTTCATTTGAACTTCGGACTCATTCTGAGGGTTGAACTATTCATATAAAAAAAAAAAAACTACTTGTCACAACATTTCAAAACCCAATTACCACATTTCAGTCACTCTGTACATATCAGTGTACTTAACAGCTGTTGATGAAACACTTGCCTTGTTTACTGTACAAGTATTACAGGGGTTGTCACAAATATAGTTACAATTAGAACCATCCTATCTGAAGCACAACAGCAAGGGTCAATATGAGCAGGGTTTTACATCACAAATGTGTACAGAGGCTGCTTGCAACTGATTTTTTTTGTTATAAAACTATTTCAATGTACGTAAGACTAAATGCTTACCTGTTTACTAAACTGTGTGATAAAAACAACTCTGGGACATGGATGTGGATAAAGACACATAAAAGCTTGGTCAAAAAATTCCATTTACTATATATTGTCCTCATTAATAGAGCTTTTGATGCTCAAAGTCCCAAGTTGAGATGACTTAAAAAGTTAAAGAATAAACATTTTATGTACTACAACAAAATACACATCCACACTTATACAAACACATTTACACTTTTGTAAAGCACAAAATACAAGCAAATACCATAGAAGTGAAAGTAAAAAGGCCTTCAAATATCAAAGCATGATTTTAATGATAAATCTTCACAGAAAACGTGTGTGAAAAAAAAAACTCTTGCTCAGCTCTCAAAATAGAACTCCATGTCCATCATCAGACATATATGCTTGACGAAGTAGAAAAAAACATGTTGGTTTTCTTTTGGTGTAATGATGATCAAAATTTTTCATAGAAAGAAGAAAATATGTCAGCTGATCTAATCTGTATGCTTGGAATGTCACAGAGAATGCGTCTAGACTTTTTGTTGTTTGTGTAGAGTCGGGGAGAGGACTGGGCATGCTCAGCCAGAAACCACGACAACATTGTTTTCTACTCCATCATCGGCAACTTTGGTTGGCTGAAATGACAGATTTAATTAATACATGTACTCCATTCAGTAGATTCTTGTTTAGAATTTAGCATTTTTATCTGTATATAATGCACAAAATGGTTTGAAATTTCATTATTGTATTACAGTACTGTAGATTCCTTATTTAAGTACTGTGGTTTCATTAATATTCAAGGGTATCAATTTTCGTGGATAAAGTGAAAATCACAGTTTCAATACGTAAATTCGTGGCCAATAACCCTATCATTACAAAATGATAATAGAAATTGCACTTCAATGAACATTTAATTTCGGGGATCAAGTTAACAACGAAATCCACGAAAATTGGTATTAAACGAATATTGATGAAACCACAGTACTTAATTCCATGATTCAACCATTTTGCATCAAATCATAAAAATATAAAATCGCATGTCCAATTTTTATCATAGTTTCAAAAAGTTTACATTTGAAAAATAAAAGCGAGATTTTAATATCCAAGAGATGTGCTTCTCGCAATTTTCCGGGGATGTTAAATCCTCAAGTTTATTTAGGAATCTACAGTACATCAAAAAGGGTTCCATTATAGTTTCTTAATCTATATCATGACTGTGTTATTCATGTACATGTAATTGTTTGTATGATGTGTCAAAAAACAGAACAAAGGGTAGGGAGAAAGAATATTTAATAGATAAGTGTGGAACTTTTATATTTTCTCTCCCTAATAATCTGGTTTTTAATAGAAACTGTAATGACATTAATATATGGATGTAATTCACCATCAAACAGGAAAGATGTGTAGTTGTAAATACAAATGTATTACCAGTTTTGTGCTAACTATCCAATTATCATCCACAATGAATTTGAACATATATTCTCCTTTGGGGAGATCAATGATGGCTTTGAAAACGTTGTCTCCACTGTGAAAAAAAAACCCAAAAAACAAGCATGTGTTATTTTAGGTACCTCTTAATCATTAAACATTCCAAAACCATATCACCTTCAAGAATTTCTTTTTTCACTCAGAATATATTGCTGCATGTATATATCTTAATACTGTGGAATCATTAGATTTCATGGTGGTTCAATTTTTGTGGAATTCGTGGGTACCTCTCATTCATGAATTAACATCCTCCACCAATTAATAAATTAGGGTTATAAAGTCATATTCCCTTTTGTAGGTATAATATAACACACGAGATTACGTCCCCACGAACCAGTAAAATTAAGCAATCCATGAAAATTGGCCTCCACGAGTTTTAGTGATTCCACAGTATGACTGGTGAAAAAAAATTGCTTTAATAACATGAATTTAGTGGAGTTATCTTTCTTTGCATAGTAGACCTACTGGTATGCTATGCAGCATAGACATACTTTTTCTCTAAAGGCACTTGCTCTTTCCAATCATTAAAAGAGCCGGACACTTTGACGGTTTCTCCTTCATCTTCCCATTGGAACTCAGTGGCAAACTTCTCGCTCTGAAATAATTTTAATGAACATTAGCTTTAACAGTCTCCCTTAGCCAGAGTACAAAGAGATATTTAAAGCATGTTCTAACAATTAGATTTGCTAAAAGAATTATATGAAATATTGAAAAGGACATGTTTTCTCCTATTTCAGGAACGACATATTGAATATATAATCTAGAAATTTATAATTCAAAGAAAGCATATTCTCAATTAATCATAAACTTTCAGCTCTTAAAAATATCCCAGAAAAGTCAAAGAATATGTGAAAATATCAATTAAACCAGCTTTTCTAATACAATATGCTACAATATCAGCTATTTTATCTACCAGTATAATGATAGACTAGCTACCTCTGCACTTTCCTCCTGGGTGGCTACTGGTGGTTCTGACTCGGCTGGAGTCGCTGCCTCTGGTTCTGTCCGTGGGGGCTCCTGTTTTAAATTTCAAAAAGGGAAAAGAAAATTAGATCATAAGTGAAAGTAAAAGAGCAATGCTCAGTTACCGGGAAATTTAAAAACAGAAAATGTTGGAGACTAAGTAAGCTTATCAACCATATAACCAAGCACCAGTACTATGTACTACAAGTAAGCTCCCCCCAACTAATTCATAATGGAATACATTACAGGTAATTCAAAATAGAATATTCGGGATTTTTTCAAAATCATGTCAGAGCATATTTCTGAAGATTAAAAAAGATTAATTTATATGTTGGACTTTGATCTGAATGTGAACAATATAAATCCAAACAACAAAATTCAGAAAAACATCTGTTTGAATGCATAGAAATATTTTTGAAAAATAAACAAATTAACAAGTTAAATCAAGTCTTTATACTATGATTGCAAGTGATCAAATTGGGCAGATCTGATTTTGTCATTTATTTGGTAATGGAAGTTGATGGAACATTTCTGCTTTTTCTTTTCTTAGATATTAGAGAAAATAATACCATGTGGATGTAAAAATATGATGGAAAAATGATGGAAAAAGACACTCAGGTTAAAAACTTTTAACAGCACTCTCAGGAGCTTCTTAAATTGTCCAATTATATATCATAAACCACCACTCATTATTTCTTACAAATAAAATTGCATCAATATAGTTTCAAATTCCTTTTTTGTTTGAAAATTGCCCTTAACAAACTACTTTTCATTAGTCAATTGAATTCTTCCCCTCTTTGAAACAGAATTCCTCATGGTTATCAGTAACTTCTAATTAAAATCCTGATACGTTTCAAAAAGCATAATGATTATTTATTATGAAATGAAATTAATCCCTAATGACCAAAAAGAATTAGTTTATGTTGGAAATAAAACCAATCAAGGGAGTTTTTGTTTGCATTAAATTTCAAATTTATTTTTGTAATAATGTTTGTACATGTACCAGCTTATAATGAGACTAATTGCAGGAGACTGCAAGATTCTGGTTCCCCTGAACCAGGACTATTTCTTGCCTTGCAAAAAACTCAGGACTAAGTCTTGCTCACTCTTTTATTGAAATATCAGTACAATTTAAGATGTACATCTTTGCTAGTCGTGTGTGGTGCATGCATTTATCAAAATTTAAAATAAATAAGAATTTGTCCCTTACACAAACTTCCATGGGAGGCTTTTCCTCTGATTCTGGGGCTGGTTCTTCCTTTGTTTCTTCCTTAGGTTCCTCCTTAGGTTCGTCCTTAGTTTCTTCCTTAGGTTCCTCCTTGGATTCTTCTTTAGGTTCCTCCTTGGATTCTTCCTTAGGTTCCTCCTTGGATTCTTCCTTAGGTTCCTCCTGAGCTGCTGGTTCTGGTTCATCTGGTTTAGGGGTGTCAGCTGTCGTTTCATCAGGTTTAGGTGTTTCCTCACTCTTCTGTTCTTTGGGCTCTGGCTCCTAAGGCAAAATTAATAAAGTACAAAGTTTTTTTATTTTATTTCAAATATCAATTTCAAATACAGGAAACTATTATTCACGTTTTCTTGTTTTTGTAATTTGACCAAGTTTATTTGAAAACGGTGTTTAAAGATTAAAAAAGTAGCTATTCTTGTAAGTTATTCTCTCTCTCTTTAGAAAACCAGAATGGTATTCACTGTCCCAAAAATATTTAGAATCTTAAAATATAAGGGTTTGCTTGAAGCTGTATTTCATTTTTTTAACTTACTTTTTCTTTCTGGTATTTAACCTTAATTGAACTTTTCTTATCATAGTTATAAACAAAAAAGCTGCAAGAGATAATACACTTGCCCCCAAAAATTGTTGTATATTTAAGCAACAAGCAATGTCATGACAAGAAATTGAGGAAAGGAAGTTGGAAACTTTCCAAACATGTTTAATAGCAAAAGAATGCATATTAAAATGTATCCAGAGTATAAGACGGCTTGAACATTTTTCAGAAATAGTAAATTAAAAGTATTCAGTTTTATCAGAAACCATTACCCAAAACCATGTTGTCATGCACTGAACTCACTCATCTACAGATGATGTAATACACATACAACATGAACAAGAATACACCAAAAGAGAAGATAGGAAAATAGTATCAATATTTACTTAAAACTTTGCATTGCATAATTTATCAAAAGGTTAGAGGGTTTATCTAGATACTACTTCCACATTCCCTAAAGATCATTTCCTCCATTTAAAGCATCCCTGTTTCTTCACTTGCAGTTGAATGAAACAGAGATTTCACAATAATAATGTCATTATCACAGAATTCTTTTTTCAATGGAGTCCACTTCCATCTTAGTCCATTTCCATAACATTGAGTGGTGTAGTAACTTAAAATTTGATTTAAGATTTGGTTTTTATTCGGCCTATGAAGTGGTGGCACTTCCATTAAATCCATTTTTTCATTCCTTGCTCCTGAACTACTGGCCCTTACTTACCTCTACATCATTGTCTACAACCTCCTCCTTCTGTTGTTCAGTTTCCTCTGAAGACAAAGTCTTCTCTCCAGTTTCTGACTCCTTTGGTGTTTTTTCATTGTCTCCTTCATCCTTTTCTTCTTCAACTGTTTCCGATTGCTGCTCTTGAGCATCAGTTGCTTCCTCACTGGCAATATTTGCCACCTCAGCAGGTTCCTCTGTTTGTTTTGATTCTTCTGGGTTTTCATTTTCTCCTTCAACCTTCTTTTCCTCAGTTGCTTCTGGTTGTTGCTCTAGTGCATCAATTGCTTCCTCAGAGACCTCATTTGCCACATTTGCTGGTTCCTCTGTTTGTTTCGCTTCTTCAGAGTTTTCTTCTGTGGCTGCTTCTGGACACTGCTCCTCTGCAATTTCTTTGGCAGGTTCTTTCATCAATTCTTCAGCCTTTTCAACAGCTTCTTCATCTTGGGCAACAGGTTCAGAGATCTCCTCAGATTTTACTTCAGTTTCTTTTGGAGTATCTTTACTATTGTCTGAAGCAGGTTCTTCTGGTTGCTTTTCTACTACTGCTGCAGCATCATCTATTGATTCAACTATCTGCTCTTTAGCAACTTCAACTTTCTCTAGAGCATTTTCATCATTGATTTCAGGTGTGTCCGACTGTGTATCTAGCCCTTCTTCATCTTGACACGCTAAAGGAGGATTACGTTCTGCAATATTGTCACTAGTCTCACATTTTTCTGTTTCCTTTTGAGATGGTTGTTCATTTGATTCTTGCTCTGCTTTAACTTCAGCTGGTTTCTCCTCAGACTTTTCAACTTTGCTTGCCTCTTTTTCATTTGAGACAGAGCTAGAAACTGGTTCAACATTGTCAGACTTTTGTTCACAAGAAGATTGTGCCACATTGGTGTCATGTGCCTTTTGTTCATCTTTTACCTCATTTTCAGGTTTTGCATCATTACTAGTATCAGTTTTCTGCTGTACACTTGTTTCTTCAGTTTTGTCAGTAGTGGCATTTTCTGGTGACTTTTCACCTTCGTTTCCATCTGCTTTCTGAGCTGTTCCCTGATAGAAATATACAGACACTGGGTTGACAAACAAACACACCATATACCACAAAACACCAAGGACATTCATTGCTACATATTTCCATGGTGACCGATAACCAGCACCCAATGGCACAAGTCCTCCAGTGTTCTATAAAGTAGGTAAAACAAGGGATCTTGTCAACAACAAAAATAACCCATCCCCAAGCAATATCAAAGAATGTGTTTCAAATTTGAATATCTAAATGAAAAAAACAATTAATTAAAAGTAATGCAGATATACTTCAGGAATAATAAGGTTTGATAGTTATGGCATTACACTTTTCATACACACCAAGCATTTTTTGATGATTTTTTACATATAGTTTGAAAAAAAAGAGAAGCAGTGTTGATACAGTTTGCATATATATTTATCTTAAATCAACTTTTATTAAATATCAGTTTTGACTATTGGTAAGCCATTTTTTAAAGGAAGGAATGAAAGCTTTAGGTTTTAAATAAGCAGTACTTACTTGAACTTTATGAACTCAAATGTATAAGTGCAATCAAATTTCAAGATTGGTTTTTTGTGAAAAACAATATGATAAGTTTTCCCAGCAAGTGTAAATAAGCTCTTTATTTGCATCATCTGCCAAAAACCTTACACAATGTGAAGCACTTGAAATTTGAATATTGAACACATTTTTTTGACTTGTGAAAAGAGACAGACTGGAGTAGAAATAAAATCAGCACCATGGAAATATAGGGCAAGCAAAAGAGGTCCTTGTGAACATAAATACTTCTACCACTCAACACAGTTATATGACCAATAATATACAAGACAAGTGTTTAGATCATTTTAAGCCTCAAGCAACCATTTTCATGCAAAGAAATAAATTAAGTACTGAGTATGAAAGAAATAATCGAAATAATTATAATAAAGGAAAGTAATTTAAGTGAAATGAAAGTAAAGAAGTTTCCATTTTTTAAGTCTATACAAGCCCCATTGAGTACAAGGATAAATACTTTACTAGATCTACTTGCTACCTTTGACTCTTCAGTTTTTCCTTCTTCCCCTCCTCCTCCTTCATCTCCTGCTTTGTCTTCTTTTGTTTCATTGGCTGCTTCCTCAGCAGGTTTATTTTCCTCGCTCTCATTGGCTGCTTCCTCTCCTTGCTTTTGTTCTGTTTGTTCATTGGTTGCTTGGTCATTCTCTTCTCCTTCTTCCTTCCCCTTCTTATTTTTCTTACTTTTTCCTGATGAATTTCCCATTTTTGCTCCTTCACTCTCTGGCCAGGAACTGATGATCTGAATTAAAAATAAGAGGTTAAATAATTGTTCTATGTATTACATATATCAACCATTTGTTTCGTTAATCTGTCTATACTTTTTGTGAACTATTAAAATAGACAAATTGCTGTATTCCTCATAAAACCTCACTGACAGAAATATTTCCTTCACTAAAGCTTCATATTTCCAATTCAAGCCTGCACAATTTTTACATAAAATGAATTAGCCAACAGATGTTGAACTATTCAAACAATGCCAAGGAAGTGGGTCATATGTTTAAACTCTGGATAAATATACCTAATAATATCTCATAAATCTGGGGGTCTGTTTAAAAAAAAAGAGGGTGCTATTCAGCCATGCAGGGATTCCTTTCAATGGTGTATGTGTCTGGCTTTCTCCAAGTTAAGTTCACTTTCACTGAAGTGAGCTCAGTGTGAAGAATTTACTGATTACATAATGTTGATGTTAAAAAAAACAACCCTCCATAGAAGCTATTTCTTATATCCTAAAAACATGAACACATACAAAATTTTGGGGCTCTTTGATGATAAATAAGTTAGCTTTGCTGCATGTCTGAAAATTGGAAACAACATAAAGAGACCGGAGATATTTCTTACAGAACACATAGCTAAATGATATGTTGATTGTTGATACAGAACATTCAAATTGCAGCATCTTTTCCTGGTTAAGGCACTTGACACTAGACAGCCAACATATGTTTGTTGAAGCACCTTACACATCTAGACTGATTTCCTAAGAGCTGTTTTGTATTGAATTGTGTAAAAATACAAATTTAGGTATACATCTTGTAACAAAGCGCATATTCATGCAGATGTTTTTAGACCTATTTACTGATGTTCAAGACCTTTTATCAAAACCTAATTGATAATGTTTTCTGTGCATACTATATGCCAAAATGTACACATTCACATCTGTAATATAAAAAAAAATGATAAAATATTTATTCAAAATAAAATACATCCTGGAAAAGTGTTTTCAACTTAAATGTGTGTTTAATGCATATGTGCAAGCATGTTTATACATGTAGTTTGTTTTCATGCTAAATTGAAGAACAAGTTGATTTTATCTAGTCCCATCTAACAAATATTAATTGCAAGATGTTTATCTGTTTCTTTGTTTTTCCTACAGCAAATTGCCACTCTTTCCAAATGGCAAGCTTAGGTCACTTATGCATTAGGTAACCATGGCTACCACTGGGATTGCCCCAGTGAGGTCAGACAGCCAAAATGTCTGATGCTTTCACAGAGCAGACAATCTCATGCTGAGTCTAGCTGTTAAATCTCTGCAGAGTTCTGATTAATAATTAATCAGATTCCATTTAAACAATCATAAGAGAGAATCTCTTGCTGAGTTAATTAGTGAAATGCAGTGCAAGTACTACTAGTCCTAGCTGACTATAGCTGTATCAATCTTTTTATTTCTAATTCAAGTATATTACTTCCATAGAATCTCTCTCTCTCTCTCTCTCTCTCTCTCTCTCTCTCTCTCTCACACACACACATTTCAGTGGACATAAATGTAGAGATATGGACTACCTATGACAGCCCACACCTAGAGTATACTAGCCTCCAGTCTGTGCATCACACATAAAACTCGGCTCTGCACACTTTATCTTAGTGTCCTTGCTAGTGGCAAACAACTTATTACTGTTTGTGTGTTTATATCAGAAAGATACAATACTTGTGTGTGGCCTTGACAGAGGGCCCACATCTATCAATGGTACAATGCAACAGCTGTGAGGCGCTCAGATTTTCTGATTGGACCAAACACTTTATTTCATATCACTTTGTTTTTTATGCACAAATGAGGTGTTAGATTGTTTCTATTTATATAGTACCAGGTATTAGACCAGTCCCTAGTGACTACAAGCTTTGCAATTGATATACATCAATCAAAGCTTGTTTTCAAACATACATGTTCACTTATAACTTGAGTGATATATGCTGTAACCCTGACAGCTATGCACATCAGATTATACTGTCAAGTACTGCAGTATTGGGGTTAATGTCTTTAGTCTGCCAAGCACTGGTGCATGGTACATGTACTTGGCATGTTATTTATGCCATGTGATCATTTCTTTTTTCGTTCATCAGTCAAAACCCTGTGGACATGCCAAGCTTATTCTTTTCTGATCTCATTTTTCCCCCGTTCAGCGCCTCCCACCCCCTTTCTATGCACAGTTGACTCCTACCCCTCGACACCCTTTTATCAAGAAATTGTTTACATCTTCAAAGTACTGGTATATAAATTAAAATGTACATGTTCCTAACAGGATATTAAGCTTGCATTGTACTTATGTTAAATAAGCAAAACAAGCAAGTCTGCAAGTATTGACATCCATCTTGGAAATGAGCATAAATTTTTTTCCCAATTACTCTCTAAAACAGCAGGAGCTAGAAAAATGAGAGGAATGTAATGTTTCAATGCAGTTCCTGAGAACATTGGTATCAAATTAGGTAGCAATAACCTAGCTATTTAATGACAAAATACTTTTAATGTCTCAGTCATAAGATGCATGCTTCTCCATTATTATATTAATGATCGATTTAAAGGAGTTTGGCCTGAAAACAGCCCCTGAATGTCAATATCTTTACAAATTTTCTCAATCTCAGTTTACTAATGCTAAAAGATTGATTTGAGAAACAAAATGAGCCCATGGAAGAAATTATCTTTGGGTTAAATTCTTTTCCAGCAGCATATTATTTGATATGGTTAGGATCATTTCTTTTCTAAAATCAGAAGCCCAATCAGACGTCATATATTTAGAGATCAAAAAGTGTTTAAAATAATGCATCATATATTTACAGAGATAACATAGATAAACATGTGATTGATACATACTTGTCTGCAGATTAGTGTTCCTGATTGGTGTACACACTTGAGCTATTTTCCTCCTCCTTTTCAGTGACCAACTAGAGATGACACCAACAATATTCTTTCTTGCTCTGAAAACAAATCCAATGAATTCAGAAAAATAAAAGTCCAAAAAGAGTGAAAAAACAATCAACTATATCCTTGCAAAATTAACACTAGCTCACTGGGGACAGCCCACAGAGAACCATTCAATGAGTGACCCGATCAAGTTACAGATTGATACAGAATTTATTTATCTGAAACTGGGATAAGTGACCCACAAGGCCAGACCCAGAGAGTGAAGAGTGCTGCAATGGTTTATCAGATGGCAAATCCTCACTCTCGATTCAGAGATTCCTCACTCACATCTGTTCATCATCAAAAATGTTTTCATTATAATAACTTTCTCTCTCATGTAACGGCATTCCTCTCTCTGAGAAACAGGGGCTACAAAAAATGCTCCCTTTTCAAAGTCTTTCAGGATGTCATGATAATAAGTTGTGCAGTCAAACTTACTCAATCTAGAAGAACAGAGAGCCTTGAAGGTTTACTAATCTTCTCTCATAAAACTTTGCAACTCTTAAAGCAAACAAGGAATTGTCTCTTTCTATACATGAATATTATATGATAAATATTATAAATTAAATAAAAATAAATTTACTTCCTTTTATCAATTTAAACTCATTATACTATGATGATTGCATAACTTTTATTTTCAAAATTCAAGTGTAATAGAGAATAGGTACCATATGGAGAATGAGCATTAAAAATTAGCTCAATAATAGCATACAAATCTGTTCTAGTTTCAGACATCTAAAAGTGTCCCCAAATTCTGCAAAAAAATTTCTAAATCACACACAAATTTACGTATTGGAAGGCTATTGAAATTATTAGTGTTGTACAGCCTAGAGAGTCCTTTGTTACAAGTAAAACAGTAGAGACTGACAGCTTTCCATTCCACAGGAGAGCCTGGGACACAAACATCTGTCTGTCATGCACATGTTGACTGCCAGCAAGAGGTTCACTTACACTGGGGGCATGTCAGGGGAACTGACACAATACGGACCCTATCTCTCTCCCTCATCCAGTTGAAAATAGCTGATGACAAGACTGATAGCCAAAAAGATGGCGTGAGGCAGACAGTGAGATATTGGCTGTTTGGGTGATTCCATACTATTTCTACTTCTTGTGAGATTCTGTGGTTAGAAATGACAGCAGAGATACAGTGTTGAATTAATTGCAAAGACAATATAATATAAATACTGTACTACCTCCCTGCAAGCTATACTTGGGTTCCTTGAGACACAAATGTCAGCAAATATAAAGTTTGATCTCAAATTCATAATAAAAAAATTTAACTGGCACATTGAAACAATTAGGTCCTGTTATATTTCTGAGTCATGAACTGTATTTAACATTTATGTTTGTTTAATCTGTGGAGGAAACTGCTATCAATCTACAACTATCATGCATATGTCATTAATACAAATCACATTGCTGAGAACCTCTGTTCTCTGGCCAATTCTGACTCAAACCTAGCAAAACAATAAGATACACAGTACATGTGCTAATGATAAATGCTAAAGCTTCATCCAAAAAACACTCTTTTCCAAATCGTCCTATTTTTTATATGGCAGTATTAACTTGTTGAAGAAATGCAACCCTTTTTCAACAGATGTCCCCAAATACATTGATGTTATATAATAAAGAGGGGGAAAGGATGCACTTGTTAAGGTAATACAACTAAAAGCATTGATGAACACAGACAATTCTCAAAATGGAGAAAAAAATTATGTAGATTTTTTTTCAAAGTAAACACACAATATACGTAGTCAAGACAATATGTCAAAAACTTTTGCTCCTTTAAGCTGGCCTGAGTGCTTAGGGTACAAGACCGCACAGATATGGCTCTGACAAAATGCATAGCCATATGCTGCAATAGGCATTGTCCCTTGGTGCCCTATGTGGTCAGGTCAACAAAATTACAGTTTTCACTCCGCTATATAAAATACTATCCTTCCACTAACCGTCCTACCTTGAAAATATATCACAAATGCATAATTATACAATATGTCTACATACAATTGTATATAGAATACAAATACATATGTGGGGCTGTATATGATGTGTTTGTATCAATAATAACACATTGCTTTGAGGGATTGTGGACTTGCAAATAAATGTATACCCCTGCATATGAGTATGTCAACCTGATGTGTGTTATATCAAATGTACCTCCCATTGTAACTTACTATGCTTACTTAACAGTGCAATTTTTATATATTTCATCCATTATTTGTTATAATCATGTTGTTTTAATGTTATAATGCATATGCCCCCCGAGGGCCCTTGATTGGTGAATAAACATATATGCACAGGAGGGAAAGTAGATGAATTAGGCCGAGTCACTTGGTCAGCTTTATCACCTGTATACCTGAGGACTACCTGAGGACTATGCTCATGCACTCTAGCTCAGTAGTGGGCTACACCAACTGATATCAAACTTTAAAGTGCATTATAAAGTGCATGCCTCTTTTCCTCTTTATCTCCAAGGAGAAACCTTGAGCTCCTTATTATTTAATTGCAAGGGGAGGTAAATTTTTAGCAAAAAGATTCAAATTCACATTCAAAATCAATATGAGTATACTTGTTACACAAAAGACCAAGCCTTCAATGAGAACAATAAAAATTACCTGCTGGTATGCACAAGAGTAGTTCCTGGTTTGTTTACACCTGGTCAGAGTAATTATAGACAAGCACACAGAGATACTCCATCAGCTAAGGTGTAGGGACATGAGTTACTCCTTGCAGATAACATTAAACAACTTGTCTGATACCCTGTTTATCAATTATCAGTCACAAATTACTCCCTGATGGTCAAGGAGAACAAACCAACCACTGCTTTCTGTTCTTATCAAAAAAAAAAATCTTCAAATGTGCAAAACAGGAAATTTCTTACAGTAAAAAGTAGGATTTTACAGAAATTTTAACCACCTTATTGCAATAGCTTCAACTCACTCATAAATAATTGGTGTCTAATGCCAAAATATGCAGACTGAAATGCATGCTTTAATTTAACAATACGTGTTTTGGAGCACATTATATAAAATTCATTTTTTTTTCTTTTTTGTAGTTTCAATGAAATAATTTTACAAAATTCTAACAGTAAAACCTATCTAAAAATTTTATTATGTCTTACCAAATAAAATATTGTGATATCATATTCTAAATCTGTCTTCTTACATTATACATGTTGATTATAGTAAATCTATATAACTTATCTGGTTGTGAAAACTGTTGTTTTTATATTTTTTTCCTTTTCATTTTAAAAGTTTGTATTAAAGAGTATTGAAATGAAATCTGAGGTGCAATCTCGCTAATGTATTATGAATGCTTTCGTTAAAAATAGTAAAATTTTACCTAATAAACACATTTAAAAATTTTTCAAACAGCTACTGATAATTGTTCCTTATTTCTTTCCTTGTTTAGTCATGTGACAGTCAAAATACATTTCAGAAACCCTTTTCGACCTACTTTTTTCATGAAAATGTTTTTATACTTAACTTTAACCCATACGAGTGCCACATTCTGAGTACTTATTTTAACAGGAAGAATGTAGATAAAAAGTTGTACATCCAACATTCATGTAATAGAGAGAGAGAGAGAGAGAGAGAGAGAGATTTATATCCATACCCAATATAACCATGACCATTATCTATATATCAAGAGATTGCAGGGGGGGGGGGTCAATAGTTTGCAGCATGTTTTATTGTTTACATTTGATGAATATCATAACTATGATCTTAACTAATCATTAGATCCCTGTACCCAACTCTGGCTTGATCATTGATAGTCCTGGCAGATGAAGCATGAATCACACACTCTTCATCAATTCTTTCCTTAGCTGAAGCTCAGCTGAGCTGGTTTAATTTAGCCAGTGATACAGGCCATAAGGGAAAGTCAACAATTAGGAAGAGAAATAAATGAGTTTTTAGTTACACTGATAAACCAGTCAATTGATAGAAGATAATTATGGGAATGAGTCATGTGACACACTTGATGCTGATGATGTTTCCCTATCCTAAAAGGTCAAAGGTCAAGTTGTCCTCAAAATGCTGTTGATGAGCACCGTTGAGCAGGATTGGTCATGAGTGAGCTAATGGTAGGAATGGTGTTCTAATTGAAATAAGATGAGTAGACACAAGTTTATGACTCAAAGCTACTCAGACTCAGCCATTTATTAACATGTACATATGTAACACATTTTCCTGCTGTGTGTTTATCCAGGAAGACTTTTATCCTTCCCATTGTGACTAAAACAAGACAATTTAACCAGAGTGTCTCTCAAATTAGTACAGGAAAAATGTTTGACCAATAAAGTTTTAAAGACTTTAAAGGCATGTGTGGCTAATTTTGGCAGAATCACGTACAGCAAATTAATAGTCTTAAAAAGTATGAAACAGTGCTACATGTTGCTCCTATAAAGTATATAATAATTGTTAAAATCTGTTTGTGTAGAAAAATTACCTGTTAGGTATTTACATAAATCCCAATTGAACCACAATACAAAAAATCCCTTAATAGCAGTTGTTATTGGCCCAACAAGCAGAAACAATTACTCTAGTGCATCCTTCCACAACAAATGTCAGAATCCATACAATAATGATGTGGCCCGAGGGCTGAATCACACACAGGCCACTCTACAAATTGCTCATCCACATTAATCTATACATTATGTTGGATTTGGAGTCAGAACGCATAGATTTTACTGTCACAAGCAAATACCGACAAAATAGGGGAGGATCCTGTGAGATAACACTGGGACTCAGAATAAGTAATCTACACTGAAGAGACTGTTGAAGGTGCGAGAGGAAGATTTTTCTTCCTATTATAACAGTTTTATTTCAATGAGAAGAAAAGGTGTTAAGGAAGTACTCATTTCATCTTCCTTATCATAGCGCGAGCAAGTTTTAAAATTACAAGAGTTTATGTATGTGAATATACATGTAGATATACCGGTAAATGGTTTGATATTAAGAATATTTTGTAAATGTTTCACATATACTACAACTGAGTCAAAGCAAGGACAGATTTAATCATGAAATGAAGAAACTATAAAAATACACATTTGCACAAAAAATTACCAAGTAATTTTGGCCAATGATTCAAGCTGAGTGCTTGTGGGTTTTTTTACAATGCAGTTCTCTCTGTGGATTTGAGGACTGAATCAATACTTTTACTCCAGAAACTACATACGGCTTTATATCTCTCCAAAGATTAGGGCAAAAAACCCATATTCTCCCAATAAAAGGATATTGATGGCAATTTGATTTAATCAGTAGGAAAATATATCTCTCACATTACCGAACTTCTAATATGTGTGCATTCAGCCTAATTGGTTTATATTAATACATAAGTTTTCACATATTCTCACTCTATTATCTTTGTGAAATTGAAGCTATATTCACTTCACATAGTCAATATTTAATGAGAATTGGATCCCCCTGGCCAATGCATAACCTGTAATGGCAATTTCAGAGAATGTAGTTGACTATTTGATCATTATAGTTTGAAACTGTGCTTTAGAAACTGAAAACATTTCAACTGGTCAATTTAAGATACACAATAATGTTTGTAAAATATGATGGGAGATGGGTTAATTGGGGTCACAGAAGACAAGGCAATTTTACAGGTGTGCATGAATGAGTATAAAATATCACGCTACATCATTTCAACAACAAAAACCCCTGTCACCTTTTTACTCAAGGTCTCGTAAATTTTCATGGTCGTACCCATCACCACCCCCAGAGAAACATTAACTTGTAATTTCACAAATATATCATCTAGTACACATCCAACCATTATACACTGAAAGAATGTGGACAAAAATGTGTCAAATGGTATAAGAAATTTGCCATGTGGATGCAAGTGACAATTAATATTTTTCTGAATGAATGTCAGTGATCTGGGTTACAATGAGGCCTCAGAGAAATTCCCCAGATTCCATTGAGCTTTACCTATTACTGGCACAGAGTACAAAAAACCCTTAAAACCACACTCCCCTGAGCAGCTGAAAAAAAATTTCCACAGCTTGATAAACTAAATGAGGTGTGTAATACGGTGTACTGACCTGTTAAAGATCAAAAAGCAACTAACTGCATTTGCTGATATCTCAAATTATCATTCTTGACCTAATTTTACCTTTAATTAAGATCAATTAATTGATATCAAAATATACTGCAGGTTTTTACACCACAGGTACAGAATTTCTATCCTCTACTGATTATTTTCTTAGATGCATTCATGTACTTTACACGAAAGAGTTATTAAAATGCATATAGCAATACAAAGATGATGATCTACTGTTTAATACTTGGGCTCTCTGAATATCATTTTCATTAACCTGTCATCCTCATATATAACATTTTCTTCCTCCTCTAGACACATTTAAGGTATACAAGACCTCAAAATGTTCATTACGTCTAAGTACTTTTTCTCTGCGGCTATACACATGAATGCACTTGCACCAATAGTTATTGCACTGAATTTGTGGCCTACCTTAGACTGAAGGCACCCCAAAGTACACTCCTAGTTCACTGTTACTCAACAACACTGGCTGATCTACATACCATAAGGGAGTGCTATGTATATACAAATATACACACATATTGGCTGTCAAGAATTTGTGGTCCAGCCACTTGACCTTTGATCTGATGGGGTATCATCATAATAATATTTCGCAGTAGTTAAATGAATGAAACAAAATTTAAGGGTATCAACTACTGTGCGAAAGTATTTTGGATTGTTGGTCAGTTTAAATTAAATTGCGGTGTCCTATGGTAAAACTCCATGGTGGATAATGGGGGTATGTAGCTAAGGTTCCGGTTATATAAGTTTTCCTTTCTTCCATACATGGAACCTCTAATTTTTTTCAAATTTAGATGAAAGTAGAATAATTGGCATCAGAATCTTTTCGAAAGAGGGTGAGGGGGTGGAAGACAACCTAAAGTCTAACGAGGCAAATGTTCTCTCATCCTCATATAAAAGGCAAGAGTGCTGTATGCAATAATATTCAGTAAAGAGTCAGTCAGGAAATGAGAAATAATATCATATAAGGAAGCTTAGAGTCAAAAATGCCTTTGAACTTCATAAAGCTAGCTATTGTGGTAGAACAAAAAATCCAGAAATACACCAAACACATTCTTTTTGTAAACTTTAAGTATGAAGCGCCATCCTAAATCTTGATGTTAAAAATCTAAACAAAGATGGATCCAACTTGCTTTCACAAATTAGATACAAACCATATTAATTTTGTTCATTTATTAAAATGCAAAGCCTGCTACAATTGTACATATTAAAAAAACTGTATTATGTGCACAAAACCCAGCCAACTTCTTCACAACAAATGACCTGATATTATTTTTATCAGTGATATCATTGTCCCTAGATTGAGTCGGTACTCGGGAGAGTGCAGCAGCTTAAGTTGTCACAAGTCCTGGAATGTCAGTGTTTTCCCTAGACGTTATTGACCATCAGAGAACAGAATAAAAATCAATAGACCTCTCCAAAAATGTCTGGCTCAGTAGTTGACCTATATGAAAACAGCTTAGGGTTATCAAACTTTGGTTGTGTGCGAATATGCTCATGTAATTAATGACGGGGTTATTTTAGTGATGCACCAGCTTGCAAAAAATCAGACAAGGATATGGGGACACTTGAATGAGGATGCTATTGATGATACATGAACACGTAAACAAATTTTGACATAATTCGCAATTCATAAAAATAAAGCAAATCTATGCAGTCTATCAGTCAATGAATAATATATGAGTTCAAAGGTTGCTTTTCACCCACAAAGAGGCTATAGTAACTGCTATGTAGCAGGGTGTGGCAGGGCGGAGGCAGTTTATTGAATATTGCTAATGTTGTAGGGTTCATCTAAGGGCCGCTATAATTAGCCATAGAACTCCACAATGACCAATGCACAGATGTTACAGATGATATCAATGCATCTAAATCATTTTACATTATTGTAGTGAATCTATATATACAGTGTACGGTAGTGAAATTGGTTTCACGAAAACTTGAAATGAACTTGTTAAAAAACACATTTTTACAGCAAACCTGTAATACATATTTCATTTTTCATAAAGTAGATAGAAAAACTACGGAATTTTCTCACTGAAAGAATATTGAAGTCAAGTCAATTTTTAAGGCTGAAAACATTATACAAGTACAATAAATGAAAGTTCAAGTTTCAGAAATGGATGCAAATCATTTGTTGAAAGGTATTTGATAAAACCAACAGATGAACTTATAAATATACATACAAACAACTTACCCTAGGGACTATGAGAAATACTGTCAAAAGACATAAAATCCTGGCCGTTTACAACATATAAAAACAATCCTGTTAGTCTGGTCGTTAAACAGGAAGGAAGTGTGTACACAAGGAGCTCAGCAACGGAGTGAGGATGTGAATGTAATAATAGAAATTAATCGTACTCATCCACAGGGCAAAGAAAAAGCTCTGCAGTCTCGGTGTAGTTTCTCCTACACTGGTTTACATGTAGCAGTGAGCAGACATGCACACCCTATGACAAAATCTCCACCAGTCAGACTCTACCGTTCAATAAGTAGTATTAGTCATCTACAGGTTCACACACCTTTTTCTGTATACCTAAACAACAACCAGTTACATGTACATGTATTGCTTGTCAAAACACAAACGCATTGCAGCTAGACTGATTATCACAGATGCTCCTGACGAAGTCCAATTTTTTGCTTGGTCTGAGTCTCCAGATTGTTTGCCCACAGCCAGACTTTCCTCTTTCCTGTTGAGCTGTGGTTGGGAGACTAATCAAGATTGGTAAACTGATACTTTAATTACAATGGCTGTTAGACCAGGGTTTTTTTTTCTTGTCTCCTTCATCGATTGACCTCTGAAATAGATATCCTTTTATCACCTGCCAATGAATGTGCTGATTCACCAATGGTTCAACACTAATTAACAGATGCCAAAAATTATTGGCAGTTTAATGCTTCATATAGATTGATTTCTATATTGAAGATTTCTAGTTCTCAATTTTAATCAAGTATTTCACTGAATTCTAAGCACTCCCATTTGATGGAACATGTTTATCTTATGTGTTTTCAGTGTTCATCTTAAATTCTCTCTCTCTCTCTCTCTCTCTCTCTCTCTCTCTCTCTCTCTCTCTCTCTCTCTCTCTCTCTAATTGAAATAAACATTAATGTGACACATCCTGTTAATGAAATTTTATCTTTATTTATGTACTCTACATCATATATTTTCCTGTCGCTTAAAACAAATATGATACTATGATAAGAGGCATTATTACATCTAAATCTGATATACTTTTAAGGAAAAATTACTCTAAATCAATTGTGCTGATCCAACTAGAACAACAAAGGAAATCTGATCTATCAGATCAACTAGTCAGTTTTATCATTGGTATTGATATTATAAATACATGTAGCTTTAACAACTTTAATAAGCAAATCCTATCATATGTATGTAATACCACTCTTTTCTTCCTGCATGCAAATTAGCAGTGCCCTTAATATATCCTATAGTAATATCATCCCATAACAATCTATTGAAATTATCAGATCAATAAATTCTACTGTATAAAAATCATATCTCAACTTAGTCGACTAATTTTATAGAGATACATGTATTGCCAACATCAGCAATATTGTACATTACCAGGGACGTATATATATACTAATATAGTATATACGTCCCTGACATTACCCACCTACTAATTGAGATTCGGCAAATCCAGCAAAACTACTAAATAAAATCTTCAAAAAATCCTATTGATTTAACCCTGCTGTAGATTAAACTTGACAAATTCCCTAGAAACATACAAATCCTTCTTAACAAATTCCTCTTGAAAATTACCCTCTTGAAGAAAGTAGCCAAAATCAACCACCTCTAGCAAATCTTACTAAAATCATCTTCATCAAATACTACTGATATTTGCTTACTTCAGCAAAACATTCAACTGAAATCTGCTGTAAAAATTCAAGGTTTTAGTAAAACCCTTCAAACTTACCTCTCAAACTTAGTGATTTGCTACTTGTACTGAGTTGAGCCCCCTTAGCAATATCTCCACAATTTAACCCCATTAGTAAATGTTACTGAAAGGACCCAATGACGGTCACCACCCCCCATCAACCCCCCCCCCCCCCAACCTTTTTCAGAATGCCCAACAGAAATATCCCCAATAAAGTAACAGCAAATCCACTTCAGCAAATTTTGCTGAAATCGCATTAACACCCACTATAAATATAGAGAAGAAGAATATTAAATTCAATCTTAAACTTTTAAGTATATGTTATAAGTATATATAATCTATACATCCTTATATATGTCCACTTGGCTTACACAAAATTAAATGTGTAACATCCTCTCCTGATTTTTACATGGTCAAGCAGAGGACACAGCCTTTATGCTCTTCCTCTTGTATCTTTTTTTAAGTTAAGAGCAGTTATGAGAGAGAGAGAGAGAGAGAGAGAGAGAGAGAGAGAGAGAGAGAGAGAAAGTACAAGTACTACCATCTTAATAATGTTTGTAAAGAATTTCCATATCAACTTCTCCTACCAGTAATTAAATTGTCAATTTCTAAAATATGCATTTTATACTCCTCAAAGAACAGTATTTAAGGAATAAATATTGTACCTTTAGTTTTTTCAAAGCAAGCTAATATGTTTATCAAAATTTTATCAAATGATGTAAAATCAAATCATGCCTCAAATTTTTATTAACTGTTTACTGAAGCTGATATAACACTGTCGGAAGGAACTAATATATTTATATCGTGCTTTGAAAAATGTAACATTTTTCTCTGGTGAATCAGCTTTTTCTAAAAATTCCCTCACTTTTTAACATACAGCCTTCTTGTTTCTCACTTTATCTGCAGGCGTGCACTCCCAGACAGACTGTATAATAAGCTGTTAAGAAAACTCTCATTAATCCCCTTCAGATTCACCCTCAGTGATAAAACAAAGGCGAAAAGCTGTCATTCCATTATCTATAGAGATTTGACTCTTAAACAGAATTGTTGTCTTGATAACAGGACTCCAAAAAGCTTACAATGTGTTTTTATATTAAATCTCCCAGAACTTTTAGAATTTTTCACTTTTCTTAATTCAAATGATGGCCCCTGGTAGATGATTATTATAAATGTATTTTGCAGTAATTATTTGTATTGTTGGTGTTGAATGCACAAATTCTAAATAGAATAAGGCCCATAAGCTTTATTGCTTACATGAGTTCAAGACAAAATTGCTCTAAAATCCATGGGAAAAGAATGTCTTGCAAAATGGTACTTTGTTTTGCATCTTGAAGAGAAATGAACCTTGCATTTTGGCATCAGTCTGAGTGAATAGTAAAATAAGATGAAAGAAGGAATTGTTGGGTTTTTTAAAAATATTTTTCCTAATCAACTTGTTTCAGTAAATGAAGTTTCATAAAAAATTTCTTGAACAGTTTATCTATTGGTAACTAAAAGGTAATCACAGTGACAGTTGAATGCTCTTCTTCAGGTGTATCTTTGTGAAGTTTCATCAAAATATTGTAACTAAATTTTGACAATATTCTTAAAAAATAAGCTAAGTGCGAAAAAGTAAAAGTTACTGTGAAAGGTTAGGGTCAGAAAACTATTACCTGTTTTATTGGTCCTTGTCTATCCACATCTTTAAATAAAGTTCAATAAATTTAAAATATCTGGAACAATTTATTTCAAAGTGAGCTAAATGCAAAGTGTGATAAATAAGATGGATAGAATATGGATATAAATAAATATGACAAACACTTTAAGTCCTGGCAATATGAATGATGGGAAATAATTTAAACTTCATTATCAATAGAATAAAACTGGAAAAGACTTAATATTTCCTAGAGATGTTTGTAAAACATTTATGCCCCCTCCCCTGAAAACATCTGCAAAGAAAATAAAACTGCAAATAATTGAATCCTCTGTGAAGAAAATGAACGGAACCTGCAAATAATTGCAATTTTTTAAAGTCCAAGGCGCATAACTCTGTCAAAAATCGCTCGAAACTGTTGGTATACCAACCGTCAGACAGCAGCAAAGCAATATGTCCTCCCTTCTTTAAAGGAGGGCATAATAATTGAATTTCTTATCAACCCCCCACCCCCACCCCCCAAAAAGTTCATTGGAAAAAGGGAGGGAAAACATCTATAAATAAACTCATGGATGTAAGCAAGATCATTCAAGTGCATAAATCAATAAGGTCACTTAAGGTCAACATAACAAATTGACAATTGTTCTGTATAATAATATTAATTCCTACCAACATGTTTATTATCATGAAGTTGCAGTTTCTGAATGGATACAAAATCTGTTACCTTTAACATTCCTAGACATCAGGTAATTAAATGTTGGAATCCTTGTCCAGGAATCAATACCATCTAGTTCTGTAATCTGTAAAACATAATGGCTTTTGTGTAATAAAAAAAGTAAAAAATAAGACATATCAAATTCTGCTATACAATTTCCATACTATATAATGTGGTATGTGGCGAGAAGTATCAGCCTTAACAAAAAGGACATGAACCATCTTTCGGTACATAAAAAAAATTTAACTTAATTTTTACATCTTAGTTAAAAGTAAAATATATGATGAAAAATGGAGTGATTTTCCACATTGTTAAAATCAGGGGAAATTCTTAAACTGTTTATTTGAAACTAGTGCAATAAAAAAATGTATAGAAATAAACTCGATGTGATTCAGAAAATAAAGCTTGAGAAATTTCGACAAAAACCTGTATTACTCATACCAATATGTATCTTTGTATCAAGATGGATAAAAGCAGCTTCTTCTTAGTTGAGTTAACTACAAAAAAAAACAACCCAAAAATTGTAAAGTTGCATCGATAGGTAAATGTTAAGAATGACCATGCTAAGGTTCAATAAAAGTATTGTAAATTAAGTTTCTTTCTCCTACTGTAAAAGTGGTTATTTACTCGTGGGATAAATTTACACTAGTTACACGGTAAGCTTAAGAATGCATAAATTACCCCCAGTGTATGGTGAAAAAAAGCAAAACTTGTGTGTGGTAAATTACGCATCCCCTTATTTTTTTTAATACCCACACGTAATGTTTGACTCCAGAAAACGCATACTTTACCACCAGTGTAAATAACCACTTTTACAGTATATATATGAATCTTTGAAAGGCACCTTCCAGTCTCGATGTCTTTATATAAAGTACTGCACATCTTCTGGCCAAAATCCGTCTCTAATGAAGAGCTGTATAAAGGAACCAACACCATCCCGCTATCCAAGGTAACCAGTAAGAGAAAATGACAGTGGATGGGATACACTCAACCTCCAAACAAGGGTAGCAATGAAGTAGACACCAACTGAAAAGAGAGGAAGACCAAGAGACCTGGAGGAGATCAGCAGAGAAAGAAAAGAAGGACAACAACTGGACGTGGGGACAGGTCTAGAAATGGACACAAGACAGACCAGTATTGAAGTCTCGCGATAGCCTGAAGTGCTAACCAGCACGAAAAGAACTAAGAACAGTAAGGAAGTACACATACTTTACCACCTTTCTTTGAAACTGACCAAAACAACATGGGTGATGCGAGGACAGAAAAAGCTCTGCTACTGGGCATATACCAGTATAGTACCAACTAGTGAAATTCAATACCCTTGGATCAAAACACTATTAAACGTTATCTTTGTGAATCTATACTTCTAAAGAATGGTCAAAATTTTATTAATTGCTTATTGCTTGCTACCAGTTACTAAAGATTCCTAATTTTACTCCAATAAGTACTTATTTTTGCTGTTTTGTATCAATCACGCAAAAATAAAACCACAAGCACAAAACTTTCAATTTCTTTTAGTTTAGAACTGTCAGAAATGCAAGATTTTAAAATCCATGAGGGTTCTTTTTGCAATTATGCTCTAATATTAATTCTGAATCCTTGCATTTATAGGAATGTACAGTATAACAACACAGAAATACAGATACTTCTAACACATATCATTCTAAGTCTTTGATCAAATCAAAGGGCATTCAGTTCTCATGCCCTTATAAGGAAGGTACATGTAAAATCATTTTAATACTACATAGTTTGTATGGTTACACTTAATGTTGAAAGAAGATGATAAAGAGATGTTGTAATTGGTCACACAATTTTAGCATAGATTCATATCTCAAGAGGCCTCACGTTATTGTTCAATCTACCTATCTTACAATCATTACGTTAAAATAAGTTATGTATTTTTACCCCACCCCCTCCCCATCATTCACCAACAGGCAATAGAATTACTTTTATCAACAATTTTATTAATACAGACAAACCCGTAGATTGTAAGATTAATTGAAATCTCTCCTTCAAATATAGTAAGGTTATTAGAAAATAGTTTGATGTATCCTTATCAAAATAAGCAGCTGAGCTTTCATCATATGTAAATACAAACATTCAATAGTCTAAGCATATGTATTTGTTGGTGATGAATCTACTGGTCATTTATTCACAAATGAATTTCTGTCAATCCTTTTAAAGAAGCAACCACAATTTTCCTGTTTTTAGATGTTTGTGGGCAATTTGGGTTCAATATAGATTCGATCCTTCCAGATAAAATAATTGCTTAACGTTACATAAAATTGTAACAAAGTAAAATTCAAAGATTTGTTTGCTCGTTACAGTTGTATTAAAACTAAGGCAAACCCATTAATTTCTCACATACTACATAAACTTTTTACATGTATACATTCAAATGTATTTGACCATCTTTTCTGCATCACTGAAACTATATTAAGGAGGTATGGCACATCACCATATTGTGACATACTTCCTATCGAAATAACCAATAAAATCAAATATAATTTTGAGAATTGTTTCTTTTCCAAAATTGATACTGTAGATTCCTTATTTTGCGCGAGTACATGTACTTAATTCCACAATTCAATCATTCTGCGCCAAATTGCAAGAATATCGCAAACGCGAACTTTTATCAGTTTCATTCCGTTTACATCTGTCAAAAAAACATCTGTCAAAAAAATCCGCAGATATTAATTACTTGCATCCACCGGTAAATATGAATCTACATTACGGTACATACCAATGTAGCACAATTGGTTAGATCATTAAAAAACTACAAATCTGTAACTCATGGGTTTGAATATCACAGGGGCTTTTATGATTTTTACCTTTCCATAATTTTTTAAAATAAATATTTTTTGGTAAAATATTGTAAAATTTTTAAATTCTAAACCGGGAAAGTATTTTGATTATAATGTACTTTTAACTAGACAACATTAATGAGATAGAGACCATCTCAAAGGGCCCCACTTAAACAATGGACAGTGGGATGAAAAGAATTTCAGAGAATTTGGCTTTGACCTTGACCTATAAATTAGAAGTTTTCAAGCTAGCATAGAACTTCTTATTCTCATTACCCCTTTCATACAGGCAGTTTTGTTTAATCTGAGCAAGATTGAGCAAATGGGAAATAATCTAGTCTAAAAGATCCGCTATGACCTTCACATTGACTTGGTTCAATGTTGCTGCAAGTCATTAACAAAAAAGCTGTAGCCAAATAGAGCTAAGTGGAGAGTATATATGCTCTTAAAAAATGGATATGACCTTGACCTACAAACATCATTCAAGGTAACTGCAAAAGCTCTGTTTATGTGAAGTACGAGCCAAATAGGTCTAAGTGGAAAGTAAATAGCTCCGAGAAAAGGATTTTTGCTTAGTCCAATATGACCTTAACCCTTGACCTACAAACTTCATTCAAGGTCACTGCACACCCTTTGACCATAGACACTCTTAGAGTGAAGATTGGACCAAGGGGAGAGAAGATATGCCCTGGACAAGGATTTTATATACAATTCTGTTATGACTTTAACCTTAGACCTAGATACATGGTTCAAGGTTACTGCACACCCTTTACCTAAAGGCACTCTGTGGGTAAAGAATAAGCCAGATTGGGAAAAGGGGAGAGAAGATATGCTCCGGACAAGCGATCTCAGATAGACAGACGGACGGATAGACTGATCACTATAGGGCGCCCGCAGAACGGGGTCCTAATTATCCACATTAATATCGAAAGGGGTGTCCATTACCACCCAAAGAGATGCTTAATAAATCATCTCACACCTAAGTATGAAATGCTGCTACATCTTGATAATTAATACAATGTACATGTCCATAATTCAGTGCCAGTTGAATTATAAAAAGCATGATAATTCTTTTACAAACAGTATTAAAAAACTTTACAGAAATATCAAGTTTAGTATTTTATTTCATAAAATTCTCTGCTTTTCAGAGCCCTGCATACATTCATTCTATATTTCTTTTACCACACATTATACAGTTGGGTTAGTACATATATAAGACACCTACAGCTGCCATATTAGGACTGCATAGTAACAATCAACTATGAAAATGTGCACAGACAATGTACAATGTAGCATTGACAATGTGCTTAATTTGGATACTTAACAGAAAATAGAAAAAGTATTTAATGGCTTCAATCATCAACTAACAAATCAAAATTGTATTTCATACATGCAAATAAATAAAACATACACATATAAAGCCTACACATGATTATAAAGGGATATCAGAATATCAAATATTGTAGATACATGCTAGTGACTAAAACAGGAATGTAACTATAAAGAAGAATTCAAATAAATATGATATCCCAATTCAGTAAGAATTTATCTATTATCCATTACTGTTTACTAATTTATCAACTGTCTGACGAGATCATATTCTTTTACTACATGAGCTGACCTAATGTGCACTGTCGCATTAAAAGCAGTAGCTGTGCACTGAACAAAATATATAGAAATATATAGATATACAAGTGTAGAAAATGTATTACCAATAATCAATTTAACTACAAGACAATGAAATCAACAAATAAAATATCTGATTATATCGTGCTACTAATTTTAAATTATAAAGTATAACTGAGGGATGGGCATCATTTTTTTTTTTCCAAACTAGAAATCAATATCTCACAGAGACAGTTCTATATCTAAGCCCTTTAAACTAAAACTTGTGAATTGAATTATAATCCCTACAATAGAAATTGAGGTAGGACATCTGATTTATACTGATCATTGAACTTTCATTTGGTTTGCTATGTTATCCAGTGGGTTGGATGTAGTGGTTACAGACTCGTCCAGCACTGGGTTCAGAGGCACGCTAGCACTGATGAGATCGTGGAAGAAAGCCCCGTCGTTATCCCCACCCCCAAAGATCAGCACCTCATCCTGCTCCTGGTTCTCATGATAGTACGGGAGGGACAGGGACTGGTGACCACAGCGGGGGATAGGTGTGGGGTCCAGACGGATCTTCATCCAACTCAATGTACCTGTCAAAATGTGAAAGGAATCCCATTATCTACCAGAGATTATTTTGGGATGACTTATTAAACATCTCTACCTTATTTTTAGATATACCGAATCAACCTGAGTAAAAAAAAATTCTTCACAGAAAAAGTCTCTCGAAATTTTTACTATATATTTATAGCAACCCAAAAGTTTTTCTTAATAAAGAATGACAACTCTCATATCGCTCATGAAATTACATCATTTTTTTTTTAGTTCATGCACCCTCAGAAACCCCTACTAAACATTAAACATTGATTACCTAAGTTGAAGATATGTGTATCCTCTAGTGCAAGATCTCCATCATACCCACCATGGATCAGGATACGGTTATTGGCTAGAGCACAAGAAGCATGCCAGCTGAAACCAAAAGTATTTTCAAATTCATACATGTATTTGGCCACATGTCTTTAAAATGTATTCATCTAAACAAAAAGCAACTTCAGTGTTAGAAAAATAATTATTTTTTTCTGAATTACTGTCAAGCCTTTTATTTTGACATTTTAGTTTGTTATCATTGTAAATAGTAAAGGTGCTGAATGGTAAAATTCTGACCTTCTTGGAAGAGGTGGAGTGCCCAGAACTTTGGGTTTAGACCACTCAACAAAGCCTGAAAACAAGATCAAATACACAAAAAACATTAATAATGTGATTCTCTGGAAAATTTTGTTGACATAGACCAATGCAATTTTCAATGTGATAATTTGCAACAGGGAAAACATCTCCCGTTTTCTGAGAGCATTTTTACAGCTGTTATCATTGTTTAAAGTTTTTAAGGTTTCTTATTGTTGACAGGGCCAAGCAAAAGCAAGTAATTACCCACAGAAAAAAATCTTGCAAAATTGAACTGTGCTGAAGACCTTTTCAACATATGTAATATATTGTGTACACGTGTACAATTATGCAGCTGTCACCAACTGATACCAATAAAATCCAAGTTTTTATTCATTTTCTTCCTATGATCAAATACATCAACACTTACTCATGTCTAAGATGTGAAGATCATTGTAACAGATCGGAGCATCCCAGCCTCCAAATATGACAAGTTGATCATTTAACATTGTAGCAGAGTGCCTGTAAAAGAAACAGTCCATGTTAATGAAAATATATTTTTCTTTCAATTTTTCTATTTTCCAAATACTAATGTGAAATTCTCTATAATTCTGGCTCCTATATTGTACTTAAACAAATCTTCTTCTAAATTTTACATGGCTTTGAGTTTTTCTTTTTACGCGTTTTAATTTTTCAAGAGTGTACGATTACAACCTACCCTGATCTACACAATGGCTTCTCTCCGTTGACAATGGGCTGGTACCAGTTCTCTGACACTGGGGAAAAGATGTGTATCTCATTGCTACAGCCATCTGGCTGGGGGTCAGGACGAGGGTAGACACCTCCAAAAATCCACAGCTCATTTCTGTACAGTGTGGCACTGTGGTAAGCTCTAGTCGGGGCTTTTCCTGCTACCTGTAAAATCACAGGAAGGTGACTCAGATCTGTTTAATGTCAGAAATTTTGAGTATTAAAAAGCATATTTTAAATTTTTTTTTGAGTTTTTGATGGATTTGCTATCAATTTCAAGTGTAAGAAATGTTTATTTACTTTTTATTTAAGATCGAAAACACATTTCTTTAAAAATCCACATCAGAATTACAAACACTGTTATCAAAATTATTCATTAATATTTTGTTAATAAAAATAAAAGACAATATTTTTCATATATCAACATTTTATGATTATAACAATGCACAATACCGGTATTCTAGTAGACTAGTACCCCATGTGAAATCTTTAATACCTTTAGTAAAGTCCACTTCCATTCCTCTAGATCAAGCATGTGGACATCATGGAACCACCTCTGGTTTTTAGAGCCACCATACACATAGATACAGCGAAGTTTGGGGTCATAGGTTGCAGTGTGTCCCATTCTGTACTCGGGTTTCTGTGACTCGGTGAACACTTCTGGACAGGTCCACTTTCTAGTCACTGAGAAATATGAACCAGGTTTTGCACATGTACTTCATCACAATATAATTTTACTACACATCAACCAATGAATAAATATTTTTTTGTATTAGAATTTCTATCACAATCAACATCAACATATGCAGCAAGACTTGCTAATAGAATACCAACAATACCATGAACAGTTTGGACTAACACCCCCCCCCCCCCCTCCCCTCTAAAAAGAAGAGAAAGCAAAATACAAGACTTGCATCAAATATTAAATCAGAGTACTTTTGGACTGGATTCCATTTTAACTGACCTGTATCTAAGCACCACACTGAGTCCTTGCTGAGCTGTTGTCTTTCACCTTGTCCCCCAACAACTACAGCAGTGTTGCTGTCAGTCAAACACATTGTATGACCCCAGCGACTGGTGGGATGTGGTGCTGAAAACAGGGAAACATAAATACATTGTACATGTATACTGCAAATCTTGGTGATAAACTGTAAAGCATTATTTAATGAAAAATACTGTATCCATTAGATGAAACATTTTTGAGTTATATATTTTTTTAATGAAAGAGATTGTTGAATTTTATCCTGTAATGTAACAGTGCAATACAATTGCAGAAATTGGAAAAAGCTGATAACCATTTCACAATCCCCAAAGCACATGTATCCTAAAATCTGCAATTGCAGAAATAGGAAAAAGCTGACAACAATTTCACAATCCCCACAGCTCATGTATCCTAAAATCATTCCATATCATGGAACCCACCTCTACTGGTCAGGTCTTTACAAATGGCAACTTTTGGTTTTCCACCCTCAACCATTTTAGTGAATTTATTGGAATTAGGTGAAATGCTCATGTCTCCCTCTGTGTCCATGTTTTCTTTGTCTGTTGTGGTATCTGTGTTAAGAGCTTTCGCTTTGCCTGTTCTGGATCGTTTAGGTGTGGGCCCTGTTGGAGTTTTCTCCCCTTTACCCAAGCTTTGTCTGCGCTTCTGCTTGACTGGTTTTAAAGCATCTTTGTTCTTTCCTCTTTTTGATACCTGATGAGTGAAAATCAAAAATACTGGAGAAGGAAGTAATTTGGTTGTAGATTTGATTACACACCATACAGCAATCCCATTAAAATTCAATTCACTAAGTTAAAGTTTTACATGATAAAATATTGCTTCATTAGTTCATTTATGCTAGCCTCACATGATATTCATATCTAGATATATCTTACGATTTAATTTCTGTGATAAATATCTTCAGTATAAATGATATAATGTACACATCAGGGGCAGACAAATCCGATTGCCCGACGCCCGGGGCAAGTGATTTTTTCGATCGGGCAAGTAAAAAATCGATAGGGACTTGCCCGTGGGCAAGTGACTTTTTAAACTTTCGCATATGTACTGGAAATGAAAATACCGTATTTCGCCGAATGTAGTACTCACTTTTTTTCTAGAAAACTCTTTACGATCTAAGGGTGCTTAAATTATACACCACAATAGGATTTTGACATGGTTTTTTTTTTCCAGGTGCAGCACGGGCTATCATAATGAAATAAATTCTCTCTACTGTTATTCAGTACTACTGTTCTTGTGTTTGTTTATCGTAATGATTAAAACTAATTTAATCTTTGTTAGAGCGTTTAATTGCAAAAACTGTTTTGGTTATAATCTGTTTATAGATAAATACTTATAAAATGGCAATTAACATCAATTTGAGCTGTTTATTGTATGATCAACTTCTTTGAGCTGTGTTCACCGTCTCCATGTACGCCGCCATAACTGATGTTAAAAATAGATGTGTGCCTGTTATCACTCGCTAATCGTAATCATAGCCTAGAACTTTTTAAAAATTAAAATATTACCAGGGTAGGCCTAATATGATTATATATAATTAGTTTAAATTAAACGACTCACTGAAGATTCATTATATCTTTATTTTTAACACCTCTGCGGCCTTAATGAAACCATGGCCATGAACACGCGTTCGCGCTTGTCACCTATTATCTCTGACGTTCACCTAAGGTAAAAGAAATTATAAAGACACCCAAAACTGTTAATAAAATGTTTGTTTTTTACCTTTACAACAAATCCAACTAAATATCAATATGTAATGTGTTGATTTTTTAACACATTCTCGAGAAAACCAAGAGGAAGCGATGTTGAATCAAAACTTTATATTATAAAGAGTATTAAAAGTGGAAAAATTAAAAATAAAGGGCAAAATCATCGTACGGTATGTGTATTATATATTTTTAATCACAATAAAGAATTTGGTCGGGCTAGTAGATATTGAGGTAGGGCAAGTAAATTTTGCCTAGCCACTTGCCCGAGGGCAAGTGCTTAAAAAATGTATTTGTCAGCCCCTGCACATGGTAGACTTTTTGTCTTACTTTGATACACTGACTTGTGAATTTGATGTATTCTTACAAATTCAATTTGTTAATCAAAGACATTTTGGCGGTTTACATGCTGTGCGAGATAAATTTTGGGTTCATCTATCCACCAGTCCATTAAGTGAACACTAAGAATTGCTGTATACAAATTAATATTTTTCAGATTGTTTAAACCTCAATAAATAACCATGATATCATAACATTCATCGTAAAACAATAAGATTTATCATTCCTACTCTGTGGATACTGTAAACCAACTTTTTAAAAATTTTATTCACAACTTTATTTCGCAATTTCCTGGGGATAAACTGGTTTGTGATGACTTATTTTCACGACCAAGCCTTACTGGACCTGTGCTGTTACAACAACCATATGACAAGGATGGATTCGCAATGAGAAACATTCAAAATGACAAGGCTCTAGCAAAAGGTTTCCACAAAAGTTGATTTACGTATATTCAATAGATACCTTTGGAGTGGATTCATTGATTTCTTTGTCTGACAAATTCCCCTTTAATATTTTTGTGAAGTCTGTTTCTGGGGCACTTTGAGTAGAATCACTGGTGATGAACTCTATACACAGCTTTGCCATGCCTTGCTCTGCGTCTGAGGTCATAATGCTGGGGATATTCCCACGATTCTTCTCCCAACAAAGGGCCCTTCAGATAACAGAGAACATTTTAAAATACTAATTTGATCCAAAACAGATATTCATGTCAATAAAAATTGGATCAAATCTTGACAGCAGAAAAATTAGAGACTTAAAATTTAACAGACACCAGTATACATGTACCTTCTGTTTGTTTTGAAGAGTTTGTAGACATTTTTTTTTTTGTTAATTTGTGTATCGCAAGATTATACTAGTATTTAAGTATCTACACTAACAGTTAATTTGTTATATTATATCCAGTGGGGGATTTAAGGAACTGCGCACCAGTTACAGGCCCTCCCCTAAAATTGTGAAAATAAAGTTAAAGGCAGCTGCCAGATCCCCTGCCTACAACTGGCATCCCTTCTAACTCCATATCCTGGATACGCCTGCAATATCATTATGGTAAACATGCATATTCATCCAACAATCAATGCAACATTAGTCATTATGTGCACAGCTCATTTCAATATGCAGAAAAACATTTACTGATTTCAACGCAACTGACTTAGGTTTGATAGATAAAATTATACCAAACAGGTACTCGAACATTGGGTGATTGGGGGTGCGGTGGGGTGGTGGTGGGGGTTGGGCAGTGCCCAACCATTTGTTCTCTGTGATGGGGTTTTTCCTTTGTAGCAGGGTGAGAGAAATAATGACGGACAAGACCTGGATTTAAACCTGGCCCCCCTGAATCTTTGGTCAGGTGCTCTAACCACTGAGCTGTCTGGTGTGCCAGTCTGACAGTCACAACTTTAATGAAGAAAAGTTTTAAATGAACATACAAATGATTAAAAAAAAATCACTCATATTTCATAAATCACTGTTTATACCTTGTTTGTTCTGTAAGCATTCCCAGACGAAGGTTTTCATCTTTGTAGGTCAAGGCGATCTCCACCTCTAGTTCTCCAACCTGACTTGGCCAAATTCCAAGTCCAAATATGATCAACTGTTCTGGAAGAGGCGTGGGAATGTATTGTGTGTATATCCCTTTGTCTCTCCTGTGATCAGAATGCGTCATAATAAATCAACGATCTTTCAGAAGTGATAAAAAATAATGTAAAACAAGCAAGATACCAGAAACGTGTAAATACTATTGACGTTAATATATACGTCTATGATGGTAATGATAGATGTATATTCTATGTAAGCCATTTATTAGGTAAATCAAGGTCCTAAACCCAGTAGCTACATGTTCATCTAAGAATCTATCATCAAACTATAATTTTTGTCACTAACAAAAATTGAAGAAAATATATTTTATCACAAGAGATCAAAACTTTACTTATAAAAAAAAGGTTACATGTTCATCTAAGAATCTATCATCAAACTATAATTTTTGTCACTAACAAAAATTGAAGAAAATATATTTTATCACAAGAGATCAAAACTTTACTTATAAAAAAAAGGTTAAGTCACTCACTTCATTAACTCTTTCGGTGGATCGTCCACGTTTGAAATGCAAAATATGTTGAAATCGTCCATTCTGGACTGTTTTCTCCAGGTTGTAAATGGCGCTAAAAGTTGGCGCAATTCACAGTTCGGGTTGAAAAGGAAAACTTTATTCGGATATAATTGGAACTTTTTGATTACCCGACGTGCAAGTGCCTAACTTGCAATGAAATGAATATTTTTCAAATTAATATATCAATTCTTGGTGTTTTTCTTGTTTTATTAACTTGTAAATTGACAATTTCGTGACTTTTAAGGTTGGTGTGAAATAGCGACATGTAAATACAAGTCTAGGGCTCCTCGATCACATGCATGCGCGGATCCACAAATTGATTTTTTTCCGGGGGTGGGGTGTCCAAAATAAAGTTAATAATTTAATAACATTCTGAAAAGGTCATTGTGATTGTTGTTACAAGAACCCGTTTTTTATTCTGTTCATATCGATGAAATTAATTAAATACCATATTTCCAGGGATGGGGTAATTGAAAAAAGTATTCGTAATTGAGTGTACATGTAATTAATTCATTTTTCAAAGTAATTGGAACTAATTTGTAATTGAGTCTGTTTATCATCTATTTATTATCTATTTAAATACATTTCAAAATTATCGTGTATATTTAATTACTTTTTAATTACATTTCAAATTTAGTTTAGTTTATTTATTCCTTAAGCCAAATGGCTCATCAGATACAGGAATACATAATATATATATATATATATATATATATATATATATATATATATATATATATATATATATATATATATATATATATATATATATATATATATATATATATACACACAATGTAAGACATAACATGTAGCAATATACGTATTAAATGCATCAAAGTATTAACTACTTATCTATTACAGAAAAATTTCTGAGTGTTTCTGCTTTCTGAAGATAGAATCGTTTTAACAAGAGCTTGGACTTTGGGTAGTACGTGACAAACTCCGATTTGATGAAGGCGGGGTCTACTCGTTGTTGACTGTCCAGTCATTGGCTAATAGATATGAATACATTGAACGCAGTGACACTCGTCCGACCTTATCCAGGGATGTATATTTCGCTGAAACAGCGTCAATTTCACACAGCAGAGCAGATCTTGGCAAACAACTTTCCGGTTTTGACAGTCTATGAATATTAATGAGCTTCTCTTAGCGAATTAAAAGAAAGGAGGTCAATATTTGAAAGCTTGTTTTGATGAGTAAACTAGATAGTAACATCCCACCGAAAGTCCAAGCTCTTGTTAAAACGGTTCTATTTTCCTAAATTACTTAATTCCGTAGTATTTTCAGTTGACAATAATTGTAATAATTTATACATACTTGGTTTATACCAATAGTATTTTTTGATGTACAGTTTTCTATATTCATGGTACATCGAACATTTAAAAATAAAGTGATACTCATCTTCCACATCCAGATGACAAAAAATACATAACCTTTACTGGGGGCTTTTTTTCCAGGTTTAAAATTTAAAAAGGTGTCTTATAATGATGATTAGTTTGTACCTGTTTATAAAAAGGGTGATTGTACGAATCCAGACAATTATAGATAGCAATATGGCTAAATTGTTCACATCTATATTAAGATTTCAAATTGTAGTTTTTAGAAATAAGGGCGAAATCAAATGTAATGAAAAATGGTTTATTGAAAATCATGTATTAGAAATTTACTTATCTGGGAATTATATTTCAATATAATACTAAATTTACAAAGGCTGAAAAGCAATTATCTTACCAGGGTAGAAAGGCAATGTTTGCTCTAAGGAAAAATATTAGAGGCATGCTATTTAATCATGAAACATTATTATCGCTTTTTGATTGTTATGTTGGTGGTATTATTAATTATGCATCAGAAATCTGGGGCTCTCATAAAGGTACAAATGTTGAAAAACTGCACCTTGATTTTTGTAAACAAACCCTGGGTGTGAAAAGGTCTTCGTTTAATGATGCTGTGTATGCAGAGTTAGGTAGATTACCCCTTATTACAAGAAGGCATTTTTCAATTTTAAAATTTTGGAAAGATGTTTTACACAGTAATAGTTGTATTATCCAAAAGTGTTACGAAGAAATGCACATTAACTGCGAATCACATGGACATAAAAACTGGGCTTATGACGTAAAGAAAATTTTAAATGAAATTGGGTTCAATGAAGTTTGGAATAAACAAACAATTGATTCACTTACTCTAAAAGTCATAAATCAACGAATAGCAGACCTGGCTAAACAAGATATTTGTGGTAAAATAGAAGATTCGCAGAAATGTCATTTTTATAAACATTAAGTTGATGGATTTTATCTTCAATGTTATCTTAGAAAGTCGGTTCCTGTAAAATTTCAACAGTGTATATCGAAATTAAGATAGTGTCATGTTGTAAATTTGTTGTCATGTTGTAAATTTTGTATTTAATGCCACCCGGTAAATTCAAAATTTACAACATGACAATTGTCTTCTCATCGTTTAGCCATTGAAACTGGAAGGTACAATAATACACTCAGAGCCCAAAGGAACTGCTTTTCTTGTAAAAAAAAAAAAAAAAAAAAAACTATGTTGAAGATGAATTCCATTTTATTTTAGTGTGTCCAGTATATATTGAATACCGTAAAAAATATATTAAAGAATATTTTCATGAGAAACCATCGATGTTTAAACTGTTGCAATTGTTTAATAACGAAAATTATAAAGATATGTGTAACCTCGGCAAATATATTTACTTTAGTATGAAATTAAGAACCGCTATCTGTAATTAACGTTATATGTTGTTCTTTTGATTCTTTTCACCTTTACTTATGTCATATTTCATATTTTATGTATGTACTAGGGTCTCCTGTAAAACACCCACTTCTGTACTTTACTATGTTCTTTAATATCAATGTGTATAATCTGATGAGCTGCAAAGCTTAAAGAAATAAAGAATGAATGAATGAAAGTATACCTGTTTGGCATTGGCTTTTGTTTAAATAATAATTACATGTAGTATCGTAGTGTTCGATATGTCAGTTTAAAAAGCATTGCAAACTGCCCAGGGCAATAGGTGACGTTAAAGGTCTACATTTGTTAAGGTGTGAGGCCCTCTCATACCAGAAAACTCCCCTGGGAGTCTAAATTAATATAAAAAAAAACTACAATAGCAAAACTATTTTTTTAACCATAAGTCATTTAAACTAGCTCTAGTTTCAAGAAAATCGACCATCTGGTTCCGCTTTTAGAGACCATCTCAGTCAAAATAGAGATACATTTACTATAGGAATTTATAGGAAACTGTCAATTTCTGCACATCAAAGCAGATTTATAAAAAATACAACAACAGCTTTTTGTTCTCAAATTGTTATATATGATTAGTTATATCATTTCCTACCTTAACGTTATATATATGTAAAAAATACTAAATTCTGCCGTCTGGTTTTTAGTGAGGGCTATCTCAAAATATTAAAATGCACCAAATTTTGCTATATATTTGGATCATTACGAATGAAGAATGAATTGGAACATGTAACTTTAAAATAGAATTTTTTGTAAACTTCGTTTCGCATACCCACCCGCTCCCCCTCATAAGGATTTTTATAAGAAGTTTTTGTTCTCCTTTTTTTTTTTTTTTGCTTGTCAAGATTTAGTATAAGCCCCCATTTCAAAAATAATGCTCCTTGCCTGCTTTAACTCTGACTTATTTCAGTGACGCTTTGTACATATCTAAAGGTGGAAATATAACAAGGCGAATCAAAGTACTGAAAGTACTGTAAGACGGTGACGTCGTTTGAATGTGGCATATTACATGTATGATAATTATTGTCGTCGAAAACCCACGGCCAGTATCGCATACTTGTACTAATGCTTAACGCTTACATGCACAACTGGTCGTGAGTTTCCTACATGGATAACTATGTGGAAATCGTAGTTGTGTAATCTCAATTTACACTTTACAAAAGCTATGTCTCTTGGCCGTCGTCTTTGGGTGAAAACCCGTAGATTTATTTCAGTAGCCTTTGTAGTATAGAAGTTTGCATATATATATTTGTATTTATATCGTTTGACATTAAAATCCGTTTTTGGTATGTATTTTGATTAATGCCTCATTCAATACGTGGGTTGCCACCACATAGTGAATGAATAAATAAAATTCAAAGCGATTTTATCACAATACCCCCAAATATTTGATTGTATAAAGAATGGACATTTGTGGGTTTTTTTCTTTAGACCTTTGGGTTGACCCCGCAAAGGGGAACAACTTTTGAAAAGTGAGGATTGGACTATTGTGCTTTAAAGGTATTGTAGATTTTTCAAAGTAACGAGAACAAATAAGGCTTTGGTATGATAAAATACTTGTCAGGTTTTTACTAACTATTTGGGCATGCATGTAGTATGTTTATTTTCCCTCTCGAAAGCATTTTCCCTCAATTTCTTCACAGGGAAAAAGTTGCAGTCTCGTGGGCCAACACACTTACTTTAATTTGTCTTCATAGCCAGTTAATACATGTAGGTGTATAGAAAACGGAATGAGTTTACAAGAACATGTTTGATAAAACTGGAAAATGCTTTTGGAATGCACGTCATCATGAAACCGCAGAGTCAATCAATATTTTATCTTCGACTTCGAGTGGTTTATTTCCATTAGCTCACAACAAAAGTGAATGAAAATTTGAAAAGAAAAATCATACAATATTCAGTCGCGGCAGTTTCATTAACCAACGTTTTAAAGTACATTTGTTCTATTGTATTTAGCTGTAGATTAATTCAAATCATTTGAATGAATTCGGGATAGTCACATGTATAATTATTTTATTGCTTCTCAGTACACTTTAAAACGCATAATTTACTTGCTACATTTAACTTTTCTAGTATACATACAACAAATATTTATTAATTATTCACCAAAACATTTGCTTTACATAAGGTCATAATCAGTTCCTTTGTTTGGAAATCACATATTTGTTTAATCCTGCATTTAATATGCGAGATTTTGAAGAATCTTTTTTATATTTTCATTCTAAAAAACTCTGTGTAATGTCAGGAGTTTTGCACTAATATGTATAATTTTTACAATGTCTTCAAATTTGCATCCGATTTGATTTTTTGCAGTAAAATAATACTGTTAATGGGACATGTTGGGACATGTCCATAATATAATAAGAGCGTACAAGCAAAGGACTTTTCATTATAAAGTTTGACCTATGACCTCTAGATCATTTGTGTACAAAGGTATGTCTTCTTTATCAAAAAAGGACTCAAAAGATATGGACCCTGAATAAAACTTTATAATTATACATGTTTATTTCCAAAGCCGTGTGATGCTTGACCTTTTCTCCATCCCATAAAATTAATGGCAATATTGGTAAACTATTCCGCACCAGATTTAAGCAAAATGAGCAAAGAAATAAATAATTTTTTCAGGGATCTTTTCAATTTCTCCAGGTCACGAATTAAACAGTAGTGGTAAAATGAAATCTAATGTTTTAACAGGATAAATCAGTTTTTAAAACACAAAACAAACAAAATCCAAGTTGAACGCACGTTTTTCTGAGCCGTACATCTGTGTATATTTTCATTTTATTCGTTGCATATACTAGACAATAGCTCTAGGGTTCGCAAATCTCGGCAATATTTCCGAAAAGCTACAGTTTAGTAGCTCAGTAGAATACTACAGTCTATGAAGCATCTATGAAGCACATTCTAGTATTGCGTTGAGTGATGACACTATCTAACCGGTGTGTATTTCAATTGCGATTCGCAACAAGATTCCGATTGACGCATGTATATAGACCCACCCATTTAAAAAAGCATGTTGAGAACATGATGCTAACACACGGAAACAAATGCTGAAGAAAGCTCATAATAAAAGTTGTACTCGCGAGTTAAAAATTACAGAGTTTATTTGAGAACAAACGGGGCGATGTTTACGTTAAAACAGTTAACGTAACAGTTAAAAAAAAAAAAAAGCAAGGACGGGCGCATATGGAGAAAAGTCACAGATCGTACCTCGCTCATCGTATTACGTTATTCAGTTTACTGTGAAAAAATTCGTCAGAAACTGTTTAGTGAACAAATATATTTTACATTACCTTTCACATTGTACCATACATGTATATGGAATATCGCATGAGTTGAACCGATTGTTTTTCCTCACAAAAAGCTAGCGCTTGCTGCAAAATGGAGATTCACGGGTTTACACGCCGTGAAATCCATAAGACGTTTTACAGCATATATCTTCGATTCCTTACAACAAATCTGTACTGAAAATTTTTGAAACATCGTCACCAGGTCCGTAAAATGACGAAGTGTGGTGTGTTTATATACATATAAAACTGTGTGTGAAATGGCGACTCGATTTGCACGTGAGTTTTACAATCCGAGGTCGATGAGCGTGTTTGAGAGAAAGTCGTTGTAGAGCGTCAACATTAGAAGTAATTATAAAATGAAGTAGGGTTATAAAATAAGGTTGATCACAGATCAGTCCAAAATTGAACATGTTTGTATAGTAAATTTCAAGTTTTTTGCATGTTTGAAAACACATGCACACTTG
This sequence comes from Magallana ariakensis, assembly GCA_020458035.1. NCBI lineage: Eukaryota > Metazoa > Mollusca > Bivalvia > Ostreida > Ostreidae > Magallana > Magallana ariakensis. The sequence continues at coordinate 47,067,403 of CM035816.1, forward strand.
TAGAAGAAAGTGTGCCATCGATCGGTTGAAGTTCAATAAAATATAATATATGTAATATTCATTGTCAGTATATGTTGTGAATTCTTTGGAATAGCTACAACAAAATAAATACTGCCTCAAATTAAATTGTAGATAGAATCAATGTTCTATCGTTAAAATGACAGATGTCCTACGGACCCGGTTTAACTTACTGTGACCTGAGCGTAGCCTGGTCACGGTAAGATTATTCTTTCTAACAGGGAAACGGCTCATTAAAAATAAGACACAATTTCATAAATTATTTAAATGTATGTACAAAATAATTAGCAGCTATAATGCTTAAAGGTATATGTGGCGTATTTGGAGTAAAATTTTTGACATGAGTTTGAGTAAAAATATACATCATACTTCTTATAATTAGACGTTTCACAAACTCTAGGCCCATAAAACATGTTCTGTCTTTAGTTATTTGTCTCTAAACTTTGCTACACGTCTGATGAATATTAATGTAATCCGCCATTTATAACGCCACTGCGCATGAGTGCGGTAAAACCTAGCATTGAAAACACGATGGAAGAAGAGTTTGTTTACAAATTAGAATCACGTTTTTCATGTCTTAAATTAAATAATTCTTATATCAGATGATACTCGAAGCATTACTATTCCGATATTCATTAATGTAGAACGATATAAATTGTTTATTAAATGTAATAAAGAGGAAGCACGATTTTAATATCATCGACACGGTAAACGGAGTAAATACCCCTCTCCATGAGGGATGCATATACATGTACTGAGAGTGTTTATTTATTCTTCATTCAAAAATTCCTCTAAACGAAAATCTACTTGTGGTTTAAAACTTATAAAGTAAAGACACGGGACACATGGAGCACGAACCTGACTAGCCAAAACCCCTACAACTTCATCATGGAAACTTAAGTTTAATTCGGCTTTAATTCCTGTTCCATCAATCTACATTGTCTCCGATGACAATCTTCCCTTTGTTCATATCCTTGTCAGTCTGTCTCTTTTTTCTTTCATTGCCAAATCTGTCAAACTTAACGGTATACATATCATTCTCGTCGTCGCCATTCTTGTTGATAGACCAAGATGGATGTCACGTGACCCATTTAAGGCGGGGTTATTCAAATCTTTTGTATTTTTTACCGTGCCGGTAAAAAATAAAAAATATTTTTTTAATTTCTTGTATCTTTGTTATGCGATTGACTTATAAAGCGTAATTTGTGTGAAAGTCCTATCTTTAAGTAAAGAAATGAAGCAAATAATCAGATCGTATTATTGTTATTCACCAAAAATACGCCACATATACCTTTAAAATATCTAATAAGATGTAAATTAGTTTTCAAACTGAAATCGACAATCGGTAAAACATCGCCAGTAACTCTGCATACCTAACAGAGTTATCGTTCCTAATCCGCTAGGGTCCCCGTGAGAATAGTCTCGTTCAACCAGACGCTCGGCTGTCTCCGTAAATCTCCGACGAGCAGAGATTTACGGAGACAGCCGAGCGTCTGGTTGAACGAGACTACCGTGAGAAATACCCTTCCGGCCAGGACGATAGACAGTGGGCTATTTATAGCCACCGGGGCGAAACATTTTGGGTTCCGCTTTCAGTTTGAACTGGTTCTTATTCCAACCTGGTAACCAGTTTAAGTTTACTATCGGTGTGTGACAGACATACTGAGAAGCAACGGTGAACTGTTCTTTGATCGTGTGTTTAATTAAACTCAGGTAGAAGAACTTAAAGGAAGGATCAGTACAAGATGACACTTAAAATTCATATAACATACTGGTATGTATTGAGGATGTTTTCTTTTTGTATCTTAGTATATAACTGTTAAATACGGGTATATTGTTATAGCCTTTTTGTAATATAATTCCCAAAAGAAATATAATTGACAGTGCTAAAATGGTAAAAAATATATATACGTATTGGGGAAAAATATAATTTTAATTTATTCATTTGCATCTATAAAATAAATCATTTTCTTGGAGCCATTTTGGAAATCCCCATGGCCTCAAGGTGAGATCCATGGTTCCAAGAAAATGAAAGCAGGTAAGTTTATTACAAGGTGCTTAAATTAGACAAGTGCTGATGTAATACCCTGAAAGGTTTAACAATAAAACCAACTGAAGACTTAAAATTGCAGCTTATGAGATGCATCATTATCTCATTCAAAGTTAAAAATAATTTAAAAATACCCTTAGTTCTGGAAAAAAAAAACTAAAACAACTAAGACAAGGTGTCTTTACTGGTTCCGGAACAGTTACTGACTAAATGTAGATTTGGGGTGTTTTGAATGTGATTATCAAACATGTCACTGCTACCTGGGTACTAGGTTTGAACAACTCCAAGTTAAGTTATTGTGGAAAAGTTGTCATTGAAATTAAAATTCTTTATTTTATCGCTGAGAGTTGCCTTATGATACAAACATAACTAAGACATCTTCAACAAATTAGAAAAAATATATTAATTTATTTTAAGCAAAAATCATCCAAAAATATGTGGTAAATATGAATATAAACACTAGTTTTCCAGTTGGTTACATATTTATTGCTTTAACAACAACTCAGTTGTGGAGAAATTCTTAAAGAGAAAAGAAAAGAAATTGGACTACATTAATTGTAAGAGAAATGAAGTTTTATTTTACATTAGTCAACATAATACCAATGCAGTCAGACAGAGGCTGACAGAGCGAAACCTCTGCTTTCTATTATAGAAAGTTATTTGTGGCAGATTTACTTTCAGTTTCAGTTGGATCACCATAATGTGAACTAGAATAGATGCTGAAAAACACACTTCATTAATTCAGTAACCATGCAAGGTTCAGTTGGCAACTAACTTAGTTATTGGAATGGCATAGTTGTTTTGACTACAATTTAATTAAATATCTATTTTAGAAACAAAGTATAATAATTATTATACATCTATTAATTAACATAATGATTAAAAGTTGAGTTCTGCAAAAACAAATTAAAAAACAATTTTAAAATGATGTCACAAACAAGTGCATTTCTTGCCTTTTAATATCCTAGCATCTTCGCTAGCCAAGGGTTTCCGATCCACAGAGGAGCAGAGTGGATCGGAAACCCTTGGCTTAGCGAAGATGATATCCTAGATCAAGGACCAAAAATTATTGTTTTTCTGTGTATTTTCAAGTGAAGGACACATGACCAATATGAAATCAATTATAGACTTAAAAAAATGGTGTCAATAGAATATATTCTATATCACAATTATATGACAATGTCTTTATAACTGTACAAAATTAATATACAATATTGGGATTGGGCACAAGCTTAGAAACAGAGATTGCCCTTTCCCTAATATCCTCTCTGCAGATTCCCATCTTTGCTAGCCAAGGGTGACGATCCATGGTCATGGCTAGCGAAGATGGCAGACTCCATGAAGAGACATTCCCATATTATAAAGTAAATTAATTTTATCAGACAATAAATTTCAAAATAAATGGCAGCAAATAGGCAAGGTATTCTATTTTTAATTTTATGCAAGGAATACATATTATGCAATTTTTACATATTTTCATCAAAAATAAAAAAATTGAGTCTTTCCCTTTTTAGCTCACCTGAGCTGAAAGCTCAAGTGAGCTTTTCTGATCAAAATTTGTCCGTTGTCTGTCTGCGTTGGCGTTGTAAACTTTTCACATTTTCATCTTCTTCTCCAGAACCACTGGGCAGATTTCAACCAAACTTGGCACAAAGCATCACTGGGTAAAGGGGATTCAAGTTTGTTCAAATGAAGGGCCACACCCTCTTTAAAGGGGAGATAATTTAGAATTATTTAAAATTTGTAGGTATTTTTCAAAAATCTTCTTCTCAAAAACAAGGCAAGAAATTCTGTAACTTGTATGGAAGCATCCTCAGGTAGTGTAGATTCAAGTTTGTTCAAATCATGGTCCCTGGGGGTAGGGTGGGGCCACCATGGGGGGATGAATTTTTACAAAGGAATATATAGAGAAAATCTTTAAAATTCTTCTTCTCAAAAACTATTAGGCCAGAGAAGCTCAAATTGGAGTGGAAGCATCCTCAGATAGTGTAGATTCAAGTTTGTTTAAATCATGGTCCCCGGGGTTAGAGTGGGGCCACCATGGGGGGATGAATTTTTACATAGGAATATATAGAGAAAATCTTTAAAAATCTTCTTCTAAAAAACTATTAGGCCAGAAAAGCTCAAATTTAAGTGGAAGCATCCTCAGATAGTGTAGATTCAAGTTTATTTAAATCATGGTCCCCGGGGGTAGGGTGGGGCCACCATGGGGGGATGAATTTTTACATAGGAATATAAAGAAAAAAAACTTTTAAAATCTTCTTCTCAAAAACTATTAGACCAGAAAAGCTCAAATTTAAGTGGAAGCATCCTTAGATAGTGTAGATTCAAGTTTGTTTAAATCATGGTCCCCGGGGGTAGGGTGGGGCCACAATGGGGGGATGAATTTTTACATAATATATATAGAAAAAAATCTTTAAAAATCTTCTTCTCAAAAACTATTAGGCCAGAAATGCTCCAATTTGAGCGGAAGCATCCTCAGATAGTGTAGATTCAAGTTAATTTAAATCATGGTCCCCGGGGGTAGGGTGGGGCCACCATGGGGGGGATGAATTTTTACATAGGAATATAAAGAAAAAAAACTTTAAAAATCTTCTTCTCAAAAACTATTAGACCAGAAAAGCTCAAATTTAAGTGGAAGCATCCTTAGATAGTTTAGATTCAAGTTTGTTTAAATCATGGTCCCCGGGGGTAGGGTGGGGCCACAATGGGGGGATGAATTTTTACATAGGAATATAAAGAAAAAAAACTTCAAAAATCTTCTTCTCAAAAACTATTAGACCAGAAAAGCTCAAATTTAAGTGGAAGCATCCTTAGATAGTGTAGATTCAAGTTTGTTTAAATCATGGTCCCTGGGGGTAGGGTGGGGCCACAATGGGGGGATGAATTTTTACAAAGGAATATATAGAGAAAATCTTTAAAAATCTTCTTCTCAAGAACTTTTTGGCCAGAAAAACTCAAATTGGAGTGGAAGCATCCTTAGATAGTGTAGATTCAAGTTTGTTCAAATCATGGTCCCCGGGGGTAGGGTGGGGTCACAATGGGGGATGAATTTTTACATAGGTATATACATGTAAAGAGAAAATCTTCTTCTCAAAAACTATTAGACCAGAAATGCTTCAATTGAGCAGAGGCATCCTCAGATAGTGTAGATTCAAGTTTGTTTAAATCATGGTCCCCGGGGGTAGGGTGGGGCCACAATGGGGGATGAATTTTTACAAAGGAATATATAGAGAAAATCTTTAAAAATCTTCTTCTCAAAAACTATTAGGCCAGAAAAGCTCAAATTGGAGTGGAAGCATCCTCAGATAGGGTAGATTCAATTTTGTTTAAATCATGGTCCCCAGGGGTTGGGTGGGGCCACAATGGGGGGATGAATTTTTACATAGGAATATATAGAGAAAATCTTTAAAAATCTTCTTCTCAAAAACTATTAGACCAGAAAAGCTCAAATTTGAGCGGAAGCATCCTCAGTCTATAGTATAGATTCAAGTTTGTTTAAATAATGGTCCTTGGGGGTTAGGGTGGGGCCACTATGGAGGGGTGAATTTTTACATAAGAATATATAGAGAAAATCTTTAAAAATCTTGTCCTTAAAAACTATTAGGCCAGAAAAGATCAAACTTTTGTGAAGGCATCCTCAGATAGTGTAGATTCAAGTTTGTTTACATCATGGTCCCCGGGGGTAGGGTGGGGCCACAATGGGGGGATGAATTTTACATAGGAATATATAGAGAAAATCTTTAAAAATATTTTGGGAAAGTTTTCAGTCCAAAAAGTAGTAACTTGTGTAAAAGCACGGGTTGTGCAGATTGAAGTTTGATCAAACCATGATTCCCTAGAGAAAAGCGGGGCCACAAAGTGGGGGGGGGGGGGGGGGTTATATAGGAATAGAGAAAAATCTTCTTACAGGTACAACAACAAAAGGGGCTATGTATTTACCATAAAAATATGTGGATAAAAATCGGCAGATGTTTTAAATTTTTTGAGCATGATCTACTGTACTTAGTTGTCAAGATATTTTGATTTTGATACTGTAATGCTAATTTGATCAGAGTTAAGGCTATTGTTGCTCAGGTGAGCGATGTGGCCCCTGGGCCTCTTGTTCAAATTATTAAAAAAAATTAATAATCAATGTGTCTGCATTTGACCTAATTCAACAGTGCCTGAGAAATAAAACATGAATTTTATTTTATTTTATTTTTTTGCCATAGCATTTGAATTTTAATTTGAAACATCTTTTATTTTTACATGCATGCTAATCGTCAATAATTGATGTCTACTTAATACCTAATTAAGTTTTTTAATTATTTCAGCGGTGCATGAGGATACGCTTCCAAGGTAAGCAAGTTCAGGTGTATTTTTCTCCGTATTATTTTCCTATAAAATCAGTCATTATCAATGATACATTAATTAAAACATTATGTGACAAGCAAATCTACAACAAAAAGATGTTCCAGAAAAATGAATGGTGAATGAAAACTTTAAATTTTAGTTTAAAATATCTATATGGTACGAAAGACGAATAGGGCCACATAAAAAAATATTTTTATCTCGTAATTACGAGAAAATTATCTCATAATTACGAGAAAATATCTCGTTTTTACGAGATAATTATCTCGTTATTACGAGAAAAGATCTCATAATTACGAGAAAAGATCTCGTTATTACGAGATAATTATCTCGTTATTACGAGTTAATTATCTCGTTATTATGAGAAAATATATTGAATGTTATAATAAAATACATAAAAGTTGTTATTTGATTTATTATTGTGAAAAAATACATACACAATAAGTGTTCCTCGTTTACCAGAATCCTAGCTTCCAAGTCGATTGGTTCAGCCTTTCAGTCTATTTTGGATTTTTTCCAGAAACCTTAATTCAATTTTTATTATTTTAAAATAACAACGATCATAATTTATTGAATTCCACATAAAAAATCGGATTTGATATTTTATTTTGTATGAATAAGTGGAAAGAACTTTGTGTTATTTTCAACGTATATTACAACTCGACTCCGGAGTAATTAAACAATAAAATGCTTTCTTTGGTGATTCATTCGGGATATGAAGGTAGCGACATTGCAGAAAAAATACATAACCCGCTAACGCGGGTTATGTAAATTTTTTCTGCAATGATCGCTACCTTCATAACCCTAATGAATCACCAAAGAAAGCATTTTATTGTTTATATTAACATCTTTCTTTTAACTAATTAATAAATTGAGCGTAAAAAGTAAGTAAAATTCACTAAATTACTGTTAATGTACACAAGTACGTTAGCTAAAAGAAACAGCCAAATTGTCTCCTGTGAGACCTTGAGTCTGACATCATCATGGTTATTTCGTGCAGTCCGTGATTTTTCTTAGGCAGTTGTAGGTCTCGACCAATCGATAAACTGGGCGTGTCAATTTCAGTCCTGTCAATTTCTTGTCAGTTTCAGCCGCTGTAGATTTCGACCAATCGATAAACGGGGCGTGTAGATTTTAGTCTGGCTGTTTCTATAGAGCTATGAATTAACTATGAGTTTCCGTAAGAAATAGAGGGAATAATACTTGGTAGATGTAAATATATACCAATAGTCCTAGTCATAAAAACACAATTCCATTAGTTACAGAGAACTATTAGACATTTAATTTATTTATCAATCTGCTTTGCTCCTTCTTTTGAATTTTTTCTTTTAACAAATTTAAATGAATTTCTTAATATATGTTCATTCATTTTACATAAAGAGACTTAGACAGTACATGTAGAACAATGAAATGCATCATTTTATATAGATCTTTTCTCGTAATAACGAGATCTTTTCTCGTAATAACGAGATGATTAACTTGTAATAACGAGATCTTTTCTTGTAATTACGAGATAATTAACTCGTAATAATGAGATCTTTTCTCGTAATTACGAGATCTTTTCTCGTAATAACGAGATAATTAACTCGTAATAATGAGATAATTATAACTCGTAATAACGAGACCTTTTCTCGTAATTACGAGATAATTAACTCGTAATAACGAGATCTTTTCTCGTAATTACGAGATAAAAAAATTTTTTTATGTGGCCCTATTCGTCTTTCGTAATATGGAGATGATCATTGTTGGAAACTCCTGGACAGTCTTGCAAAAAATACTAAACTTCGGCAAACTTACTGAGTACTGAAATTATCTCAGTCTTTAAATGATCAATGAATGTTCATTATTGTCAGCTCACCAATCTAAATGTTTTAAAACTTGCTACTGTCTTTGAGCAAATGTGGGATTCATGTGGTTGCTTAGGTTTATAAATTATATATATTATATAGGTTATTGATGAAATTTGTTATCTTTTCCACTCTCCGTTTTAGTTTCGCAAAATAAAAGCGGAACTTGAGAAAGAATTCCCCAATGAGTTGGAAATAGTGAGTAATTTACTTTTATATACATGTACTACATGTAGCTTTTCATGTTATTGTAAATTCAAAATATGCACTGAAATTTCTAACTTATATTCATTTACTATTGTACATGTATATCATAATAAGTTACATACCGGTAGCACTTTACTAAGGATAATACCCTATGACTGGGTAAATTCTCGATCAGTCGTCTGTTTCAGTTCTAGTGTGTCAATTTAATGTAGATCAGTTCTTGTAAATTTTCACTGCAATATATGGTTGTATAACTAACTTAATATATGATGATTTTATTTATAGACAGGGGAGGGCACTCCTACCACGACAGGTTGGCTGGAGGTCCAGGTGTTAGGGGGTGAACTTCTCCATTCCAAAAAGGTATTATACTGGTAGTTCCAGACCCTACAAGTTTGAATAATAAATCTTGATACAAAATTACAGTACATTGTACGAGTAATACTGTATACATGGAAAAATTCGCCCCCGTTTTATTTTCGCCCCTTTTTCCCTTGTGTTCAGAGGGCGAATTTAAGACAGCGAATTCTATGTTGCAAATGATATATCTGTTAACACAACTGCAGCTGGGCGAATTCAAGACGGGGCGAAACCGTTTGCAAGTGTAGAAGGGCGAAAATAACATGGAGGGGAAATAACCCTGTATACATTAGTTAGTGTCATACATACCGGAGACGTGTACTAGGGTTTTCCACTTATGAAACTGTCATTTAGAGTAACCTGCATTTAGTGAAATTCAATCAGAAATATGGTAATAGTAATAGTTTGTGAATGGGTAAAAATCACCATGTGTGTGTACCAATAGCAATAACAAGCTCTTACAATAGGCCAAGCTCTTACATGTTGGCCACTCCCTCTGTGGAGAGGATGTCAACAATGATATACATGTATGCTAAAGAAAGTAACTCTAAAATAAAGAAAATATTTCTGGTTTAATATATTTACTTGTATGTCATTAGACCATAAGCAATGATGAAACAAAAATTAAAAAGTTCTTCCTTCAAGATTAGATTTATAAACTTTTAACTTGAAAATGCACTTAGAATTGTAAGAACATTGACATGTATTTGAGAAAATCTTAACAGTAGGGCTTGGTGGATTAAAGCTTCGAGAATAAAACATGTTGTGTACGGTATGTACCACAGACCCCTGACGTTAAAAACATTTCTTTTTAGAAGATTATTTCCTTGTTATTAATAAAAGAAATATTTTTAACCTCAGGCGCCTGTGTTGTGTACTATTCGAGCTTCACATGAGATCTTTAAATTCTTATCAAAATTCAGCATTCACCAATAACCTTATGTAATAGCTAGCCTAATGCGATTTATAATAAGGGTAGCTTCAGAACTGTCTCAGGAAATTTTTGGTCTTAAAGTTTTCACAGAATATATTCCTAGATAAGTTTAATAAGTCCAAAACTGTGCGCAACTTTTTGTGCACAATAAATATACAGTTTTTTTGTATGGATGGAACTGTAGCTCTACAGTCCGTCATTGAGCGCTACAGTTCTGCAGCTATAATAAAGCAAAGTACAAGAAGAAAAATATATACAAACCTTAATAGCTCAATAAAATTTATTGCAATGGTACCCTGAATTTTGGCTGCAAGCAATGTATTTGAATATTATTTAACTCAATAGAATGGGGATGGATATGTTGACACAGATGCCAAGATGGAGAAGATCAAGGCTGGTGTCAGGAAAGCCTTAGGAAGATAGAGACAATGGTGGCTAGACAGAAGTGGTAAGTACCGGTATTTGTTAGAGCATTCTACCGGTAGTATGTAAAATCACCAACTCTTGTAAACATTTCTTTTTATTGATAGATAATTTCCCATGCTATTATCCTGTTAATGATAGTGTTATCTCTCCATAAACAGATTTTTTAAAATGCCAATTAAGGAGGCCGACTTTAGTTTTCATTGCGCATGTTTTTGCGCATTCTAGTATAATACAGTTGATTTATAATTCTTATGAATTTTTTTCGATATCATTTATAAAATTTAACACAATAAACAAGATACAGATAAAAGTATTTAGATTTTTTAAGGAAATTTATATTTTTAAAACGATTTTTCCGTTGTTCGGTAGGGGAGCGTTGTAATTGCGCTTTTATGACGTTATGCTAAAAAGAAGCTTTGTAGGAGTGCGTTATAAGAAATAACATAAAATTAAAAATTGTACGCTGTTGAAATTTTATATACAGAATGATGCTATCCTCAAGGACATTTTCCTTATTTTTTGAATGAATCCAGTATACCAATTTTCATCCTAATGATCCAAATATATAGCAAAATTTGGTGCATTTTAATATTTTGAGATGACCCCCACTAAAAACCAGACGTTAGAATTTAGTATTTTATACATATAAGGTAGGAAATGATATTACTAATCATATATAACAATTTGAGAAAAAAAGCTATTGTAGTATTTTTTTAATCTGCTTTGATGTGCGGAAAATGACAGTTTTCCATATATTCCTATAGTAATGTACCTCTATTTTGAGATGGCCCCTAAAAAGAACCAGATGGTCGATTTTCTTGAAACTTCGCAAATAAACTAAAGTTAGTTTAAATGACTTACTTAGTTTAAAAATAAAGAGTTTTGCTATTGGTAGTTTTTCCGCAAAAAAAAAAAAACCAAATCGGCCTCCTTAAGTGCCTGTGTGTAAACTCTTATAAAGGCCATTTAACAAGTTATTTAACAAAACTTCAACTTTAACACTATTCTTTAATTGACAATCAAAAATTTGTGAATCGTTTTAATTTTGTGTGTATATTTTAGAGAATAGTGCATAGATGCATTGACATTTTCTTTGTAGGTGATGAAAGAATGTTGGAGAAATAATGAAGAATCAATTATGAAGGGTCAGAACAAAAATGACGAAACTTGTCATGTTGTGACCTGGAACCACTCAAGAAGAACCATTGTTTCTGCATCATTGATCATCATCATTTCTGAAATATCTGATCCTTAAAATTGTGTAACTTTATTTGAACTGAAGAGTTGAGAACCTATTTTTTGTTTGACTTTATTTCCATATTCTATTATTCTGTGTAACTTTATTCACTTTGTCAGGTTTTAGATCTCAGGATATTTAATTCAATTTTGATTATACATATACCACATGGTTAACCCATGTAAATTGCAAGTGCAATGGTTGTTGATTCTTGCATGCTAATTTAATCCTCAGTTTTACTTTTTTGCCTTGTGATATCAAGTTTTGGCCTTGAAGAATCTCCTTTCTTTTAAAGACTTTTCAGCATTTTAAACATGGAAAAATGTTAACACAATGATAGTACATGTACATGTATCACTAAATGATTTGCTTGTAATGAAATAAATGATTTTACGCGATAAATTTGTATGTATAACCATTTAGTGTCTGTGTTAAAAGGAGTACATAATCACATTCAAATAATATTTCGTATCAAATCTTAGTAACCAAAATTTTAATGATGACGTCTATCACTTAATTTTACGTTGCATATTTTACTTCTTTTACAATGTGATAGTGAAATTCCTGATAGAACCATTTTAACAAGAGCTTGGTCTTTGGGTAGTTGTGTCAAACTGCAATGTGACGTAGGCATGTCTATTTCATTGCTAGCCACTCAGCCATGGCTCTTTGAAATCAACAAGATTTGTCTGGCTTTTGAGTTAAGACTACGCAATCGGTGCATATTTCGCTTCATACCGCGTCATTTTTAACTTGCTTTGACGCAAGAAATAGATAGCTAGGTCCTAATGAAAGTCCAAGGTCTTGTTAAAATGGTTCTAATTATAAAGTTTATAAGTTTTATAACTCAGGGATTTTTTACCAAAGTTGACCTATTCAAGGTACGAATCGCACCTTACTGTTAACACAGTATCCTAAACAGGACCCCTGCAATAGAGGCGTTGGCATGTACATGTACCGGTATATATCCGATGCATGGTGAACTCGCCTTTTAATTGAAATATATTTACATCTACCAGATACACAAATAACATTTTTATTTATGTCTCTGCATCTGCCGAGTACGATTCTCTCTATTCCTTGCGGAAACTTATAGTGAATTCATCAGTAGCTCTATAGAAACAGCCAGACTGAAATCTACACGCCCTGTTTATCGATTAGTCAAGATCTACAACGACTTTACAAAAATCACGGACTGCACGAAATAATAATGATGATGTCAGACTCAATTTCCCATAGTAGCACACCGTACAACCGGTTTGAATCATTTCATTCAAGTGCCGTGTGATACATTCAAATTTGTTTACCTGGGCAGCAGACGTTCACTTAGATAAGAAATGTTCTTTATTGTCAATTCTAGGCAAATATGAATCTCATAATTTTTGGTTAAAAGTAGAGTTATATAGTTGCTCTTTTATTATCAATCTCATTTTTTAACAGACATTGTCACATGAAGAATTTTGAGCCATTTTCTGATGCAATTTTTGGGAAAAAATGCAAACTTTTAGGTTTGGACACTTAACAAACTAAAACGGCGTGTGCTATTGAAATAATACAATATCAGAAAAATAGCCTATTATCTAAGCTTTGATTTGATGTTTGCAAAAAATTCTATAATTCATTCCTGTAACTGCTATTTCAATTTTAAAAACACACCCTCGGAGAAAAATTATACGTTCAACGTCCGTTGTCCTTACTACAATGATCCATTCAAAAGTTGTATGATGATACATTGAAAAGTTGTTCCGACTATATAAATGTTTAATTAAATAGTTCTGTTTTACAGAGATAAATATTGATTTTCGGTGTATTTGACGAATTGTACAAAAAAAAAAAATGGTTTCAAAAAGAAATAAAACGTTTCATACACCCTTAATCACAGTATTAATTGAACGACACGTTTATATCTAAACAATAAAATGCTTTCTTTGGTGATTCATGGGGGACATGAAGGTGGCGACATTGCATAATAAAATACATAACCCGCGTTAGTGGTTATGTATTTTTTTTCTGCAATGGTCGCTACCTTCATAACCTGCATGAATCATTAAAGAAAGCATTATATTATTATTATTTACATCTTTCTTTTAACAAATTAATAATTTGATCGTAAAAAGTAAGTAAAATTAACTAGAATAGTGTTCATGTGCATCAGTGCGTTAGAGATCTAGAAGAGAAACAACCAAATGTCTTCTATAAGAATTTGAATCAGACATTAGCATGATTATCTCGTGCAGTTAGTGATGCTGAAGGTTTCGACCAATCGATGATTTCATTCCAGTCAGTTTTTACAGAACTACATATATGAGTGTACAATCAATTTCCGTAAGAAACAGAGGGAATCATACTTGGTGGATGTAAATATTATACAATTAAACGCGACATAAATATTTCACAATAACCAGATAAATGTATGTATTCTTTCTTTAGTTAAGGAAGCTATAAACGTACTGAGTACAATGAACGGATGTATTATGTACTTGTTCAATTGATTTTTAATTAAGGTGGAATAACACACCTGGAAAAAGAGTGAATTATTTGATTATGAAAGAAATAATGATAAATAAACTGTACATATGTCAAATAAGCAAAATATTTGCAGTTCGGGGATAAAAAATGAATGTCTAAAAATTCAAATAAGTATAAAAGTAACAACAAAAGCCCCTGCGGGATTTGAACTCGGGGTGTACGGATCACAAGCCCGAAACTGTCATTAAACGAAATATCGTTTCGATCAAAGGTCAGCCATTTTGTGATGATGTGTTATTCTTCCTTAATTCCATATCCAAATTTTGTGTAAGTAAATATAAAAAGTTTGTGGCAAATTGGACAATTGTTTTATGTTGATTTGAATAATGCAGATAAAAAATCAATGTATGGAAAAACTAGTACCTTCTCATGTACATATTTACTAAGGATTCATAATTATTCAATCTGAATAAAATCAGATCCTCGATCCGCTCCTTGTTTTCCTATTGTCGCTACACGTGTACGGAAAAAGAAGGAGCGGATCGAGGATCTGATTTTAATCATATTGCATATTTATTGGGGATCTAAGCATTTGCATGGGAAAGGCAATTAAGCTATAGGAAGTCATACAATATTTGTATTGTACAAGAAAAGCAAGTTTAAGTTTAACAAGAGGCCCAGGGGCCACATCGCTCACCTGAGCAACAATAGCCTTATATCTGATCAAATAAGCATTACAGTATCAAAATCAAAATATCTTGACAACTAAGTACAGTAGATCTTGCTCAAAAAATTTAAAACATCTGCCGATTTTTATCCACATATTTTTATGGTAAATACATAGCCCCTTTTATTGTTGTACCTGTAAGAAGATTTTTCTCTATTCCTATATAACCCCCCCCCCCTTCCCCCACTTTGTGGCCCCACTTTTCTCTAGGGAATCATGGTTTGAGCAAACTTTAATCTGCACAACCCGTGCTTTCACACCAGTTACTACTTTTTGGACTGAAAACTTTTCAAGAATATTTTTAAAGATTTTCTCTATATATTCCTATGTAAAAATTCACCCCCCCCCCCATTGTGGCCCCGCCCTACCCCCGGGGACCATGATGTGAACAAACTTGAATCTACACTATCTGAGAATGCCTCCACAAAAGTTTGAGCTTTTCTGGCCTAATAGTTTTTAAAGAGAAGATTTTTAAAGATTTTCTCTATAAATTCATCCCCCATGGTGGCCCCACCCTAACCCCCGGGGACCATTATTTAAACAAACTTGAATCAACACTATCTGAGGATGCTTCCGCTCAAATTGGAGCTTTTCTGGCCCAATAGTTTTTGAGAAGAAGATTTTTAAATATTTTCTCTATATATTTCTATGTAAAAATTTATCCCCCATTGTGGCCCCACCCTACCCCCGGGGACCATGATTTGAACAAACTTGAATCTACACTATCTGAGGATGCTTCCACTCCAATTTGATCTTTTCTGGCCTAATAGTTTTTAAGAAGAATATTTTAAAGATTTTCTCTATATATTCCTTTGTAAAAATTCATCCCCCATTGTGGCCCCACCCTACCCCCGGGGACCATGATTTGAACAAACTTGAATCTACACTATCTGAGGATGCTTCCACTCCAATTTGAGCTTTTCTGGCCTAATAGTTTTTAAGAAAAATATTTTAAAGATTTTCTCTATATATTCCTTTGTAAAAATTCATCCCCCATTGTGGCCCCACCCTACCCCCGGGGACCATGATTTAAACAAACTTGAATCTACACTATCTGAGGATGCTTCCACTCCAATTTGAGCTTTTCTGGCCCAATGGTTTTTGAGAAGAAGATTTTTAAATATTTTCTCTATATATTCCTTTGTAAAAATTCATCCCCCATTGTGGCCCCACCCTACTCCCGGGGACCATGATTTGAACAAACTTGAATCTACACTATCTGAGGATGCTTCCACGCCAATTTGAGCTTTTCTGGCCTAATAGTTTTTGAGAAGAATATTTTAAAGATTTTCTCTATATATTCCTTTGTAAAAATTCATCCCCCCATTGTGGCCCCACCCTACCCCCGGGGACCATGATTTAAGCAAACTTGAATCTACACTATCTGAGGATGCTTCCACTCCAATTTGAGCTTTTCTGGCCCAATGGTTTTTGAGAAGAAGATTTTTAAAGATTTTCTCTATATATTCCTTTGTAAAAATTCATCCCCCATTGTGGCTCCACCCTACTCCCGGGGACCATGATTTGAACAAACTTGAATCTACACTATCTGAGGATGCTTCCACTCCAATTTGAGCTTTTCTGGCCCAATAGTTTTTGAGAAGAATATTTTAAAGATTTTCTCTATATATTCCTTTGTAAAAATTCATCCCCCCATTGTGGCCCCACCCTACCCCCGGGGACCATGATTTGAACAAACTTGAATCTACACTACCTTAGGATGCTTCCATACAAGTTACTGATTTTCTGGCCTAATAGGTTTTGAGAAGAAGATTTTTGAAAAATACCTACAAATTTTAAATAATTCTAAATTATCTCCCCTTTAAAGAGGGTGTGGCCCTTCATTTGAACAAACTTGAATCCCCTTTACCCAGTGATGCTTTGTGCCAAGTTTGGTTGAAATCTGCCCAGTAGTTCTGGAGAAGAAGATGAAAATGTGAAAAGTTTACAACGCCAACGCCAACGCCAACGACGACAGACAACGGACAAATTTTGATCAGAAAAGCTCACTTGAGCTTTCAGCTCAGGTGAGCTAAAAAGCCATGTCAAATGTTACATTTTTTTTTATTAAAAGTATTCTACTGTACAACATTCCTTTCGAAAGGGTAGGTACTGAAATTTAAAAATGCTCTCTTTTAAACTTTATCTACAGCTAGATAAAATAAACAGCCAAAAGTACTTAGGCCTGTTTCTGGGCCCCTCGATGACAGTCAACTTAAGGTGGTATGGACATCTGTGTGGATTGGAGTACATTATAATTAAAAAACTTTCATCGGTTTAAAATTTGCAAATTTTACTATGTTTAACCAAAAAATACGTTTAAAATTTGTTCGGAAAGGTAAAAATATTAAAATTACTAGAGGGATTTGAACTCATGACATATAGATTTGTAGTGAATCCTCTAACCCACTGCGCTACGCTGTTTGGTGACGACTGTGTGAAAGAAACTATTCATAAAACCTTACTTAACTTTATTGTTTATTTCGATGAATAGTACGTCACAACATGGAAGTGTGCCCTACCAACTTATCCATTATTGTGCGACTGACCAGTTTACTAAGAACCTTGCATTCAAACTAACCTTCTAAAATTAAAAAACCAGATTTTTCTTTGTCCACTTTTTTCGCTGCCTTTCTGCCGTCCACGCTTTCCAGTAGTCATAGATCTATCTGTTTACTTTCTAAATTCATTCAAGAACGTTTGTTAACAGGCAATAAAAGGAATAAACAATTATTAAATAATCTTTCATTAGTTTTTATCTAAATATAATGTTGTTGTCTATTTATTTTTCAAATACTTCCTATTCCAATTAAAAATGTATCATTTTATGCGATAAAACTGTCATTTTGGCTGAATTTAACTGCACAAACACAGCACATGAGTGTATCATTACTGGTTTAGAAACATACTAGACTTTGACCCGTGAATGCACGGGTTGACATTGCATATACCCGTAATGTAGCAAAAAATTGCAGCCGAATCGCTCCGAAACGACTTTGGAGAAAATTAATGAAAGTAGTATAGGGGGCTGTATAGGGGGGCAAAACAATAGAACTATTGTTCTCGAGAAGTCAACCTTGACCAACCTTGACCTACTTAAGGGGTATTTCTATTGTTATGCTAATTAAGGATCGAAGATCAAAGGTAATTATATTCAATGGATCGAAGATCAAAGGTGATAATATTCAATGGATCGAAGATCAAAGGTATTGTTATGCTAATTAAGGATCGAAGATCAAAGGTAATTATATTCAATGGATCGAAGATCAAAGGTGATAATATTCAATGGATCGAAGATCAAAGGCATCAACAATCAATGGATCAAAGATCAAAGCAGACAAAATCATCGAAGCATTCCAGAGTCAATCAAGTGATGACTATTGAAAAGGTGTATAAAAAACCCCTATTGTTCATACCCCCTTAAAATATTTGACATTGAAATGTGTATTGTATAAAGCAAAAAATCCAATAAAAAATCCTCTATTGTTCATACCCCCCTTCAAGATCAGTCATCGAAAAATTCTAGAGTCAGTCAATCAAGCGATGACTATTGAATTCAATAGTTTAAACCCCAATAAAAAAAATATTTTTAATACCCCTCAAAAATTCCAATATTTAATGGGAGGTGTTTTTTGGTAAAGGTCTTTAGTTACCAAAGATGAATGCATCGATGATCATAGAAATCAACAGAGTCATGACACGGGGGTTAACGATGCAGATCTATTATTCTTATTATTAGGTTAGCTATCCCACCTTAATGTACCTCTATTTATCAGTCAGTCGAATGATATTTTAATATGAAATAAATAGATTAATAATACATATAACTACAGGAGATGTGTTAATCTTGATGAAAGGCCCCCTTCTTATTTGTTTGAAAATCTTTACATGCCAGTGATTGCCATCATTACAAATGCATTTGCATTTCCTTAAGAAGTATCTAAATACACACCACACTTGTATACATTATTGAATCAATTTTATGTATTTGGTTATCATTTCGTCACGGATATCGAATTTTATATTGTCAAAAGTTATTTACTGAACTATGTCGAGGAGAAGTCAACACGTTTCGCCGGCCCTTAAAAAAACGAATTTCACACAGCCGTGATTTTCATCATTGAAACATGTCTTGGTTAAATGGAAACGAAAACAAAAACAAATATGACTTTTTCAAGGTGTTATTATCATGTATAAGTGAGAAGTTTAAAGTTTCAAAATGGTCTCTTGGGCTCTTGAAAGTCGTCCAATTCGTTCACTGAAAAAAAAACCCAATAGCTAATAATGTTGTGAAAGTATGAAATAATATAAGAATCAAATTGACTATTTTATGTAATGTGAAAAAATCAGATACGGTGGAGAAAAACCAATTTTGACAAGAAATAAAAAAAATAAGAGTGAAAAGTAAATTAGATAATTTAGCGTGAACGCCAACACGATGTCAATGTTTAAAAAAACCTACTTCAATGTCTGCGAGTGGGTATGCTAAGCAGGGCCGTCAAATTCCTCTTTCTTCAAATTATATATGATAACATTCGACGTTTACTGTTTATCACTTTAGGCCTTATCTGGCGTGAGTTTTGATTACGAATAAAATAATATGTATACTTCAAAATTTCCGTTTCTTTGTGTCACTCTTGGAATTGCGGGACTGGTCCCGAGGGCGTCGTTGTTCCTGGGAGTGTGGCTAGTCTCGGGGGCACGCCACGTGCTCCCCCTACCTTCCCCAACCCCGAGAGCATCGTGAATCCTCCTCCTTTTGACAAATGTACCAGAAGTTACCCTTTGGCATTTAATGCAGACCCTTAGTTTCTATCCCAAGATAATCAGCCTGCTCAGGTTGAGGGCTGTGGCCCAATGTCTTTTAGAGGCTTCCGACATTGAAACCACAGAAATATTAAATTACTCACATAAAAGGCAAAATGTTCTTTTAGAAAATAAACCATCCACAGAAAATATGGTAATATCCTTTAATTAGATTTGCATTTTATATTTTTCAACCATATTATCTTTTATTCATAAAAAAGAACAAAAATATATATTAATTATCATATTGAAATATTGATATTGAGATTATTCATACCTCCTTCCTCTTCCCATTTTTCTGTCAAGTAACTTGACTAACGTGCATATGAACCACGGCAACATGCTACATCATTCCATGTAGTATTTATAAACGTTAAAAATAAATACATGTAATACACAGAATATAAAAAAGATTAACAAAATATAAAAAAGAAATGTTGAAAAGTGTAAACAAGGAAATAATCACAATAATTGTGAAACCATTTATTTTATGCACTTAACGCAAATTGAGAAAAAAATACTTTATACTTAAATTTCTTTCATGGGGTTAGTGGACAACTGCATCTCCATGCAGTCATCATCAGACATATGCATTTTATTTTCTCTAGCTTTCTTTCTATTTTACTTATTTATAACCTTATACAACAGAAACATGCTTAAATAAAAGGGAGTACTGTCAACAAGCTTGGGAAGTAAAATTTGTCAGATTGTATAATTTCTTCACGGATTGCATCGATGCCTCTTTCCTGGTGGGTTGATGTCAATGCTCCTGGGTTGGTGCTATCTGTAACGTCTCTGTCGATGTGGTCTCTTCAGTGTACCTATCAGTGCTTATGTTGGTGTAATGTAATGTATTGATGATGCTGGTAATTATTGTAAAAATGTTAGATTGTGGTGAAGTGTCAAATTTACTGGACGGCCGGTGATCCGTGGTCCGAGTAGGCAGTGAACTACATGTATTATATAATGTGCCGATGTGTTTTTTCACAGCTTGTGAGATATTATGATGATAATTGTAGGTTTCTAATTAAAGTCGGTAGGTGTGGTGGCAATGGCACTGTGTGAGTATGTGTGCGTGTTGGTCGAAAATCGTGTTTTATGGTCGGTTGATCTGAGAGGATGTTACGTTGTCAAACAGAGGATATTGAGCAGAGGAAGTATCTGCGAAAACTAAAAATTCAAACTCTGGATGTATTTGCACCTGTTAAAATTTAACAGCAACAACAATAAAAAAAAACCTAACTATAGAACAACAACTAATAAATGGGCATTATCATCTTTATTATAAATTATGATTTACACTTTATAAATTATATGTTTTCGGGAATGTTTCTATAGAGCTATTTTGGGTACTGGATGAAGGGTGTTCCCAACGACATGTAATACACATTTTACACTTGCATATTATTTAAGGTGGCTCACTACACCTTGCACTATTTTTATCAAATCAACAGAAAGATTCTTGATTATGATAGAAAGCAGGCTGGATAAGATGTATATAACTCCAAGAGGCGAAAAAATTGGAATATTGAATAAAGAGTTATCTTTTCAAAAATTTTGTTCAGTTGATATGAGCAAACGTCCCTGGAGGATTCGATTTCATGATCAGCGCTTCACTTAACGACTGAGCTATGTCAGTGTACAACCAAGTAGACTAATACAAACAATTGAACAAAACATTAAAATCGCCGTTAAGTATGAGTTTAGGTGTAGTGAAGGTCCTTAATGTAAATATTGTAATTCAACAAGATAATAAGAGCAATGTATAAAAATCGAGAGCTATACAAAACAGACAAAATATACTGACAATTATATACGAACGATCATACTCACTCTACATCTCGTTAACGCATATCATGCAACATTCGTGTTAAACATATTTCTAATTCCGGATTTGAAAGTCAATTCTAGAAGCTCTTTATAGTTTATTTTTTTCTGATGGAAAGCCGATGGTTTGCATTACCAAACTGATGCGCTTAGGAATGGATGACAAGGTCTACGAGCACTGTTTGATTCGAACAAATCGACATCTGAAAAATTCCACTATGTCTGCAATTACCACTGTCAACCCTTTGAACTCTATTTTTTAATGTTATCGACATAAATTCCCTTATATGTGTTTATCAATTTTGTTTGGTTGTATATTTTGTAAAGCCGAAGCTTAAAGAAAATAAACCAAGATAATTTAAAACAAAACCGTGGAGGTAATTTCAAAATGTAATTCAGAGTCTTTTAATTGGATCATTCTGATTTCCGGTTTTGCAGTCAATTGATTCATAGACAAATAATTGTGTTTTTTGCGTCTTTTAATAGGTTATAATCCGTGAAGCAGTGCCACTAGTGTGCTTTATTTTTCTTTACTCCTCTTGTTATTCTAGCTTAATCAGCTTCCATTTTAGTAAATAAACTGGAAATACGTACGTATTTCTTCTACCAACATTTTTAATACATTTGCAAATGGCTGCATACATACCTTAGTTTATTAAATATTAACACATAAATTTATTTAACAAAGTTAATAAGCAGCAATTCAGCAAACGCTTACTAAGCTTGCGCAATTTAAAAGAGTGTTTACAATTTGGTCCAGATTTAATTTACTTTTTTTTGTGTTATTGTTTACCGTGATTTAGTACAGCATTTTAAATGATCAATCAAAATTTCAGTGTCAATGGTAGTGTAATAAGCAAGATACAGAGCTCACAATTCTTTGTTTTGTAAACAAAACTCGTGTCATGTTTTTTTTTTTGTTTTTTTTTTAATTGGTTTAATATATTTTTGCTGATTTTTATATCTACTAGTTCGTTTTGAACACAAATCAAAAGCATTATAAACATTAAAAAACGGGGAAAAATATTGACCAAAATCGTGACCATTCCCTTTTAAACACACGAGTTAAGCAGTTAATCAGGACTGTCATTACTCCCCGAAACCAATCTATTCAAATGCTTTTCTTTGAGAAAAAATTCTGTGATATTCTTTTGAAATCATTGAATATTAAACAAATCATTGACAATGTCTCTCGTAGGATTTTATCTTCCTACAATTGACGTCAAAATGGTCTAGGTCATAGGGTTCAGACCGTGCATAAGGGAATTATTTTATTTCGTTGTTTAGAACTTTATATGTATATCATATCTCTATGGAAAAACACGATCAATGCATATCAGATCCTTGGCAAAAGTTACTTGTTTGCTAAAATGCATGTTCACGCTAAAGAATTAACGATGCAAAATTTATTTCATTATGTTTTATATGTATGTTTTGACCATATATATATTTCATTTATGTATGCACTCAAATAATGGACGGGAAATTTGGCTACCATTAATTTCTATAAGTTACCCTGATTGGGAAAAGCTATGATTCCCTTTAAGGTTGGCTAGCACTCAATTTAGATACATGTACTATATATACCTAGTTTTTGAATACCGCAATAATGAGAAAGAGTTATGTTCCATCTTTTACGCAATGAAGGCGGAACAAAGTGTTTGATATCACACAGTGATGTTTTAGTAAAAGGTGTGAGCAGCGATTTTTGTCTTCCAACGTCCGACCGCTTGCAATGTTACATACTAGTACTATGACTCTGACCACCAGAACAAGCGCTTTAGTTTTAATCGAAGCTAATGTTCCTTTTTTAACTTGCTTTATTTTTATTTTAATAATTATGTTCCTATGGACATAAAATCACGAAGTTTTCATCACACTGAGAAAGAAATACATTGTTGTTTTAACATAAAAAATACTAAGCAAATTATAAAAGAATCACGGTTAATGATGATATTAAGAACAAAACAGTTCTATGATATTCGTTTAAAATCGTGACAACATTGAACAAGGGTCCGCCGAAGTATTGATTCCTAACTAGACAAGGCTTAGCACCGTGATGTCTGTGATATTTAGAAATAAAGTAGGGTTGATAAGTGCCAAATTTACACAAATTCGTCTACTCTAAAATTGATCTACTGAAAATTCCTACTTTCCCGATAATTTTCAAATTACAGGTTCCTATCATTACAAACAGCAACAACCAATGCCTAGCAGGTATTGGACAAAAGGCACTTTTTTGCTGAAACGACTGTTCACCTCACAAAACAAGCGATGCAGGATGTATCTTTTATATATTACTATTTACGGTTTCTTTGTATACTTACATGAAGTATCTTGGTATCAGATATGAGTAAGAAAATTCTAAATCATGTTCGAGCTTATTTCAAAACCTTAAAAAATTCTTCGTATAAGTGTTTTAATTTTGGTTATCTATGTATTATTAAGAAGAAAAATACTTTTGGTTCTTCCTCAAACTTCTGCTTGAAGGTTTTTTTAAAGAGAAAATTAATAATAAAAGCTTCAATTTAATGTTCTGCGAAACTTCATCAGTTAACTTGGTAATAGCTTTTGAAAAATCATAGAAATCTGTCTGTCTATGTGATAGGTTAAACAAAGATAATATCAGTTAGCAAGCTATGAATATATCATTTCTTCAAAGATAAGACGTTTGTTAATCTTTTTAAAAGTAAGAATACATAAAAACTAACAATTAAATATTTGACGAAATATGATTGCTAATTGACTAAATCTTTAATGCTTATTGCAAAATCCATGTACACGTAATTCTGATTGTTCATTGTGAGTGATGTTGCATGAGGTATTAATCTTCATTTTCATACATGAAGAAGCTCTATACTAGACTTGGATTTCCAATGACGCATCATCAAAAACAGCTCTTTATCTACTTGTTATTTCTTTTTAAATTGAGTGTTGTTCAGCCCTTTGGATTTGGAAATCAGTTGTTTATCAGGTGAGCATATTTTTTATTTTCTTATACATTTAAATTGTAAACAATGAAGTGTTATTGTAATAACTAAGGAAACAGAGTATTAAGAACAATATACAATATGATACGGTTACACTTCTACAGTTGTTTATTGTTTTGGCTTTTCTAGATGAGTAATTCAGGATGTTTCTTTTTTAATAGCAGAATTAGGTTTTTCAACTATCTCGACTATCAAATCTCCATCGACATCAGCGAGATACACATAAATCAGATTCCTTTCTTTGTCAACGTGTGGAAGATGTTTTAATAGACAAGACAATTTTGTACGTCACACGTTAAACCACTCCGAATTTTTAGATATAGAACCATGATCATCTAAAAAGGTAACAAATGCAATGAACTCGGACAGTACCGACAACGAAATTGTGTGTCCCATTTCATCGGGCAGCGGAAATTTGTCAAATGGTATCAAAGAAGATTGTATTTCAGAGGAAGAGACCCTTGGGGAATTTAAAGAGAATATTATTGAAGGCCACCTACAAAAGCAAATACAAACTTTTGACTTTCCTACAAGTTAAAGAAAGACCATCAGATCAATTTTAAAAGAGGAACGCACCAAAAGAAGTAGAATAAAGTGGTATCCCACCCTTCAAGACATAGGGGATCAAGTGGACACTGCAGAACCTCATTTCCAGAGCCTCTGTCAGAGATTAAGCAAGCCCGGTTTGAGAGAAGGCATCATGAACATGCTCAAATCTTTCATTGAATACCAAAGAGACGGTAGCAACTGGGTACTGTGCAAGGTCCTCGGAGTAACCGTTTATATTGTGCGATACAATCCTATGAAAGACTCCATATATATATATATATATATATATATATATATATATATATATACCGTCACCAACAAAACTTGCCAGGAAAAAGGCCATGTCGACGTCTAGATTATTGATCAATAGTGTTTCATGTGGTCGTTATTAACTGTCATCATTCCAGCAACGGAGTATCCGCAACAAGTTATGAAATATATGTAACACATCGACAAGCTCGACTTCCCAGACATTCCAATTCATGTCGAATCGGAGGTATTCCTAAATTCGAAACGAGAAACGACATATCCATTTATGTGTTTATCTACGAAAAGAGAGAAACACATCCTCTACATCTAACCAGAGAAAGAAGATTAAAACACGTGGATTCAAACCAGGGGGATAAATCTCACTACTGCTGGATAACAAACCTTAACATAATAATGAATATGGACAAAAGGGAAATCAACTATTTCATTGCCATTAGTATCTCTATAGATTTTCTAAAAAGCGGCTTTTAGATAAACACGTGTTTTATTGTGAAGTACACGGTGCACAGCGGACCGAAATGCGAAACGATAAAGACAAATGGCCCGAGTTCTGCGATGTTTCCAAGCAGCTCAAGGTTTCATTTGTAGTTTATGCCGACTTTGAAATCATTTTCAATGAGCATTACGGTCGTTCACCATTTACAATTTAGCTAAAAAAAACACACGTGTTTTCTGGGTTTACTTACAAGGCTCCCGGACGTTCTTTTTACAATACAATCATGTGACATACCGTGGCCATGCTTCGGCTGAACTGTTCATTGACCATCGAATCAAATTGGAAGGCGAGATTGTGAGGGTCTTACACGCTATTCAAAACCAATGTTTTTTGTCTGACGAAGAGAACGAAACATTCCAGAAAACGACTATATGTTACTTGAGTAACAAATAATTGGGGGAAATTGTCGTTCGTGATTATTGTCACGTGACGATAAGATTTCGAGGGGCAGCTCACACTAGTTGTAATCTATATCTGCGACTGGGAGGGAGAAATTAGTATTTTTTCGTGATCTCAAAGAGTATGACGCCAACCACATTATGAACGCCATCAGCAAATTTAAGCAAAAAAAAAAAAAAAAAAAGACCAAATATATAATTTAAAAAATACATGAATTTCGTTTTCGTTGGGGAGATTGTATTAAGTCGACACGTTCTAATTTCGTCAATTAACGTGTCTCGACAAACCATCCGTCAATCTAGTCAAAGAGGACATCTACAAATGTTCTTGTATAAAACCTCGCCTCATCCCGGAAACGATCGGATAATGCTACACGGGCCTGCTACATCGATCTAGAAGGAAAAGCTGTGTCAGATCAGGATTCTTTGCATGCTCATTGGGTTAAGGAACGTTTTTAAAATTCAAAACTTAGATCAGATCGACGACTTGTACATGGAAACCGGTATGTATCTTTCAGCCGATGTGTTAGAACATTTTCTTTATCTCTGCTTGGGCATGTATTGTATTGATGCAGCTCATTTTTACACGGTCCTGGGACTACCTTGGCAGGCCGCTCTAGAGATGGCTGTTGTGAAACTTGAACTATTGACCGATCCGGAAATGCATCTGTTTGTATAAAAGGGACTCAGAGGAGGCAGAAAAAAATATGCGGAAGCTAACAATCCCTATCTTACCGACTACGATTCCCGTCAACCCACACACTATTTGACGCATTTAGATAATAGCAATCTGTATGGATGGGCCATGAATCAGTCTTTGTGTCGACTTTTGATTTTTGTTGGCTTACCCTCGACGAAATGAATACTATCGACATTCATGCCATCCCTGTTAAAGATGACTGGTTTCATATTTGTAGTCGATCTGAAAGATGCCGTAAAGTTGCATGACTATTCTGTAGCTCACGCGTCCATTCAAATTAAGCCTGAGATGCTATCTGCTTATCAAACAGAGCTCTTGGCCAAGCTCGAGATGAAAGGTGACACATGTACATAGCTAATTTACACTTTCGTTGATAAAAAAAAAACCACTATGTAGTCCACTACAGAAATTGGAAGCTATACCAAGCATTAGGGTTGAGACTGACCAAAGTTCATCGGATATTGTTTCTTAAGCAGAACTATTGGCTTAAAGCCTACATCAATTTTAATACGAGAAGACGGAAAAAACGCCAGCAATGATTTTAAACTCATGACAACAGCGTTTTGTGGAAGACAATGGAAAAGCTAGAGGATATTTAATTCGTTCACCAGGTTTAAATCCTTCAGAATCTTCAACAAAGACTTAGCCTCAGTAGAATTAACCAAATCAGATTTAGTTTTAAATCGAGCCATTTATAAAGAACTTACCTTTTATAGAGCTGACAAAGGTCTAGATGTATAATTTTCATATCAGCTACATGAAGAAAACGTATGGTGATTGCGCCGTTTTCTGTTTTACAGACACAGAGTCAATATCCAACGAGATATCCACCAATAATAAGTATGTACACATGAAGGAGGATCACCTTCACTTTGACTTCAGTGATTACCTCGAATTCCATATCCTTCGCAACAATTTAAATAAAAAAGATTCTTTGGAAAATGAATGACGAGTGTCAAGGCCATATCTTGTCAAATTTTATTGACCTTAAGCTCAAGATGTACAGTTTCATTCATGTAAAGAAAATAACTCAAAAGGACATCGAATTCATCTGTATGAAAGAAAATGCGAGAGCAAGAGGAGTGAATAGGGTAGTCGTGCAATTGAACACACAGCACGAGGACTATAAAAGTTGTCTTTTCAATGAAGAGTTTCAGATGGACTCGATGGTGACTCTTAGATCCTTTTACCATCAAATATGAACAATTGTTTAAAACATTAAAACATGGCGCGGTCTTTGAAATACCTTGATGTTTTGTAATGATGTTCATTATTTTTGTCTGGTTTATGTGATTTGATGCAGTGATAATGTTTTCTATATGCCCAGTGTGTGCAAGATTGAAAAAAAAACCCAATAAATGATGAAAATTAAAATGGTGTTTGGATTTAAACATGGTTCATCAAAGGACTCCGGGGGGCTGCAGCGGATCCTTCGGTTTCCGGATCCTTTGGTCTCCGGAGTCCAAGGTTTCGGAGACTTTGATTCCGGAGTCCAATGGCAACGGATTCGTTTATTTAAGAGTTTATGTTCTAAAGACAATTTTTTTTAGGTTTCTCCCAGCAGGATTCACATTGTTACTTATTTTCTCTCCCGATTTCACGTAAAGTATACTAAGATTGTTTTTATCTTTTACTTACGCCAAGCCTTTTTTATATGCATATACATATCGCCATTCATTAGATTACACGTAGCAGGGGAAGTCTCAAAACCATTAGTATATGAATAGCTATTTACCTATTACGTAGCTTTAAAACTGTTGATTTTTTGATACTCCATATCGGTGATATTGAATTTAGTATCACTAGTATTCACAACAGTGTCTATGTAAAGTAATGAAGCGGTTTTATTATGCACAATGAATATCACTTATTACGTTACGATACAATCCCTAAGAACGATCGAAAGGAATGCAGATCGTGACGTCAAAGTTAACTATGACGTTATATCTTATGAAGTACAGACAAGTGACTTTCTACATATTGCTGTGAAATTAATCGGGCAGCCTTAACATAGCCCCGAACAAGTTTGTCCTAGCATGTTGGCAATAAATGGATATTGAAAAATAAAGTCCTGTTATTGTTGCTGTTGTGGTTGTTGTTGTTGTCGTCGCGTCGTTATTGTTGTTGTAACACCGGCAACGGCAGCTGTTGTTGTTATCGTCGTTGTTGTTGCCGCTATTGTTGTTGTAACACCGTCAATGGCAGTTGTTGGTGTCGTGGTCAATGTTGTTATTGCGATACTTCCAACTCTAGTGTGCCCTGTTTAATATTCAATTTTTTTCAAACTAACGAATAAGACGTAGACTTTTGAACATTAACTACAGGTATACATGCTAAGCTTTTCATAGAATGGTGAGCTTGTTGTATTTTTTAATTTTTAATTATGTTTCCTTATGATCTCATTCCTAAATTGCTGTCAAACTGTTTACAAAAAATACACCTCAAAAAATTTGTCTTTAGAACATAAACTCTTAAATATACGAATCCGTTGCCATTGGACTCCGGAATCAAAGTCTCCGAAACCTTGGACTCCGGAGACCAAAGGATCCGGAAACCGAAGGATCCGCTGCAGCCCCCCGGAGTCCTTTGATGAACCATGTTTAAATCCAAACACCATTTTAATTTTCATCATTTATTGGGTTTTTTTTTCAATCTTGCACACACTGGGCATATAGAAAACATTATCACTGCATCAAATCACATAAACCAGACAAAAATAATGAACATCATTACAAAACATCAAGGTATTTCAAAGACCGCGCCATGTTTTAATGTTTTAAACAACTGTTCATATTTGATGGTAAAAGGATCTAAGAGTCACCATCGAGTCCATCTGAAACTCTTCATTGAAAAGACAACTTTTATAGTCCTCGTGCTGTGGTTTCAATTGCACGACTACCCTATTCACTCCTCTTGCTCTCGCATTTTCTTTCATACAGATGAATTCGATGTCCTTTTGAGTTATTTTCTTTACATGAATGAAACTGTACATCTTGAGCTTAAGGTCAATAAAATTTGACAAGATATGGCCTTGACACTCGTCATTCATTTTCCAAAGAATCTTTTTTATTTAAATTGTTGCGAAGGATATGGAATTCGAGGTAATCACTGAAGTCAAAGTGAAGGTGATCCTCCTTCATGTGTACATACTTATTATTGGTGGATATCTCGTTGGATATTGACTCTGTGTCTGTAAAACAGAAAACGGCGCAATCACCATACGTTTTCTTCATGTAGCTGATATGAAAATTATACATCTAGACCTTTGTCAGCTCTATAAAAGGTAAGTTCTTTATAAATGGCTCGATTTAAAACTAAATCTGATTTGGTTAATTCTACTGAGGCTAAGTCTTTGTTGAAGATTCTGAAGGATTTAAACCTGGTGAACGAATTAAATATCCTCTAGCTTTTCCATTGTCTTCCACAAAACGCTGTTGTCATGAGTTTAAAATCATTGCTGGCGTTTTTTCCGTCTTCTCGTATTAAAATTGATGTAGGCTTTAAGCCAATAGTTCTGCTTAAGAAACAATATCCGATGAACTTTGGTCAGTCTCAACCCTAATGCTTGGTATAGCTTCCAATTTCTGTAGTGGACTACATAGTGGTTTTTTTTTTATCAACGAAAGTGTAAATTAGCTATGTACATGTGTCACCTTTCATCTCGAGCTTGGCCAAGAGCTCTGTTTGATAAGCAGATAGCATCTCAGGCTTAATTTGAATGGACGCGTGAGCTACAGAATAGTCATGCAACTTTACGGCATCTTTCAGATCGACTACAAATATGAAACCAGTCATCTTTAACAGGGATGGCATGAATGTCGATAGTATTCATTTCGTCGAGGGTAAGCCAACAAAAATCAAAAGTCGACACAAAGACTGATTCATGGCCCATCCATACAGATTGCTATTATCTAAATGCGTCAAATAGTGTGTGGGTTGACGGGAATCGTAGTCGGTAAGATAGGGATTGTTAGCTTCCGCATATTTTTTTCTGCCTCCTCTGAGTCCCTTTTATACAAACAGATGCATTTCCGGATCGGTCAATAGTTCAAGTTTCACAACAGCCATCTCTAGAGCGGCCTGCCAAGGTAGTCCCAGGACCGTGTAAAAATGAGCTGCATCAATACAATACATGCCCAAGCAGAGATAAAGAAAATGTTCTAACACATCGGCTGAAAGATACATACCGGTTTCCATGTACAAGTCGTCGATCTGATCTAAGTTTTGAATTTTAAAAACGTTCCTTAACCCAATGAGCATGCAAAGAATCCTGATCTGACACAGCTTTTCCTTCTAGATCGATGTAGCAGGCCCGTGTAGCATTATCCGATCGTTTCCGGGATGAGGCGAGGTTTTATACAAGAACATTTGTAGATGTCCTCTTTGACTAGATTGACGGATGGTTTGTCGAGACACGTTAATTGACGAAATTAGAACGTGTCGACTTAATACAATCTCCCCAACGAAAACGAAATTCATGTATTTTTTAAATTATATATTTGGTCTTTTTTTTTTTTTTTTTTTTTGCTTAAATTTGCTGATGGCGTTCATAATGTGGTTGGCGTCATACTCTTTGAGATCACGAAAAAATACTAATTTCTCCCTCCCAGTCGCAGATATAGATTACAACTAGTGTGAGCTGCCCCTCGAAATCTTATCGTCACGTGACAATAATCACGAACGACAATTTCCCCCAATTATTTGTTACTCAAGTAACATATAGTCGTTTTCTGGAATGTTTCGTTCTCTTCGTCAGACAAAAAACATTGGTTTTGAATAGCGTGTAAGACCCTCACAATCTCGCCTTCCAATTTGATTCGATGGTCAATGAACAGTTCAGCCGAAGCATGGCCACGGTATGTCACATGATTGTATTGTAAAAAGAACGTCCGGGAGCCTTGTAAGTAAACCCAGAAAACACGTGTGTTTTTTTTTAGCTAAATTGTAAATGGTGAACGACCGTAATGCTCATTGAAAATGATTTCAAAGTCGGCATAAACTACAAATGAAACCTTGAGCTGCTTGGAAACATCGCAGAACTCGGGCCATTTGTCTTTATCGTTTCGCATTTCGGTCCGCTGTGCACCGTGTACTTCACAATAAAACACGTGTTTATCTAAAAGCCGCTTTTTAGAAAATCTATAGAGATACTAATGGCAATGAAATAGTTGATTTCCCTTTTGTCCATATTCATTATTATGTTAAGGTTTGTTATCCAGCAGTAGTGAGATTTATCCCCCTGGTTTGAATCCACGTGTTTTAATCTTCTTTCTCTGGTTAGATGTAGAGGATGTGTTTCTCTCTTTTCGTAGATAAACACATAAATGGATATGTCGTTTCTCGTTTCGAATTTAGGAATACCTCCGATTCGACATGAATTGGAATGTCTGGGAAGTCGAGCTTGTCGATGTGTTACATATATTTCATAACTTGTTGCGGATACTCCGTTGCTGGAATGATGACAGTTAATAACGACCACATGAAACACTATTGATCAATAATCTAGACGTCGACATGGCCTTTTTCCTGGCAAGTTTTGTTGGTGACGGTATATATATATATATATATATATATATATATATATATATATATATATATATATGGAGTCTTTCATAGGATTGTATCGCACAATATAAACGGTTACTCCGAGGACCTTGCACAGTACCCAGTTGCTACCGTCTCTTTGGTATTCAATGAAAGATTTGAGCATGTTCATGATGCCTTCTCTCAAACCGGGCTTGCTTAATCTCTGACAGAGGCTCTGGAAATGAGGTTCTGCAGTGTCCACTTGATCCCCTATGTCTTGAAGGGTGGGATACCACTTTATTCTACTTCTTTTGGTGCGTTCCTCTTTTAAAATTGATCTGATGGTCTTTCTTTAACTTGTAGGAAAGTCAAAAGTTTGTATTTGCTTTTGTAGGTGGCCTTCAATAATATTCTCTTTAAATTCCCCAAGGGTCTCTTCCTCTGAAATACAATCTTCTTTGATACCATTTGACAAATTTCCGCTGCCCGATGAAATGGGACACACAATTTCGTTGTCGGTACTGTCCGAGTTCATTGCATTTGTTACCTTTTTAGATGATCATGGTTCTATATCTAAAAATTCGGAGTGGTTTAACGTGTGACGTACAAAATTGTCTTGTCTATTAAAACATCTTCCACACGTTGACAAAGAAAGGAATCTGATTTATGTGTATCTCGCTGATGTCGATGGAGATTTGATAGTCGAGATAGTTGAAAAACCTAATTCTGCTATTAAAAAAGAAACATCCTGAATTACTCATCTAGAAAAGCCAAAACAATAAACAACTGTAGAAGTGTAACCGTATCATATTGTATATTGTTCTTAATACTCTGTTTCCTTAGTTATTACAATAACACTTCATTGTTTACAATTTAAATGTATAAGAAAATAAAAAATATGCTCACCTGATAAACAACTGATTTCCAAATCCAAAGGGCTGAACAACACTCAATTTAAAAAGAAATAACAAGTAGATAAAGAGCTGTTTTTGATGATGCGTCATTGGAAATCCAAGTCTAGTATAGAGCTTCTTCATGTATGAAAATGAAGATTAATACCTCATGCAACATCACTCACAATGAACAATCAGAATTACGTGTACATGGATTTTGCAATAAGCATTAAAGATTTAGTCAATTAGCAATCATATTTCGTCAAATATTTAATTGTTAGTTTTTATGTATTCTTACTTTTAAAAAGATTAACAAACGTCTTATCTTTGAAGAAATGATATATTCATAGCTTGCTAACTGATATTATCTTTGTTTAACCTATCACATAGACAGACAGATTTCTATGATTTTTCAAAAGCTATTACCAAGTTAACTGATGAAGTTTCGCAGAACATTAAATTGAAGCTTTTATTATTAATTTTCTCTTTAAAAAAACCTTCAAGCAGAAGTTTGAGGAAGAACCAAAAGTATTTTTCTTCTTAATAATACATAGATAACCAAAATTAAAACACTTATACGAAGAATTTTTTAAGGTTTTGAAATAAGCTCGAACATGATTTAGAATTTTCTTACTCATATCTGATACCAAGATACTTCATGTAAGTATACAAAGAAACCGTAAATAGTAATATATAAAAGATACATCCTGCATCGCTTGTTTTGTGAGGTGAACAGTCGTTTCAGCAAAAAAGTGCCTTTTGTCCAATACCTGCTAGGCATTGGTTGTTGCTGTTTGTAATGATAGGAACCTGTAATTTGAAAATTATCGGGAAAGTAGGAATTTTCAGTAGATCAATTTTAGAGTAGACGAATTTGTGTAAATTTGGCACTTATCAACCCTACTTTATTTCTAAATATCACAGACATCACGGTGCTAAGCCTTGTCTAGTTAGGAATCAATACTTCGGCGGACCCTTGTTCAATGTTGTCACGATTTTAAACGAATATCATAGAACTGTTTTGTTCTTAATATCATCATTAACCGTGATTCTTTTATAATTTGCTTAGTATTTTTTATGTTAAAACAACAATGTATTTCTTTCTCAGTGTGATGAAAACTTCGTGATTTTATGTCCATAGGAACATAATTATTAAAATAAAAATAAAGCAAGTTAAAAAAGGAACATTAGCTTCGATTAAAACTAAAGCGCTTGTTCTGGTGGTCAGAGTCATAGTACTAGTATGTAACATTGCAAGCGGTCGGACGTTGGAAGACAAAAATCGCTGCTCACACCTTTTACTAAAACATCACTGTGTGATATCAAACACTTTGTTCCGCCTTCATTGCGTAAAAGATGGAACATAACTCTTTCTCATTATTGCGGTATTCAAAAACTAGGTATATATAGTACATGTATCTAAATTGAGTGCTAGCCAACCTTAAAGGGAATCATAGCTTTTCCCAATCAGGGTAACTTATAGAAATTAATGGTAGCCAAATTTCCCGTCCATTATTTGAGTGCATACATAAATGAAATATATATATGGTCAAAACATACATATAAAACATAATGAAATAAATTTTGCATCGTTAATTCTTTAGCGTGAACATGCATTTTAGCAAACAAGTAACTTTTGCCAAGGATCTGATATGCATTGATCGTGTTTTTCCATAGAGATATGATATACATATAAAGTTCTAAACAACGAAATAAAATAATTCCCTTATGCACGGTCTGAACCCTATGACCTAGACCATTTTGACGTCAATTGTAGGAAGATAAAATCCTACGAGAGACATTGTCAATGATTTGTTTAATATTCAATGATTTCAAAAGAATATCACAGAATTTTTTCTCAAAGAAAAGCATTTGAATAGATTGGTTTCGGGGAGTAATGACAGTCCTGATTAACTGCTTAACTCGTGTGTTTAAAAGGGAATGGTCACGATTTTGGTCAATATTTTTCCCCGTTTTTTAATGTTTATAATGCTTTTGATTTGTGTTCAAAACGAACTAGTAGATATAAAAATCAGCAAAAATATATTAAACCAATTAAAAAAAAAACAAAAAAAAAAACATGACACGAGTTTTGTTTACAAAACAAAGAATTGTGAGCTCTGTATCTTGCTTATTACACTACCATTGACACTGAAATTTTGATTGATCATTTAAAATGCTGTACTAAATCACGGTAAACAATAACACAAAAAAAAGTAAATTAAATCTGGACCAAATTGTAAACACTCTTTTAAATTGCGCAAGCTTAGTAAGCGTTTGCTGAATTGCTGCTTATTAACTTTGTTAAATAAATTTATGTGTTAATATTTAATAAACTAAGGTATGTATGCAGCCATTTGCAAATGTATTAAAAATGTTGGTAGAAGAAATACGTACGTATTTCCAGTTTATTTACTAAAATGGAAGCTGATTAAGCTAGAATAACAAGAGGAGTAAAGAAAAATAAAGCACACTAGTGGCACTGCTTCACGGATTATAACCTATTAAAAGACGCAAAAAACACAATTATTTGTCTATGAATCAATTGACTGCAAAACCGGAAATCAGAATGATCCAATTAAAAGACTCTGAATTACATTTTGAAATTACCTCCACGGTTTTGTTTTAAATTATCTTGGTTTATTTTCTTTAAGCTTCGGCTTTACAAAATATACAACCAAACAAAATTGATAAACACATATAAGGGAATTTATGTCGATAACATTAAAAAATAGAGTTCAAAGGGTTGACAGTGGTAATTGCAGACATAGTGGAATTTTTCAGATGTCGATTTGTTCGAATCAAACAGTGCTCGTAGACCTTGTCATCCATTCCTAAGCGCATCAGTTTGACAATGCAAACCATCGGCTTTCCATCAGAAAAAAATAAACTATAAAGAGCTTCTAGAATTGACTTTCAAATCCGGAATTAGAAATATGTTTAACACGAATGTTGCATGATATGCGTTAACGAGATGTAGAGTGAGTATGATCGTTCGTATATAATTGTCAGTATATTTTGTCTGTTTTGTATAGCTCTCGATTTTTATACATTGCTCTTATTATCTTGTTGAATTACAATATTTACATTAAGGACCTTCACTACACCTAAACTCATACTTAACGGCGATTTTAATGTTTTGTTCAATTGTTTGTATTAGTCTACTTGGTTGTACACTGACATAGCTCAGTCGTTAAGTGAAGCGCTGATCATGAAATCGAATCCTCCAGGGACGTTTGCTCATATCAACTGAACAAAATTTTTGAAAAGATAACTCTTTATTCAATATTCCAATTTTTTCGCCTCTTGGAGTTATATACATCTTATCCAGCCTGCTTTCTATCATAATCAAGAATCTTTCTGTTGATTTGATAAAAATAGTGCAAGGTGTAGTGAGCCACCTTAAATAATATGCAAGTGTAAAATGTGTATTACATGTCGTTTGGAACACCCTTCATCCAGTACCCAAAATAGCTCTATAGAAACATTCCCGAAAACATATAATTTATAAAGTGTAAATCATAATTTATAATAAAGATGATAATGCCCATTTATTAGTTGTTGTTCTATAGTTAGGTTTTTTTTTATTGTTGTTGCTGTTAAATTTTAGCAGGTGCAAATACATCCAGAGTTTGAATTTTTAGTTTTCGCAGATACTTCCTCTGCTCAATATCCTCTGTTTGACAACGTAACATCCTCTCAGATCAACCGACCATAAAACACGATTTTCGACCAACACGCACACATACTCACACAGTGCCATTGCCACCACACCTACCGACTTTAATTAGAAACCTACAATTATCATCATAATATCTCACAAGCTGTGAAAAAACACATCGGCACATTATATAATACATGTAGTTCACTGCCTACTCGGACCACGGATCACCGGCCGTCCAGTAAATTTGACACTTCACCACAATCTAACATTTTTACAATAATTACCAGCATCATCAATACATTACATTACACCAACATAAGCACTGATAGGTACACTGAAGAGACCACATCGACAGAGACGTTACAGATAGCACCAACCCAGGAGCATTGACATCAACCCACCAGGAAAGAGGCATCGATGCAATCCGTGAAGAAATTATACAATCTGACAAATTTTACTTCCCAAGCTTGTTGACAGTACTCCCTTTTATTTAAGCATGTTTCTGTTGTATAAGGTTATAAATAAGTAAAATAGAAAGAAAGCTAGAGAAAATAAAATGCATATGTCTGATGATGACTGCATGGAGATGCAGTTGTCCACTAACCCCATGAAAGAAATTTAAGTATAAAGTATTTTTTTCTCAATTTGCGTTAAGTGCATAAAATAAATGGTTTCACAATTATTGTGATTATTTCCTTGTTTACACTTTTCAACATTTCTTTTTTATATTTTGTTAATCTTTTTTATATTCTGTGTATTACATGTATTTATTTTTAACGTTTATAAATACTACATGGAATGATGTAGCATGTTGCCGTGGTTCATATGCACGTTAGTCAAGTTACTTGACAGAAAAATGGGAAGAGGAAGGAGGTATGAATAATCTCAATATCAATATTTCAATATGATAATTAATATATATTTTTGTTCTTTTTTATGAATAAAAGATAATATGGTTGAAAAATATAAAATGCAAATCTAATTAAAGGATATTACCATATTTTCTGTGGATGGTTTATTTTCTAAAAGAACATTTTGCCTTTTATGTGAGTAATTTAATATTTCTGTGGTTTCAATGTCGGAAGCCTCTAAAAGACATTGGGCCACAGCCCTCAACCTGAGCAGGCTGATTATCTTGGGATAGAAACTAAGGGTCTGCATTAAATGCCAAAGGGTAACTTCTGGTACATTTGTCAAAAGGAGGAGGATTCACGATGCTCTCGGGGTTGGGGAAGGTAGGGGGAGCACGTGGCGTGCCCCCGAGACTAGCCACACTCCCAGGAACAACGACGCCCTCGGGACCAGTCCCGCAATTCCAAGAGTGACACAAAGAAACGGAAATTTTGAAGTATACATATTATTTTATTCGTAATCAAAACTCACGCCAGATAAGGCCTAAAGTGATAAACAGTAAACGTCGAATGTTATCATATATAATTTGAAGAAAGAGGAATTTGACGGCCCTGCTTAGCATACCCACTCGCAGACATTGAAGTAGGTTTTTTTAAACATTGACATCGTGTTGGCGTTCACGCTAAATTATCTAATTTACTTTTCACTCTTATTTTTTTTATTTCTTGTCAAAATTGGTTTTTCTCCACCGTATCTGATTTTTTCACATTACATAAAATAGTCAATTTGATTCTTATATTATTTCATACTTTCACAACATTATTAGCTATTGGGTTTTTTTTTCAGTGAACGAATTGGACGACTTTCAAGAGCCCAAGAGACCATTTTGAAACTTTAAACTTCTCACTTATACATGATAATAACACCTTGAAAAAGTCATATTTGTTTTTGTTTTCGTTTCCATTTAACCAAGACATGTTTCAATGATGAAAATCACGGCTGTGTGAAATTCGTTTTTTTAAGGGCCGGCGAAACGTGTTCTCCTCGACATAGTTCAGTAAATAACTTTTGACAATATAAAATTCGATATCCGTGACGAAATGATAACCAAATACATAAAATTGATTCAATAATGTATACAAGTGTGGTGTGTATTTAGATACTTCTTAAGGAAATGCAAATGCATTTGTAATGATGGCAATCACTGGCATGTAAAGATTTTCAAACAAATAAGAAGGGGGCCTTTCATCAAGATTAACACATCTCCTGTAGTTATATGTATTATTAATCTATTTATTTCATATTAAAATATCATTCGACTGACTGATAAATAGAGGTACATTAAGGTGGGATAGCTAACCTAATAATAAGAATAATAGATCTGCATCGTTAACCCCCGTGCCATGACTCTGTTGATTTCTATGATCATCGATGCATTCATCTTTGGTAACTAAAGACCTTTACCAAAAAACACCTCCCATTAAATATTGGAATTTTTGAGGGGTATTAAAAATATTTTTTTTATTGGGGTTTAAACTATTGAATTCAATAGTCATCGCTTGATTGACTGACTCTAGAATTTTTCGATGACTGATCTTGAAGGGGGGTATGAACAATAGAGGATTTTTTATTGGATTTTTTGCTTTATACAATACACATTTCAATGTCAAATATTTTAAGGGGGTATGAACAATAGGGGTTTTTTATACACCTTTTCAATAGTCATCACTTGATTGACTCTGGAATGCTTCGATGATTTTGTCTGCTTTGATCTTTGATCCATTGATTGTTGATGCCTTTGATCTTCGATCCATTGAATATTATCACCTTTGATCTTCGATCCATTGAATATAATTACCTTTGATCTTCGATCCTTAATTAGCATAACAATACCTTTGATCTTCGATCCATTGAATATTATCACCTTTGATCTTCGATCCATTGAATATAATTACCTTTGATCTTCGATCCTTAATTAGCATAACAATAGAAATACCCCTTAAGTAGGTCAAGGTTGGTCAAGGTTGACTTCTCGAGAACAATAGTTCTATTGTTTTGCCCCCCTATACAGCCCCCTATACTACTAATGAAGTTGCATTCAAACAGTCAAATTATTCATAAAAAACCATTTTGAGGCTGTAAATACCTTTCATCTAAAAATTTAATCCATATAAATGAAGAATTCAACACTTTTTCACCAAAGGTTTTTACTCACTTCAAATTTACACACCATGTTGACATTCAGAACTCTCGGGATTTTTCATATTAAATGCACTGAGTTAGAGTTATTTCCCGTATTTTCTTTGATGAACGAATATATAGCAAAATTTCAATGAAGATTTACACATATTTGTATTATCATTTCTGAGTTTACCCATGCAAATGTGATATTGTGGAAACATAAACTAAAGAGCCTCCTATGATTTAGCGTGAATGTAATGCGCATGCGCAAAATTGTAAAATCCCAAAAATCCAGATGATTTCCGGATTTTTAAAAGGAATTTTCGTTGATTATTAATTAGTGAAGCTTGATTGAGAAAAAATAAAAACAAATTGGTAATCTTCAAGTACCAATGATGTTTGAAATATATATAACAAAAGTCAGTACTCTTCCGATTTCTCGGTATTAAAGCCCAAAAATTCGAGTCTATTATTTTAATATAGTAGTATAGATTTTGAATGTATCATCCAACGGACGTTGAACGTATCATCTTTCTTCGAGGTTGCGTTGCTAAAATATAAATAGCAGCTACAGGAATGAATTATAGAAACTTCTGCAAATATCAAAATAGGCTATTTTTCTGGTATTGTATTATTTCAATAGCACACGTCGTTTTAGTTTGTGAAGTGTCCAAACCTCAAAGTTTGTATTTTTCTCCCAAAATTGCATCAGAAAATGGCTCAAAATTCTTCATGTTACAATGCTTTTTAAAAAACTAGATTTATGAGAAAAGCGCAACTATATAACTTTACTTTTAACCAATTATTATGAGATTCATATTTGTTTAAGATTGATAATAAAGAACATTTCTTTCCTCAGTGAATGTCTGCTGTCCAGGTAAACAAACAATTTTGAATGTATCACACAGCACTTGAATGAAATGATTCAAATCGGTTGTACGGTGTGAGTAGGAGACGATTTGGCTGTTTCTTTTAGCTAACGTACTCATGTACATTAACAGTTTTTTCTCATTTAAACGGCCATGAGCGCATGCATGTTTGTCTATTAATTTTCCTTTGACATAACTTTGATAATGCAAATATACATCTACTGTTAAACGGAGAACAATAGACAAACATGCGCTGACTATGTATGAAGTCAGTATAAAAGTGGGCGTCCTCATTATTGCATTGACGTCAGGCAATATCTAAGGTTTAAAAGTTGCCTTCTCATAAACAGTGCAGATAATGGGAGCAAGCAATATCAAGATTTTTCACAAAAAAAGATTAATCGGTGCATGTTTAATGTGTCGGCAATTACACTCACAATTGATAAAATGTTATATGGGATGTAATAACACAGTGAGCAAGAGTTTTCAGGTAAAAGAGATGTACATGTACACCATGCACGTGTGTAATCCTGAGTTAAAAATAGATTAGCCATATTTGGACAGGGGGGGGGGGGGGCATCGCAACAAGTTGTTACATATTTGTCTATTACGGTACAATGTAAGTAATTATTGTTATTGAATTATCATCAATACCAAAGAATCATCAGTTTGGATTGAAACAAATACATATTCATAAAGCTAGAATGTTTACTGGAGGAACTAAATCGCCGAAGCGGGGTGTGACCCGATTTTCGATCAATTGGGCGATTTCATTCATCTTGAAAAGGGTACATAACTACATTAAACAATTACTAGTCAAGTGTGTGTGTTAAAGGGACTAGGAAACGATTTGAGCTCAATTTTTTTCATTTTTACTGTCTAGAATGGTCAATATGGATGTTTTCAATGTTCTGTCAAAATTTGAAAGTAAAATATCGAGTTACAAGCGAGTTACAGAGGTTTGTAAACAAAGCTCTCGAGTCCTGCTATTGTTTACATATGTCTTGAATTTGTAAAAGTTTCAATCTAATGTTGCATTTTGTTGTTGATAAACTTATTTATGAACACATTTAATAAGTTTATATTGTTTCCACAAGTTATTTTGTCAAAGAAATGGTAATTTCTTTACTTTACTTTATTTGTAAACAAATATAAGACTCGAGCTTTGTTTACATAGCAACGACTTCTTTCCTCTGTATCTCGCTTGTAACACGACTTCTAACATTCAAATTTTGGTAAATCATTCAAAATACACAAGTAAACTATTTAATACATAAAAATCAAAAATATAAAATTTTCATCTGAAATCGTGTTCAGGTCCCTTGAATTCGATAGATCTTCCAAAACATTCGATCCAAAGTATAATATATGTAGTTGTTACAAAACAAATGTCGAAAAATTTATTTGACCCCCTCCCCATGGATATATGCCAATGGATGAGTTCATTCGAAGCTCTCAGTCGTTGCGCGAATGGTGAAGCAGGACTTCGCGGCATATTATCTCATTCATAGTTTTTGCGGATTCACCCATTTTTAATTGCTTGTCAAGATGTTTTGGATGAAGCTGTCCCCACACACTTTCAAAAAACAATGCGTGCTTGAATATCCTTATTTCCTAAGGCTGGAACTTTTAATCCGCACGTTTCGTTTATGAATTTATTATCAGCAGCGAAAATTAAAATTCATTTCTTATAAGATAGCCTAATTGATACATGCATGCTTCCATTGAATAGTTTTGTTTAGTCAGGCAAGCTTTTTTGAAAGCTATTACTTGTCGTATGGAGACTCAAGAAATCGCAAAGACCCCCACCTATGAAAACAAATTCGTACTTGGTAACAACATACTTTTATTTAACGCAATTACGTAAAGTTGCAGCTTAGATGTTGACCATTTCTGTAATTGAAAGAAAAATTCTTGTTTTAAAAGTTTATTTTCTCGCAAAAATCGCATGCCCTTAAGTGCAGTCATCCTTTTCAGTAATAGCGAGATTTTCGTTCTATATATAGCACTTACAGTCTTCCGTAGAACCCCGAATGCAAGCTGTAAATTATCAGATTTCGTTATTTGATAGATATTCAAACGTTTAATAGTGCTGAACAATCCTTTTGTTTTGGCTTTTCCAGTGACGTTTTGCAGGGCATATAGGTTTACCCACATGTACGTATATAGTAAGTTATTTTCTATTTTGTGAAAAAAAAACTGCTTTAAAAGTTGACCAGTCGGTAACTTTTCCATATTTCCGTTTGCGAACTGAATTGCGGGAACGGTACCAGACTACTGCCCCCCGCTCCGTGCAAAAAAGTATAGCTTTGTTTTAGGGGAAAAAAAAACTATTGTTAGTACATGTATTTAAAATAGGTAATACTAAGTCTCGATATACATGTACATGTATCTCTAATGTACGAGTCGGCCTAAATTATTATTTTGGACGGGGAGCCGTTTTAATATTTTTTAAGTATTTTCTTTTACCGTCATGAAATCAGGTTTAACATTTACCCTCCTTTATAATTCCTTATGGGCATCACAAGTTCGCAACTTTCTGACGGGAATATAAAGGTTGCATCACAAAGAGCATCATTTAGTAGCTCTTGTTTTTTGATACCAAAAAAAAAAATCGATCGGTTTTCTGATATCAGAAAATACATATCATGTTTTGATGTATCAAAATTCAAATTTTTTATATCAAATATTATTTTTGATATCATGAATTCGAATTATTGATAAGAATATTTTTGTTTATCTTAAAATACCTCAAAAATTAGAAAACGGCGCCTCATAAAGGCCCTACAACTGTGCTAGCCACAAGAAGCAACGTTTCCTTAGCTAGTAAAGACGTCAGTTACCCCAATTAATGTATAACAGGTTAACATGAAGTGAAAGTTTTAAAAAGTATTTTTTTTTTTATCACCGTGTTTCTAGCGTCCATTAGAACCCTTTACATTTTTAGTTCTCAAGAACCACTGTGCCAACCCTATGCAACTAAACAGATTAATTAAACGTGACGGGAATCTAAATTGCCAAAATGAAGATCCACATCCATTTTAAAGAGATCATAAAATGTGAAACATCAATATTAACAACGAAACTTCTTAAATAGTGTGGAATTTTAATTGGGTATCAATTAAATAAATCAATCAAATAATTGTACCCGCGGACCAATATACAAGGGACACAGGAGGCGACCAAAGTTCCATATTATATTTAGATGAGAAAACCGTTAATAATTCTTCCTAATAATTTGTGATACATGTATTACCATGCAATCGTCCCGATATCCATAGAATGTTGAACCTGTGACGCCTGGATCTAGTGAGGGGCACAAAGTTCAATATTAAAGATGATTTACAAAGCCATAATTTGTTATATTACTATGCAAGCATTCTAAATAAGTATATTTTATACCGATTTTAGTAATATTGTTATATCTTTTGAAACTTCAACGCTTCTTCTTTTATATACGAGATAAACGTAATATTAAGAAAGGGATAACAAACACTGACTGTATCATTGCAATTTATGATCTTTTTTTCCCATGAGAGCAACAGTGTCTGTAGTTTACCAAAGCCTATAGTGGAAGTAAATTTAAAAGTGGGACGAATTAGCCAATACATATATACTGAGTATATACACGATGATTTGACCTGTAAACAAGTATATGGGTCTCTGATCGTCGAAGGAGCCGCCATTCGGATCACGGCATGACCTCGAAATCGACACGTGGTGGACTTTGTTGTGTTTAAAGGCATCGACATCTGTTATCTGTTTGTTCTTAAAAAAGAATCATTGTTACTTAAAAGCTGAGGATCGAACGAAGGTAAAGCTACTGTTGTTGACAAATTAACCATATGTTAGCTCAGCTGTGTTGGTACTTTCAGTATACATGTATATAATTACACGCTAAAGACGTGTAAT
Source organism: Magallana ariakensis (assembly GCA_020458035.1). Taxonomy (NCBI): domain Eukaryota; kingdom Metazoa; phylum Mollusca; class Bivalvia; order Ostreida; family Ostreidae; genus Magallana; species Magallana ariakensis. The sequence goes on from CM035816.1 coordinate 47,111,964, forward strand.
TTCAACATCAGTTTTGAAACCAAATATGATCAAGTTTTTAGAGTCGCACAGCACTGTTATGATAACAGACAATGCATTATATATAGTATTTGTATATCTGTAACCCACTGTGTGTTGCTAATCGATTACGCAGTGTCCGGACGCTCTTGTTTTGTTTTGACAGATATTACTTCGTGTATTAAATGTCCATGGTCTATGATCGGTCCGTTTTTCATTTTTAGCTCACCTGAACTGAAGGTTCAATCGAGCTTTTCTGATCACCTGTTGTCCGTAATCCTTCTGTCCGTCTATCTGTAAACTTTCTACACTCAAGATATCTTCTCTGGAACAACTGTGCCATATTTAACCAAACTTAGTACAAATAAGTCTTATGGAAAGGGGATTCTTCATTGTTAAAATAAAGGACCTAACCCTTTTCTAAGGGGAAACAATCGTAAAACATAGTCCAAGAACTTCAATGCTACAATTTGTAAGATTACTATGCAAGCATCCTCAGATAGAATAGAAAACTACACCAATGAGATTATTTTCATCAAAATCGTCTTAACTGACACCAAGGCAGCTGTCTTTTAGGAATATCTTTTTAAAAATCCGTTTCAAAGTTTTTTTCCCAATTGAGTGTGTACTCGGTCTATTCCCAATTGGTAGGGAAAAAAAATCAGTTTTATGTTTAGCTTTAAAATATCACATGCATGATGTGGTTAGGAAAATAACATTCTTTTGTGTAAAAAAAATTACCATAAAAATCTGACAATTCCATCGCATAATAATCAATCCTGCTTAATACGAATATTTTCACATTTAAAGATCATCGGTATAATTTACAACCAAAAATATCTAATCCTCAAAGTTTTTTTTCCCAATTGAGTGTGTACTCGGTCTATTCCCAATTGGTAGGGAAAAATCAGTTTTATGTTTAGCTTTAAAATATCACATGCATGATGTGGTTAAGAAAATAACACTCTTTTGTGTAAAAAAAAAAATTACCTTAAAGGGACCTGGACCCGATTTCAGATGAAAATTTTATTTTTGATTTTTATGTATTAAATAGTTTACTTGTGTATTTTGAATGATTTACCAAAATTTGAATGTTAGAAGTCGTGTTACAAGCGAGATACAGAGGAAAGAAGTTGTTGTTATGTAAACAAAGCTCGAGTCTTATATTTGTTTACAAATAATGTAAAGTTAAGAAATTACCATTTCTTTGACAAAATAACATGTGGAAACAAGATAAACTTATTAAATGTGTTCATGAATAAGTTTATCAACAACAAAATGCAACATTAGATTGAAACTTTTACCAATTCAAGACATATGTAAACAATAACAGGTCTCAAGCTTTGTTTACAAAACAAAGAATTTTAACCTCTGTGACTTGCTTGTAACTCGATATTTGACTTTCGAATTTTGACAGAGCATTAAAAACATCCATATTGACCATTCTAGACATTAAAAATGAAAAAATAAATTTTGAAAAAATTGAGCTCAAATCGTGTCCAAGTCCCTTTAAAAATATTTTGTAAAAATCTGACATTTCCATCGCATAATAATCAATCCTGCTTAATACGAATATTTTCACATTTAAAGATCATCGGTATAATTTACAACTAAAAATATCTAATTCTAAAATGTATAAATCTAATCTTTCCGTTTACGTAAAATATATACCTGGTTGCAAAAATAACTAAACTTTCGGTTTCAACTTGACTGAGTATATTGATCGTTAGAGTTTTTAAAACTTGTTTAACCCTATCTTCAATGTTTTTAATTATAGTCACATATTTATATATATTCAAGTATAACACAATAGTTAAATAAAATTCCTTAATGTACATTTTTTAAATATAAAAAACGTTCTAAAACGTTTAAGAAACTAAGCATCGACCTACTCTTTAATGTACATTTGACAAACCATTATCACCTTTTTGATATCATTCGGCAAACAAATCAAGACAAAGTTGTTCTTGACACCCGTCACTCGGCGATAACTTATCTAATTGGATAGGGTATCGGACAAACAATGTCAAACCATTAGCTCCAAAGGAACCCAGTGTAACGTGACCTTTTATTGGATTCATTGTTTAGTGTGACTCTTCAATGAATTTCAGATTTCCTTTTTAGAAAACAAAATGACGACAGCTGAATCATCCACGGATGTACTTCCAGGATTGACCAATGAACGACATCCAGATATCTTCAACCTGAAAGCGAGGCCAAAAATTACAGAAAAGAAACCTGGTCAGCTGCCGGATCACATGATCAAACAGTTTTTCGAAGATGTAAATATTATTTTTCATTTTCAAATGAATTTTAAGGGTATTCTTAAAACCAATAAGATTCTGCGAGATGCATACTTGTACGCTATTTGATGCAATATTCTAATATACATATACTATTGGAAGCATGATTTTTTTTTAATATGAAGATCTCACAATCTTACCTTTGAGAGACTATATTTACTCGCAAACCCAATTATATAAATGAATTCGAAATGTTTTGGAGATAAATGTAGATGGTCAAAGTTTTGGATCGGGAAACATTGTTTTAATTAAGAAGAAAATCGAAAAAAAAATCTTATTGAGTTGAAATCATTAAATGTTTTATTAAGAATATAGACGACTAATGAATTACATGGTAAATTAAATGTTTAAATATACCAGAAAATTAACGGAGACTCGGATCTGTGAGGTGTCGTGCGATATATTTTGAGTTTTACCGTTTGTAATGTCTGTTGTACAAAAGGGAGATCTATATGGCCATCTTCAAAATGGACATTCTTCGGATATGTACACACATGTACATGTACTAAGCTTTTAAATTAGATAGCATATCGATGGACACATTACAATATATATATATATATATATATATATATATATATATATATATATATATATATATATATATATATATATATATATAAAACACACATATACCCATATTACATAACTACAGACCAATTTAAAGAATTATGGAAAAAAAACCCAACAAATCTTTCATCCATTTTATCCATTTAAGGGATACGTGATTGTCAAAGATTTCTTTTCCAAAGAAGAATTGGAACCATGTAAGAAAGCAATCGAAAGGTTCGTCGACCAGCTTGCTCATAAACTTTACAACGCTGGAAAAATAGATGGTAAGATCTGAATGCTTTAAAGAAAACAACAAATGACTTTCGAATTATGTTGACTTGATTGAGTATAAATATGAAACTTATGATGGTTTCATTGGATAGAACTGTATAGTGGATACGGCTTTTTCGAACGACTGACGAAGATTGAGAGCGATTTTCCTGGAGCGAACATAGTCTTACATAAATATGGAGTTTTACCTCAAGTATATTTTATGTAATATTGAATTTAATTGAAAATGAATTTCAAAACAATTGGTTTTGAATCTATTGCATTAAAAAAATCAAAATAGTTAGCATTTTGCTCATAAAGAAAGATATACATGTACATGTATAAACATTTTATTTTCCCCCCAAAGGCTTTTAAAGATCTTTGGACAAATGAACGTTTGTTAAACATGGTGGAGCAGCTGATTGGTCCAGATATCGCGGGACATCCTGTCTGGAATCTACGTACAAAGACACCTCAAAACGAGGCTACTACTGTCCCTTGGCACCAAGGTACAATTGAAAATTAATATTCACCACGCGAGTATCGCTGGTACTATGTATGGTAAAAATAAACAACCTGTGAACCCCTCCCCCCCCAAAAAAAACGATAGGTCTTTATTGCTAAATAAAAATATATGCCAAAAACTTATGTAAACATGCAATATCCTTGCAGACACTGCGTATTTAGACAGAAACTCGTACACTGTCCTACAGCCTACTGCTTGGATTCCTCTACTAGACGCCAACGCTGATAATGGATGTATGCAGGTACAACAATGTAAATAATAAAACCCTATTTTGATCAATAAATATATAATTCTTATAAGTTGTTTGGCAATTTTTGCATTGGTTGATTATGATAGGTCGCCCACAGAGGCCATAAGACAGGCAAAGTGGCACGCCATCAGTGTTGTTATGGGAAAACATGGTACGTGATGTTGGAGGAGGAAGAAATGGCGAAAACCCTAGGTAACGGTCGACCGGTCTGTTGTTATAACAATTGCAGTAATTAATTAAAAATCTACTGGATTTTCTGCCCGTTTTTTTTTTTTAGTATCAACTAAAATGCAAAATACCAACCGCAAAAAGTGTATTTGATATTTATGATACTCCGAAAGTCATCGATTCAGATAAACGTATATAATCGCAGAAAAGAAATGTAAATATTTTTCAATCGAAATGCAAGCATTCACCCACTGAAAAAACAGTTATATTCTGCATAATGTACAATTCTCTTTTCAACAGAGGTCGACTTGGACAAGGACATCGTAACGTGTCCCGTTCCATATGGAGGCATGCTACTACTGAATAATATGATTCCTCATCGAAGGTAAACGCAAAGATTACAAGTATATTATATACTATCAAATAAAAACATACCGGGGGTATAAATCAAAAGCAAAACTGATTCATTTAAATCACCGAAATTGCAGTTTGCCAAACATGTCCAAAAAGATCCGCTGGAGTCTGGATCTTCGATGGCAAAGACCGGATCACTCCGCTGGATTTTACGGACTAAAGGATCACCTGCTTTTCCGGACTTCCAAAGATCCCGATCACACGATCGACTGGACGGGGTTTGACGGGGATGACCGCTGGTCCAAACAGAAGGACTCGGTCAAGGATTTACAGGATGTACTTCCGGTAAAATACTAAACAGTTTCGGCATCAGGGCAATGAAACATCTTAAGATTAAGTTAAAATCTTTATATCATAAAAATTGTTTTAAGGAAGCTGGATATTCAACTAAAGTACTCAAGACATCAGATTTATTTTTAAACTTTGGGTAAATATGATTTTTGGGTACGATTTTTTTAGCAGTAAACAATTGTATAGTATGGAATAATTCCAAAATATTCCTATATCTCCACACTAAGCTTTTCTCAAGGTGATCAATTAAATCTGTCCAGGACCATCAAACCCAGTCCAAAATTAACCTGCAATTAAATTACCATGATATTTTGTCTGAAAAATGAAGTATTTTGGTTTACAAGTAACACGATATTTTACAGAAAATTGAAAACTTGACTTAGGATTAAGGATTAAAGAGATTACCGTGCTGTCCCTTATTCATTAAATCAAATAGACAAAATATTTTTCGAACGATAAATTATATGATTTAAGAGGAAGGTTTGTCAAATTAACGGACATTATCCATGCTTTTTTAATCTGTACGTTTTAATTTACTGATTTTCTCACATACTCGTAGAATGCAGAAGACGCCGACTTTGACACCACTATTCAGGGTCCCTGGATGAAGAAATGGGATCTCGTTCATCACAACCAACACACGGCAAAACTTCAGGACGGCAAACAGTTATCCTGGCACGCGCCAACGAAGGCTTAGGACCAAGTGAACAGCACAGACATTTGTGTTCAGCAATATACATGTAGATTAACCAGAACTTTATTTACATATTTCCAAAAACAGGTCTAGGCGTCTGTGATATAAATGTATAGCCCCTTTTCATGTCATATTTTGAAGACAAACAGAGGCTATGCTAAATCTATGTGGTTAAGACAGAACCATTTTAACAGGGCCTTGGACTTTCATTGGGACGTAGCTATCTATTTCTTGCGTTAAAACAAGTTAAACATGACGCGGTTTAAAACGAAATATGCACCGATTGCGTACTCTTAGCTCAAAAGCCAGACAAATCTTGTTGATTTCAAAAAGCCATGGCTGAGTGGCTAGCAATGAAATAGACATGCCAACGTCACATTGCGGTTTGACACAACTACCCAAAGTCCAAGCTCTTGTTACAATTGTTCTAGATTTAGAACGACCAACTGACAAATGTTTAGGTCAATTTTAATTTTAATTAACAGCTCTTGAAAACAAAACAAACATTGCTTTTAATCTAAACAGTGAACTTAAAAACGTTAAATGCTTTATATGTGTAATAGAGAGGTTTAAATTTTTACGTGTATCTCAGAAGTTGTTTTAGATGTCAAATAAATGATGACGATATTTGTTTTCATAAAATAATCATAGCTTACTATGGCAATTTTCTTGATTAAATTTAAGGTAGTACAAAACAGATAAGCTAAATTTTTCTGAAAATTTGATATTTTGTTTTTTGCAATGAAATCTATTAATAATAATTTAAAATTTGAAAAAAAAAATCCGACCCAACAATTTTTGCCCATATCGCCTCAAACCTACCATTTGAATCTCCTTTCAGTAAAGTGTAAAATGAAATAGTCATTGTTAGAATTTTCTATGCCAATAAGTTACTTTTTAAGATATTACAATTCATACAAGAAACCTTTAAATACTTAAAACCGCTGAAATAAATTATAACTGGTAGCTTAGGGTAATTTCTGATGTAATTTAATATAAAAATGCTGCATGCAAATTATCTTTTGAGACGAACATTTGCAACAATTAACGGTCTCTAAAAAAGAAATTTTATTATTCAAATTTGAATAAAAATTAACGTATGATTGTCATTACCTCTAATTAAAATATATCAAAATAATGAGAATTTGACCGTTGGTTTTAGATTAATTGTGGTTGAAATATATTTGATGGAGGTAAAAATTGATAAAAATCCTAGATTACGTCATCATATTTGACCTTTGACCTTTTAATATGACCTTGAAACTTGATGGGTACTGGTGATGGTCGTGTCAAAATTTGAGGTCTTTACTATGAAAGGAACACAAGTTACACATTTTTAAATGATAGCATGCTAAATTGCACAAAAATCAAACCATCAAAATTTAGGTTTCGAAATCATCAAAATACTAGTACGTTGTACCTCATTTATTTCTGACTTGAATAATTTATGTGTATGACTATATTTTAGTTCTTATGATAATAAAATTCAAATTAACTTTTACATATTATTAAGCCATTTTTTGTGTATTTTAGGAAATATTTTGTGTAATTAATTTCACGGATGTTTCGTACTACTTTAATCCGAAATGAATGTCAATACATGTACATGAATGAGCATTGATTTTTTTTAAGTCGTCGCGTAATTAAATGTATTACCGCCGAATGATGAACAGAAAATAGCGCACCTTGCCATGTGTGCTGTTTTTGATCAATCTCGCTTTGAATGTCCATATAGGAAGTACATGGTATAAAATTATCGGTTTAAATGCAGTTTTTACTATCTTGGAAACCATACCCTTTTTGACGCATAGCAAGTTATACAGTCATGTATACATACAAAAGACAACTTTCGGTCTGACAAATGCGATCGCAACGAACTATTAATTCATATTGACGATGAACTTGATAAAAAACGGCGACTTTCTTAAATTCATATTGGTGTAAACATATTCATTGGTAGTTGTTTACAACAAAAGGATTGGGCACAAGTTCTCAAATTAGAGTGCCCTCTCTGTATGAAATTAATGACAATTAACTTTAAATAAAAAATCTTCAATATTAAGCACAATGTTTTTAATGGTCAATACGTATTATTCATTTTCATAATTGAAAATTAATAAAGTGGTAGATGTACACGTACAAAAAAAACTATACATGTATAAGCGTGTGAAATAGAGATAATCTAAAAAAGCTTTAGCTGGATCTCCTTTTAAAATATAATTGCACGTTAAAACAAACATTTTTCTCCATTGCAAAACACGAGTATTTACTATGTGTAAATTATCTAATTCTAAAACATTGTTAAGCAAATCATTTTACGGAGCACTGCATTTTGTACAAAAAAGAAGAGTTATACATATCCATTAATGAGTGCCGTTTGTGATGGATCTGCGCATGTGCGTTAACATACATGTACAAAGATAACCTTTAAGACCTCACATGATGTTGGAAAGGTCATTATGTATAACCCGTAGAATAAATAATGATTGAGTTGTAATTTACAGAACACTTACAATTAAAACAGCTAGATGAAAAAAAAATTATTTATTCCTTCAAAAATATCCTTTCATTTATTGATGCATGTATTACTCTAACAAATAATGGAGATATGATATTTAGTAGGTCTTGAAATTTTGGACCTCGATATCGGGACTTATCACTGAACCCTAGCCAATGATAATGTAAATGTTTCGAGTGAACAACGTTTGACTTCGTTTGACAATGACTGCGAATAAACCCAAAGAAGTTCAACCAGGGTATACTGGAGAATGTTACCCGGAAATTTTCAACTTGTCTGCAAGACCGGTAATCAAGGAAAAGAAACCAGGACAGCTTCCGGACGAAACGATTCGGAAATTCTTTGAAGATGTAAATATTACGAATTTATCATTTGTTTTGAGATAGTTTAATATTGTATTAATTAAGTATTTCTTATATTAAGCATCTAAATTATAATAATGATTAGGGTTACGTGATCGTAGAAAACTTCTTCACCAAAGAAGAACTAGAACCTTGTAGAGAAGCGATCGAAAAATTTGTGGATCAACTGGCGCAGAAATTACACGGAGCTGGAAAAATCAAAGGTCTTTACCTACACAGTATTCTATGTAAAGTGTGAAAATACAATAAATTAAAGGCAAATCTTTCTGTAATTTCATGGTTTGTAATAATTACCGGTAATTTCAGGTTTGTACAAAGAATATGGATTTTTTGAGCGTCTCTCAAAGATTGAAGAGGATTTTCCGGGAGCTAACATAATTCTTCACAAATATGGAGTTCTTCCACAGGTATCTAAACAACATTTATTCTCAACTGAATTAACGACGAAAGAATGTTTGCGTTTAAGCAGCTCTACCGACCTTCACAGGTGGTTATCAAATATTTGATATTGAGATTGTTTGAGGAGTGGTATACACAGATGAGTTTAGTATTGTAATTTTCCATTTATGAATATCGGTGATTTGAGAGTGAATTCAGCACTGCGTATTCAACGGCGACTTTTTTTAAAAAGAAAAACCGGTATATTGTCAAATAAGAAATAATTTAATTTTGTACCAGTTTCAAAAGTTTAAAATTTATCTTGTACGTTATTGTGTAATTCCAAAAATACTTTGTTCCCATTTCCTCTCTAAATACCTAATCTTTAGATTGAGTAGTATTTAATAATGATGAAGGATTGCGAGTGTTTCAAAAATTTGAAAATTATTAGTACTTTTAATGAATTAAACTTTAATATACAGTTGGTACTAATTATTATTGTTATAAAATAGGATTAACATAATAAGGGCATCTCCAAAGCTCTTTCAACTTGCACGGTGACCTTACTTATAAATCTGGGTACATGCGTGCTATATATATATATATATATATATATATATATATATATATATATATATATATATATATAAAGCACAAGGAAATTCACTTTGTTGGAGCTTTTTTTTTTTCCTTGTGCTTTATATATATCTATATCATTCACTATGGGCAGGTATATGTCAATTTGAGAGTTATTGCAATGTTTGTGCTTATATATATATATATATATATATATATATATATATATATATATATATATATATATATATATGTGTGCTTATTTAAAACAGGTGAATCAGATACATATACTAGATTATAACGCATATCGGTATATTAGACCTGCAATGAATCGTGTTATCTGCATAAAATTGAACTGTCTGACATGTACATGCGGTTCATAGATTACATTCTCGTTACATAATTTAACCAAATATCGTGCCACGTAAAAAATGTTTTAGATTCTAACATTATATGACGAGTTTAAAAAAAATGTATACGCAACATGTATACATATATACTGTATACAAAACATATAATTATGTTAAGAACGGTCTACCTTCCGTCTTACCGTCTTCGACATGAATTATTAGATAATTATAATATTCAATATGCATCACTCTAAAATATCTTGTTTGGAGCCAAAACAATATTTTCCATTTTTTTAAAAAGATCATATAATGAATCGTGAATTAATTAAGAGTTTATACCGGTTTCTTTGTTGGGAATTGAAACTTTAAGGTCAAACCAAAATTTTATCTTTTATCGAAACACCTTTTAAAAGAACTTTTGCAAATTTTCTTTCTTAGGCCTTTAAAAACCTTTGGACCAACGACCGTTTGCTAAACGTGGTGGAGCAGTTGATTGGTCCAGATATCGCGGGACATCCTGTCTGGAATCTACGTACAAAGACACCTCAAAACGAGGCTACAACAGTTCCTTGGCACCAAGGTAGTCTTGCTAATTTCATTTATTAATCGAAAGCATAAGGATACTGAAAATATACATGATCTTAATTAATTCGAGAATCTGTCTTTAACTACACGTATTTATAAGTGGTCAAACAAAAGATGATTGTAATGGTTTCTCAGCATCCACATTTAACATTCCTAGTTTTTGTAGTTTGTAATGTACATAATTATGTTCAGACAGCGCTTACTTGGACCGCGACTCCTACACCGTACTTCAGCCCACGGCATGGATACCACTGCTGGACACTGATCAACAAAATGGATGCATGCAGGTAATGGTGTAGAAGTGTATATAAGTAATATATAAGTAATTCAGTTTCAGTTTATTTATTTTTTAAGCCAAACGGCTCATCAGATACAAAGAATACATAATATATACACAATATGAGAAATAATATGTAGCAATACACGTACTAAATGTATCAAAGTATTATCTATATATCTATTACAAACAAACAATAAATACTAGTGTTATGGTTATTATGGACACAGCAAACAATTTGGCTGTGTGCAGGTATATAGGTATATTAGTGCATGTGTTATATAAATGCTAGCGTGTGCTATGGTATTTATGTTATGATTAAAACAATCAAATTGGATATGTGCAGATATGGGTATATTGGTGTGTTTGTAATTTTCAGCGGATCACTATACTATGATAAATATGCTAAGGTTAAAACTAATCAATTGGCTTTGTGCAGGTATATAAAGATATATTGGCATCTTTTCTATTCTGCACCTCTCCTAGTAAGTTGTTAGAACTTGTATTCGAACCATTTGTAAAAGTATGTTCAAACCTCTCCTCACAAGGAGAAGTGCGGATCAGAAATCCTTGACTTGGGAAGATGGTATATCGGTGTAAGTGTAATAAATACACATATAGTAGTGTATGATACAGGTATGATAAGAGGGTTAGGTTGAAATATTGTTTAATTCTTAATGTATCGATAGGTCGCACACAGAGGACATAAAACAGGAAAAGTGGCCACTCATCAATGTTGCTATGGTAACACGTGGTATGTCATGTTGGAGGAGAAAGAGATGGCCAAATCTCTCGGTAAGCGTTATCACTGTGAATAAAAGGATTCATACAATTTCCAGGTTATTTTTGTGATAAACTACAAGTCAGTTTTCGATTTTTACAAATAATGACATCGTTGGTAAAATTTGCTTAAACAGCATCACATCTATAGTTGCTTTGCACTGGAGTTGATCACGTGCTCGACTGTAAAAGTCAACGAATCATCCATGATTCCTTAAACAATGTCTAACGTAAACTCTAGGTATAGATTTGGAAAAAGACATAATAACCTGTCCAGTTCCTTATGGGGGAATGCTTCTTCTGAATAACATGATTCCCCACAGAAGGTAGGAACATACATGTATGCTATATAGTTTGACCAGTTCAGAATATATAAATGCACTATACACATATCTGCAGGTTATAATGACGTTAATTGATATTTAGATATACCAGTACTCTCTGGTGAAAAACGATAGAGCTATATGATTTGTTTTGCAGTTTACCAAATCTATCCAAGCAAATCCGTTGGAGTCTAGATCTCCGATGGCAGAAGCCGGAAAAACCCGCCGGATTTTACGGAATCCGCGAGCACCTACTGTTCCGTACGTCCAGAGACCCCGACTACAAGATCGACTGGTCTAGCTTTGAGGGTGACAACCGATGGGACATACAGAAGGAGTACGTCAACGACCTGGATGTACTTCCGGTGGGTCATTGTGCAGTTTTTTTACGGCCATTGTCAAATGAAATTTTTTATGTATTAATTAAATGACTTACAACTTATCTATAATTATTGTTAAATACATATACGACCCTTTTTGCAATTGGTTATTGCAGAATGCCGAGGATAAAGACTTTGACACGACTATACAGGGACCATGGATGAAGAAATGGGAACTTGTGAACCACAACACTCATACTGCTAAAATGGAGGATGATGTAAAGAGTACATGGCATGCACAACAAGTCAAGGCCTGAATCCCTGACAGTGTTGACCACTCGTCTATACCATTACCGCTCCTGATTACAAACACGATGTCAACCTTTTCATTTTAATTCAAATATGCCTCTGTTTCAATGAATTCCAGTCATATATGAAAACGAAACTAAGAATTTCAATCCAATCTTATTGATATTATCACTTAATACATATAATGGTATATAATTCATTTAATTCATGATTTGTCTATTGGTGGCGTGAAAATCACTCAATTTTTTAATACAACAAATATGAGAAGACTCTTTAGTGAGATGCTGTCATAAAATAAAAGATGATCAAGTAACGATTGGATATTGGGAATAAAATGGTCTTGGTATTTGGACGGGAGCATCCAAAATCATAGGTGTTTGCAACACTAGAAAATTGTAGTTATTGTGAAATATGCTGTACACGTACAAAATATGCTTAAAATATTCGTTCGTATATGTAAGAGATACAAACAGCTACATATACCTTAAAAATGCTTACCTTACCTTACCTATCCGCTTCGTGCTTTGTGGCACATACATGTAATGCATCAACAGAACGTCTCCATCCATCTCTGTCCGCAGCCTCAACCCTCGCCTCAGCCCAGGTTCTCCATCCACTTTCTTCTCTCTCCTTCTCGACTGTTCTTCTCAATGTTGTTTTGGGTCTTTCTCTCTTCTGCCTTCAGGTGTCCAGGAAAGTCGTAGTATTTCTTGTGTTGTTATTTTATCCTGCCATTTGATCTTGAGAATTCGTCTTAGGCTGTTATTCTGAAATACTTCTATTCTTTTTTCGGCCCTGTGTTCATCTTCCAAGTTTCACATCCGTACATTAGCACTGGAGTGACTAGTGCCTTATATAATCTTATTTTTGTCTTCTTGCTGATGTTGTCAGAGCTCCATATCTTCTTAAGTTTTGTAAAGGCTGATCTTGTTTTTGAAACTCTATCTCTCATATCCTCCATGCCTCTTCCTTGTTGTGAAACAGTTGCACCAAGGTTCAGAATTCTAATTCTGTGTTGTTTATCTTTATTGGTTGGTTTTGTTTTGTGTTTATTCTCATGTTTTTACATTTGTTGGCATTTATCTTTCATCCTATTCTTTTAGCAGTTTGCTCTAATTTTTCTGTTGAATGTGCCTTTGGGTTGAGCTTAATAACGCAATGTCATCATCAAAATCCAAGTCATCAAGCTTTGATGTGAAGTTCCATCTGATGCCTCTTTCTCCATCTTCTATTGTCTTTCTCATCACCCAGTCCAGTGCAACAAGGAACAGGAATCCAGACGTGTTATAGCCCTGCTTGACTCCAGTCTTTATTTCAAAGCAGTCCGATCTTTCACCTCCATCTATCACAGCACAGTTGAATCCGTCATAGAATTGCTTCGATATTGTAGGGATTTTTTGTGGTATTCCATAGCTTTTCAGGATGTTCCATAACCTTTCTCTGTGTATTGAGTCGAATGCTTTTTCGAAGTCAATAAAGTTGATATATAAAGTAGCTTGCCATTCGTTCACATTCAATGATGTTACGTAGGATGATTATTTGTTCTGTTGTCCCTCTGCCTGACATAAAGCCTGCCTGTTCCTTTCTTAGTTTATCATCTGTTATTCTATTTGTCAGTATCCTTCTAAGATTCTTGCTAATCACTGGTAGTAAAGTGATCCCTCTCCAATTTTTGCATTCTTTAAGATTTCCTTTCTTTGATTATCATGCCTTTTTCTTAAAAATTCAGTTTGGTTTAGATTTAGGACATAAAAGATAAAAGAGTCCAATTTAAGAAAAATTCAGAAGAATTTATCTGAACAAATCAATATTAATTCGACATCGAAAGGGTCATGGTTATACTGTTGTCTTTTCAACAATCATGATGATAACACTCACGCATTAAGAAATAAATACTTATATAAAATTAAAACAGCTAGATGAAAAACATTCATTATTTCTATCCAAAATATCCATTTATTAAGGCATGTATTACTCTAAAATTCATGGAAATGCTATCTATTCATAGTGGATGTTTTTAAAAGAACATTATCATCATGATTGTTAAAAATCTTGAGACAATAGTAACGATGACCCTTTCTATGTCGAATATTGATCTGTTAAATAAATCATTTCTATTTTGAGATAGCTTAATATTATATTAATAAAGTATTTATAAGATGTAGCATCATAATTATTTCAATGATTAGAGTAACGTGATCGTTAAAAACTTCTTCACCAAATAAGAACTAGAATCTTGCAGAGAAGTGATCGAAAAATTTGTGGATCAACTGGTGCAGAAATTTCACGGAGCTGGAAAAATCAAAGGTCTTTACCTACACAGTATTTCTCTGTAAAGTGTGAACAAATACGACAAATTAAAGATAAATCTTTCTGTAATTTTATATTGGTTATGATTACCGGTATTGTCAGATTTGTACAAAGAATATGGATTTTTTAGCACCGCTTAAAGATCGAGGAGGAATTTCCTGGAGCTAACATAATTCTATACACATATGGATTTCTTCCACAGGAATCTAAACAACATGGAGTGCGAGTGTTTTTAAAATGTGGAAATTAAAAGTGCTTTTAATGAATAAAACTTTAATATACAGTTGGTACTGATAATTATTGTTACAAAATATGATTAACATAATTAGGGCGTCTCCAAAGCTCTTTCAACTTGCACGGTTATCTTACTCATAAGTCTGAGTACGTGCGTTATATGTTTTTTTTTGGCAGGTTTTTATTGGTGCCTTTAAAAAACAGGCGATTCAGATACCTATACTTAATCGTAACGCTCACCGGTAGATTTGACCTGCAATGAATCTTGACACAATTTTATCTGCATAAACTTCAACTGTCAGGCATGTTCATGTGGATCATAGATTAACTTCTCGTTACATATTTTTTTAATATGTAATAAATAATTTAAATTCTAACATTATTTGAAGAGTTAATAAACCCCAATGTATAATTAACTTGTATACATATATTCAGTATACAAAACATATACATGTAATTGTGTAAGGAAGGGGTCTACCAGTCTGGTCGTCTTCGACATGAATTATTAGATAATTTTTAATATTCAATATGCATTATTCTAAAATATAGTGTTTGGACCAAAAACAATATTTTCCAGTGTCGACTTTTATTTAAAAAAGATCATATAATGAATCGTGAATTAATTAACAGTTTATACTGGTTTCTTATTTGGGAAATGATACTTTAAGGCCAATCTAAACATATATTTGAGTATCGAGCCACCTTAATTAAGAATTTTACTTTTCAGTTTTTTTTTTCGTTAATAGTTTCACTTATTACTATGTGTAAATAAATAACTTGCTAGAACGTTCCTTTTCAAGCGAGTCCACAAAATGAGAATGGACATTATCAAACTTCTCAAAGTCATTGAGTCATACGTAATTGAAATTTGATAGAACCATCAATTCCTATAAATCCTTAATTTAAGGGATATGATTATACCGATCAAAATCTGTATTAATGTATAAGCCAAAGGGTTGGCAAAGTCCAACATAAATCAAGTAATGAAATTCAATGTGTAAAAATAAAATTGTGAAACCAGATAATTATTGAAGCGGGCTTTTTGCATAAAATATTTGGTAAAATGTTGAATCGTAGTATGCGCATCCCGTAAACCGCAGCAACTACATTCTATGCGATTTTGTTTCTGTTATAATTTAGACACAACTGAGCACAATTCTACTGCAGAATACTGAGGCCTAGGAGTGTATGAATCACTCCATAGGCACATTAATGATGAGATCGCTCGATGCCATGACACAGATGAATGGCCAAGGTCTATTCTCAGTTTAACTTTTGTAAGATAGCCATATCTACTTTTTGTTAATAAAACATTATCATTTAGTTAACTAGTTGTTTTTTTTTTCACCCAAACCCATTGTCACTAATATGTATGATCCTCTCAATACTGGCCATCATAGAAGAGAACTTTGCGGACGTTTCATCGGAAGGGGGATTCCCCCCCCCCACCAACACACACTTTTTCTCGAAACAGACATTTTTCTTTGATTCACATGTAGGAAATTGGATTTTGAAGGAATTGCCCCTTCCCACTCCTTTGGGAGCATATTAAATATTACATGTGTTTTAAGATCCGGGTTTCGGAAGAGGAAGTGTGATTCTTTCTACATGTACATGTATTTGCATTATATATCTATTCTCATATATTGTCCATCAAAATGCGTGGAAATCTCTACTTTCTAGACATCAAACAGGTATTTATGGTAAATGAAAGCAAGTGGGCTTCTAACTATTCTGAAGAGCTTTGGATACTTCGGGGATCTTCACGAATTAAAAAATATGCTTTTATTTCTTCACTCTTTTTTCCTATGAGGTTATTAGTCTTTCTAACTATTCGTGGCCCTTGAGTACTATTGGTAGGACATGGTTCTCCTGATCATGGTGACGATACAGTAATTCTTTCATAGTATTCTTCATTTAGAAAGATTACCAGTAAAAAGTGAAGATAATTAAGCGAGAGCTTCGACTGTTGCTGATCGAGACATGGGCTTTGTTGAGATGGTGCCTGTAGGACTCTCTGAATCACTGTGTAGATTCAATAATTAAATCCTTATTCTTCTTTTTCTGTAATAAGTTTTATTTTGCCTCATTAGCTTCTGACTTCTTTTGACTAAATTAAATTTTTGTCCATTTATCATCTTTCCTGAACTGTAGGTTTTACCAACGCCTCTTTCTACTCTTAGGTATTACTTGCTTCTTGTACATACAACACAAACACTAAGTCACATTCAATACTGGCTTTATTTTTGAAGATAACTTCTAAGAAAATACACTTTTTGTCTTAAGAACAGTAACAAGGTATATCTCTGATATAACATTATAACATTTGAATGAATCCTTTTCATAAGGGCAAATATATCAGCAAAGTCCTAAGTTGTAACACATGAAAGGGGTTTAAAAGGTCATTAACAAAACTAAAACATTACAGTAAATTAAAATCAAATGGCATCAATCTTTCGTTAGTTGCACAGTTTGAAATTCTTGAAATGTACAATGTTTCATCAGAAGTTGTAGAACTTTGCTGATTGATAAGCTACCTTAATCAAGGGATTGGAATATTTTTTTTAAAAAGTATAGAAAAAGTTCCTTTCTCTGTTTATATAGTACTTAAATAGTGGTGTTTTTTTTAAGTTGTTAAAAATGTTTTTTTTTATAATTTGTGTCATAGAATTCATTTAAATAATCTGCAATAGTGTGGCTGTTTGTAGAGCCAGTTTACCTACATTTTAAACCAATCAAATCCAGGTTTCAAAGTTGTAGGGGGAAACATGCTTTCTAACTAGACAGTAAAATACAAAGGGAGAGAAAGCAAGGATTTCACTTTTAGACAAGATATATTTGGATCATAAGGAGTGTGATATGAATGTTTGTAAAAAATAGATGAAAGAAGTAATGAAGAATCTATTTGTAAAAAGCACCTTGCAGTATTTTTCTTTAAATTCATTATGTTTGATAATAAGGGGGAAGGATTTTTAATCATTGCTGAAAAAAAAAAGTTTTAAATAAAATTCAAGTTTTTGTTGTTGTAATTCTATTGATGAAGAAGAAATAAGTTGCCAGTTCAAAATTCAAATAGATTTAAAACCTACCAACAACATTTATCATTTTCAAGTAAACCAGCCACATTTCATTCTTGGTAAACATAAAAATAGATAATCATTTATTGAAAAAAAAAGATAGTTAACAAAACTCTAAACTCTTTTGGATCAAATAAGAATTTTAACAGTAAACTGAACTATCAAAATGTAAACGACCTTAATATAAGGCTGCTCCTCCTCAATAGTTCTAAAGATTCCATAAAATTTCCAGAAACTTTCTAAAATAATCAACTGTTAAAATTGACCCCAAAAATGATAACAATTTTGTGAACATACCTGTCATTCTTGAACATTTTAAAGAATAAAACTTCACGTTTCTAAAGTATTTTACAATCATTAAATTTAAGACCTTAATAAAAAAAATAATACATGTTAAAACCCAAACAGAGAACTAGACATCAACTTTTTTTTCATCCAAAGATCACCTAAATTGTTTTTAAGAAAGAAAATGCTTAGCTTTAATTGTGATATGTTTTACATGAAAATGATTCTGTCGAACAAATATATAAAGTATTTGGGATTTCCATCATAATAAAATCCTCCAATAAAGAATATAATATGTATAATATATAATATATAATCTTGTTCAAAACGTAAAAAACAAAATGTTTTCTAATGATGGATGAAGCCGTTGTGAATGGAATGATATATTTGGTGTATCTTTCACTGTAAACCATGAACTTAACTACATGTATATCTAACAACTACTCTTGAGTGGAAATGATACCGTGAAAGCATGATTAAAATCTGTTTCTGTACATCACTTTTTATCTTTTTTTTTTTTTTTTTTTTAATATTTTAAACTTTTTTTTGTATTCACCGATCATCTCACTGATGGATGATAAGCGTCTAATTTTTTTTTTTTTTTATATACATATATTTTTTTTTGTGTTTTTATAATTTTATTCATCTTTTTTTGTATTTTCTCTTTTTTCACTTTTTTTGGTATTTTAAATTTTTATTTTGAAAAGGTAAGGCATGATTATTTTCACTCTGTTTTTTTAAGTCTTTTTTCTCCATTTTTATCAATTTTTTTTTATTCATTTTTAATTTCTTTTTTCCTTTTTTTTTTTTTAATTTTTTTGGCTGTTACTTTTAACGTTTTTTTGTTTTGTTTTTTTAAATAATTTTTATTGTTTTTTTTTTATTTTTATTTTTATAAGTTTTTAACTGCTTTGCATGTTGAATTCCATGCAGAGGCATTATTTACTTCAGATTAAATATTGGTTTAAGTTGAATGGTTACAAAGAAATTCAGAAAACAGATTTCTTCTCCCCATCTTAAACCAAAGTCAGATTGGAAATATAGGATTAAATATAACTTAATAATATTTATAAATAAACTATGTACAATTCTAGTTCAATGGTTTACAGTGATAGAACGCGATCTATTGTTCTCTTCCTATATGAGCTCTGAGGTCTGATTAATGATGTAATGTTATAATAAATAGTATGGTACAATAAAAATTTTCTTCTGACTCCTTCAAGACCACCATAGGTCATTCTCAGTTTTCTTCAGGTATAAGTACTATGGTTTCATCAATATTTGTTGCTTATCAGTGCTGCTGGTTATACACTTTGGCTATATTATGGAATCCACAGAGACTGTAAAATTTAAGATTTATATTCCGAAATTTTCCTTTGAAGAAAGTTGGCCCTTGTTGTGCAAAACCCGCACACACACTGACAATCAGAATACTGATGAAACCATGGCTGGGTGATAAAGGTACTATACATGAAACTATGTTAATTAATGAAAAAAGTTCAAGTTTGAAATACAGCTCAACCAATGCAACCCGTGAGAAAAAAAAATTTACATAGATCATAGATACAGTATTGCATGACATCATGCAGAAAATGCATCATCTGTTTGTTTTACATTCTATTTGTGCACCAGTTTTTCATTATTGACATATGAACATTTTTCCATCATCACAGATTTGTTAATAAATAAATAAAGTTTGAATATTGAATCATTAAATAATCGCTGTAAGTATGTCTATGAAAAAGTCTTCAATATCACGAACTACAAAATAAAACCTGAGGAAATTTTGGAACTCCTGAGAAAACTGAAAACAAGCTGCGGCCTTGGCTTCCCATTGCAGAGTGCTACATGATTAGCTGGCTTCCCACCAAAGCACAGTTCGACCCTTTATCTGTTACATATATACACATTTCTTGCATATAAATACCAGTCTTGGCAGACCCTAATTCTAACCCTTTCTGTAACATCACCTATCTATACAGTCAGTTGGTTCTAACACATTTAACACAATACAATAGAAAGCCTCGTACAAAGCAGATCTGTCAGATTATTAGCTTCTCTTCCAATTTAAATGCACCGACAAATAAAAATCAAAAACAAACACAAACCAACAAACATACATGGTATATATGGCATACTTGTATAGGTACTTGGAGAAAAAAAAAAACCGTTAACAACTGGAAAACAAGCCACCCGGTACTACTTGATGACGAAACTCTCTAATATACCTATCACACGTCATAAAACGCAGCTCTACATGTGATCATACTTATCTAGGAATATATGTAATAATTTACACTCTGTTTAAAAATCCGTAACATCAATATCAACACTTTCTATGTACAGATTTGATGCATACATATATATGTTTATATACAATTACGGTTTCAAAATCAAAGTTTAATAGAAACCTCATGCACCACTTTACAACCATTCAACCAATTATCACTTTGACTCTTCTTTTCCCACTGTTTTTTTTTTTGTAATCTATTTCAAAAATCCTACTTTGTGATAAAAAAAATTTTGAGTTCAGATATTATTTGCCAATCAAAAGTTTGCATGCATCTGCCAAGTTAAATTTGCGGTACAGAAGAGACATATCAGAAAATTGTGGACGGACATTATCGCAGAGCCTACAGGAGCAGACATTTTATTAAATATGACTAGTAGTTTGCATCATGATAATTGGTCCATTTACATCCAATCACAGAATACAAAAAAAAAAAAAAAAGATAAAGAGGCTACCAAACTTTCATTTTATCTTAATGGGAAAGACCAAAGAACCCTTATTGTTAATCTTCTGATAATTTCATTCAGTCCAGTTTTCATTCTATCTGTCAGAGAAATTGATGATAAATGGATTGGTAAAAATACACACAACAGGCAGGTGGGAATGATCAGACACCTCTCCTACTCCCTCGCAACAAAAACCAAAAACACTTTGAGGGGCCTCCAAATGGTCCTCACCATCAACAAGTGGTGAGGAGACATCTTCTAAATGGTTAAAAACTACAGAATGGGATCCTATTAGGTAGAGGTCAAAGGATTTGTTCAGGGAAACTCCTTATTTGCTACTGCTGCCTTCTGACTAGGGGCCAATAACTACAGTGGAAAATGGCAAAATATTGGAATGAATGGAGTTGATTCAACATAAAAAACGGGATACTATATATAGCCTGGTCTACTGTGGGTGAAAACAAGGTTTGTAGATTTGGCACAATGTTTAGCACTACTGATGCTAACTGTGGGAGAAAATCATTTGCTTACAAGTTTCATAATGGTTCGGTAGGATATATTGTTCCATGCCTGAATTATGAGTGCACACTGACATATTTCTTTGCATAAAAGTTTCACCCTTCTTAGATCACATAGGAATGGGTATTTCTTAATTCTCTAAACTCCAAACCAGCAAAAACTTGCAAGAAAAAATTTCTGTGATAGTTAATGCTTCAAAAAATTCCTCAGGGGATAAACAAATCTTAATATGGTAGCTTTGAGATCTGGGTAAGTATAACAACATTTTTTCTGACTCTTGCACACACTATTACATCACACAGTTAAAATGTTCTATGTATTCTATGCACTTCACACAAATGTCATGATATATACATATGGTATATATTTATATACACAAGAAAAATGCTTTAACAAGAAAAAACAAACAACAAAAACATTACACAAATCTAAATTTGCATAATTATACTAAAAATATACCATGAACTGCATCTCTTTTCCAGACTTCCTCTGTGAAAGCTAATTACAAAATATATCACATGCTTGCAAAGAAAAAAACTTAACACTATGTAAGAGTTATCTTCCTTAGTAAGCATCGTCAAGAGTCTGCCTCCAACATTTCCAGAAACAGCTTATGCATCATGATCCTTCCATCTTTCTTTACATCAAACCAGTACTGCTTGGCCAGCAATTTCATGTGATTGAGAGCTGGGAGAAGCATGTATAGATGCCCCAAGCGCCGGAGATTTCCAACATAGCGGTATTTGACATATTCGATCAGCGAGTCTTGTAATTTGTCTTGGAGCTGCCTCACCGCTTCACTATTCTCAATAGCCACATCTAAAATCAGATGATTACCCATGTACTTCAATCTGCTCTTAATGGTTACTTTATGTTTCATGGAATAAATTGCTTTTCAGTAATACAATTGGTCTCTACTAGTCGATATTGTATTATCATCTTTAAGTATTAATACTATAATTAACAATATCATTGTCAATAAAAAAGACATCTTCCCCGTTTTTTAACAGATCAATGTCAGATAGGGCACTGTACCTATATTGCATAAAGTCATGGCTTTCAGCAGAAGATACTCTTCCTTAGTGACCTCCATGTCTGTGAATTTCTTGGCAAGTTTTCGTGAGATCCCATCCAGTTCTGGGGAACAGTGGCAGAGTTTACATTCATCCACAGAGAGTTGAAGGTCCTCGGCAAATTTGAGGTAGCCATTGTAGGGACAGGAACGGAATACAAGATTTAAACAAAGGATTTCCAACCATGAATGCTGCAATAGGTTCATCTGATCACTGAGGGATAGGGTGCAAAATCCTGTAAAAGACAGCATGTTCTTACATTTATGTCTTGAGAACATTTTCATTCTATACAGCATTAAAACAAGGGTTAGGGTACAGGCATTTAAATTCTTCATTCAATCATTTATAACCTTTTTTAGATAATTCTTGGAACATTTTTGTGAAATTTACCTGGAACCTGTTTGGCCCAGCTAATGGTGATAACTAATTCCCGGTCTGCTAGATCGGACACAGTGGCGAGAAAGCGCACCTCCTCCCCGCCCTCCAGGATCTCCGACTCTGTGTTGACATACAGTTTGTCTAGCTGCTGCTCGATGCTTATGAGTTGTGTCAAAATTTTGTTATCTGAAGAGAAATCTACAGTGCAAAAACAGTTGTAAATGAATGTATGTCACAATGAAGTTTGAAGATTCACAGATTACTGGTATTTGAAGTACTGATGAGGAAGCAGCTTGATGTTTTGGGCTGAACTCTTTGGAGTTTTGAGATTGATACCTGATTTGGTGCTTTCTACACAGGCTTTCTTGATCATTGGGAAAATCTGCTGCACAATAGGGCCGGAGTCAACTGTGCGCTTGTATTTTTGGCGGCCTCCACGAACTCTATCGAGACGGACACCTACACAATATAAATAAAAAAACATTACAAATTTATTCAATTCAGGGATAACACGTTCTAATTGTTCCTTTGTACCATTGTTTGATTGTTTAAAAGAGAACATCTGGTTGCATTGTGCTTTGTTTGCATATACACAACTTCAGTAAACATGACAATGCAAAATGCCTAATATATATACCAGTACATTGCATTTTTTAATTGTTTACCCGTACCTCAAAATTTTTTTTTTGTTAAGGTTGGACATGTTTTTTTCTTACAGAAAGAACATACAAGGAATGGAGGTGAACAAGATGGCATTCACTGAGAATACATTTACTCTATATCAATATTTAATGCTGCAGACGTGCATGCTCCTTTTGTTACATACAGGGGCCTTGAACAATTTTTTTGGCATGTTTGGAGAAGATGAAATGAGAGATAAAAAAAACACTAAATAGGAATTCTCACAGATTTCTCTGTTTATATGCATAAACATGAAACTGAATTCAGAAAATAAATCCGTTTTATTTAGGCAGTTCTTTTATTCTTCTGTCTCCCTAATGCAAGTAAATATATTAGAATTTCTCCTTTGGCACCTTTCCCACCTTCACCTCAAAGAGACAGATTGATTAGATTTTCTGAACATTGATTTAATTCTCTTTTGAACCCCTTCCACAGTTCACACACTGTATGTTTTTGGCACTATACTGGCACTTTCACCAGAATAAAACACAATTTATGACTAGATGGCATTTCTGCAAAATGATGACTGCGGTCTAAGAAAAACTAATTTGTATATGCATTGATGGATCAATTATACTTGTAGATGCCATACAAAAACTGGAAAATCAATTGCCAAGCATACCAAGCGTTTTCATTAATTCGTTCGGTACAAACCCCAAAAAACCATTTGGCCAATTTAGGACGTCAGTCTAGAAATTTCATTAGCATTTCATAAATCAAACCCCAAAAAACAGTGTAAATTCTATTATACAATTGATTAAATCTGAATTTTTGAATATCAACTCTCTGCAACCTGTAAAATATTGACTGATCCCTAATCTTTCCCCTTTACTGACAAATGTATGTTTCTCTCCCCTGCTTTGATATATTTGTCATGTCCCATCTTTAATTAATCAATTCATCTGGTTGACCTGATGCTTGATCCCCATTGAAAACCAATGCTTGGGTTCATGGTAAAAGGGTCCAATCTCATCCATCAATCTGATGTTTTACAAGTTGTATGCATTTATATGACGTAGCATCTCTGGATCTCCTGCGTCTGTGTAGTCATATATAAAGTGTCTAATACATAACCTTGTTCTTGGATAGATGTGTTCTGGAGAGAGAGTAACTTGTCCTGACAAACTAACAGACTTTGTTCTCTCCCTCTCTCAGGTAGTAAATAGTACAGTTGACATGATTACTCAACCTAAAACTTATGCACTTTTCCTCCTTAATTTTATTGGACAGGACAGATGAACATGTCTGTCATTCTGCTTATACAATGTTCTCCTTGATCTATCTCTCTATTTCCTCTCACTTACGGAGTGGATGGTTGTAATAGAAACCACTTTTAAAAAGGGAGAACCATTTTCTATGCTTTATTTTCTGTGAATACCCTTCCCATTCCAGCCCCCCCCCCCCACCTTTTCCTAATGTGTGGCACTGCTGTACCAGGCGCGAGATTTTACGTGGCTGAATACCTGTACATTAAGTAGACAGCTTTCCTACACCTTCAATTTTGACCTTTATTATCACCAGTCAGAAGCCTTTGTCTGCTCCTTCACCTTTTGCAGGTCTTTGCCATCATGTTTGTCTTAAGCAATTGCATCAATGCAAATTGAGATGTAAATTGGTTGTCATTCTATGCATATTTTTGTGTCACAATGGTTAATCAAGGTTACCCTGTGGACACCATCCAAAGTGTAATTTACAATAGAGAAATTTTTACATTCAAGGCTTGAGTGGCTAGTACAATTAATGTGTAATAATAGAAAAATGAGTCAGTGTTTGTACTTAAAACTTGATATTTAAACTGAAGATCAGATCAAATATTTGCAAAAGTTCGAAAATAATTCAGGAATATCTAAAAGTACAGAATTAATTACTAATGCATGAAATAAACCAGTATTTGGATAATACATTGTATATATAAACAATTCCTATACCCCACCCCTTGTTGTCCCTTAAAAGTTTCTAAAAATCACAAATTCAGCATTCTATTTTTGGTATCTTAATTCAATATATATATGTCAAGGCCTACACCCTGAGGAAATGTTTGTGGTCCAGTATCTACACATATACTAACTGGTACAAATTCAAGTGTGAACAACCGGCCTCTCAGGACAATAGTCTTAGAGGTTGTATATCTGGAAAAAAACTGGAAATGACCACCACATAAGAGTTGACCACTGGGATGAAAAGGGTTACCTCAAATAGCTGGCTGAACTTTGTCACCGCCAGATGACCGATACAGGTGATTACCCAGCCCCACAAAATCAGGCAAGCGTGATAATTTTCGATGACCATACCAGCCAAGGCCAAGGTGACAGCCTCACATTTATCCATGGCGTAATCAAATTTACCCTCACGTGTGGGAGAGCATGACCTATCATTCAATACACAATCATCTGCTATCTTAGCTTGGCCACAATGTGGACCTACTTTGTTTAATCTGACACTTAACTTCAACTGCGTTTATACGGTATATTCTATGTTTCATGAACCAATATTTTACCAATTAAATTATATGTGGATCATTTTAGAACAAGTTAAATTTTTGTGCAGGGAATGTACATTTGTGCAATTCTATATGTGTAATAAGTTCTTCGCTGCGCATATTTTATAATAATATGCATAATAGTAACAATATAACTATGGCACATAGTGTGTCATGGACAAAACTGGTATTACTTACTGTAGACTGCATTGAAATTACTGAAATTTTATCTTAAAGGACATTTTTTGGGTGAAAACCCCCCTAAAGAAGGAGAAATGGCATAAACCTTGAAATTATGAATCTCTGTACTTCTTTCTATTTTCCTTAACCAATTCTGGAGATTGAATTTCAACAAAAAAGAAAATACATCAGTTTTACATCCTTTTAAAAATATAGAAAGAGATCTTCCCTTTAAAAACAACTGATACAATTAAACTTAATTAAAAGAAATCAATCAAAGCAGGTCAATTGCAATAGTCAATATCTTGTCAACAAAATTATGAATTAGTTCTATACCAGTATAGTTTATTTGCAAGGATGACTGAAAGACAAATTTTCAGGAAGTTCTGTTTTCTTGATGATTTTCCATGAATCAAATAACAATTTTCCCCCGCAACACGAACCTAACACAATAAACAAATCAAGTTCCCATCATCTGTGTTTGGAAACTTTCAGCAATATTCTGACTTTTTCCTCCTACATATTCCACCTGCTTCAAGCAGACAATGGGTCTGTTATCAAACAATTGTAGTAGCCACAGCTTCCAAATGGATCTTGAGAAAAGCAGCAGACATACTGGCTTGGTTTCTTCAGACAATATGTGGTTCTACAGCCTGACTGTTTTGTTCAGATCAGGTTAAACATCTCCAACTTATATGAGGACAATGTGCAAAAGATATAAACAGTTGCTATACATACTGCAACAGCGCAGAAAATTCTGCAAACCACCACATTATGATGGATATGAGGAGAACACCAGATAATCTGGCAGAGGCTAAGAAGGGCTGGTTCCTGTAGTATGGGTGTTTTGTTGTTTGTGATTGGGATATCTGCCATTGACCCCTCTTTGCATTGCGGAGGCATAAGTCCTAAGTCTGGGTGTACCAGCAAGAATGTTCATAGCTTGACACAGGCAGAGGAACTAATGGATAACCAATCTCTGAGATTCTGTTATTTGTATTGGCAGGTGTTAATTGGATTCTGTCTGCTTAAATCATTCCCTCCTTTCTCTATGCCTTCTATCTTTTAATATATTATCCTTCAGCAGCAGAGTTGTGGAAGATTTTGTTTTTTATTCTTCTTCAAACAACTTTTAGTGTCTTGTTCAATCATTTGCATCACATCTAGATGTTCAGGATCAACACAATTCTTTTCCTTGCAGTGTTTACCCTTTCATGGGGATAAAAACGGGAAATCTTGTTGTACTGTAGCCTAGCTGCTGATCTCATAACGATCAGTGATGAAGTGTGTGTTTCATAAGTTGTCGGAAGTTGCCCCTTCAATGCATAAATTCTGTTAATATTGACATCACCTCCCCAAATATTTGGCAAGAAGACCAAGGACAGATATTTACCCATGTGAAAGTTATTGACTCCCATCATAGTCCCCAAATAACCTAAGTCAAGCATGCAAAATACATTTTCCTGCTGCTCTTATTCTTGTTACCTATAGATTAATGAAAGCATTGCATGCTATTGCCAAACAACTACACCCATTCCAGCATAAATTTCTAACTATTAATAGTAAAGTGATAAAGGATTGAATGAAAAAGAGGCAAATTGAAATTTTAGAATATCGCATTTGATGGTATAGAAATGTTAGTTAATTCAACAACAAAAAAAAATTTGCAATATTATGTTTTATGCGGGTTTTCATCCTCATTAACAAAAGTATATAGAAAAATGAACTGTGTAAATCAGACTGAAATAGGTAGCTGCAAACTCTATAAACTTGGTTAGTACATACGTCAGGATTAGTATAAATATAAATAAGATGACAAGTAGATTATGGAGAAAGAGGATTATAGAAAGCTATAGACGACTCAAGAAACCTATGGGCTGAGGGAAGGGGTCTACTTCATTGGTCATTTATTGTCTTGGGATTAGATTGATTAAACCTTTCGACATCTTGTCTTTAGACAAAGCCAGTGTATGAAATGGATTATGACTTTGCAAAATAAAATAAACCAGATTGAAAACATCCCCCCTTCACTATTGCAGAACTGGATGCTTTGATGAAGAAGATTATTCTTTTATGCCATGAATAGTAACAAATAAGTATTTTGTAAAATCTAGCTTTGTGTCAGTGTTGGATTGGTACATTCATCCTTCTCAATAACTAAAATGTTGAAGACCTTAAACCATTAACTAGTTTCTTTGGGGACTAAATGCATCACTGCATAAATACATATCCTCTCAGCCTAGCGCGAGTTCTCTTATTTGTCAAATAAAATCATCAAGAACTTTTCACTCTATAAATATCTAGAAAAAGACATTGACTTTTATTTATTCAATTCTGCATATCATTACTTATTCCATGCATTGTGTATATCAAAATCTCAGCAGTCCCACAGAGAGAATCAATAAAAATCCCCAAATTAGAACTCTATCTATGCACTGCCATTCTTTAATTGAGTTTTGGGATTTAATCATCATTCGATTCTCAAAGCCAAATCAGAAAAATCTTAATTGATTTTTTGAAAACAAGTTTGGTCTTAGATGTGAAAAAATACTGTCTCCAAAGAAGGAAAATTAGAAAGGTGTCAATCTGCTTTGATTCATTGCCAAAAACATCATCTACATGTATTTAGCGGACTCAAAGTTCCCACTAAATATGTTAATATGTTAAAGCTAGTGAATTTTATTTACTCATTACTCAGAAGCATTGGATTTTCCCCAGTTTAATTCCCAGTGAAAAAAATGAGCAGCGTATTTACATATGCAAAAATGTATACATATATATATTTGTGCATGTAATCTTATATCAATTTTCCAATTTCCAAGTTTCAAAACCTGACTTGATATGCACAAATATTCATAAAACGTTCATAATGTGACATTATTTATGCTTTCATCCTTTTAATCTATCAATAATTAATGAATTCTAATAATTTTAAAACTATTTGACGTCCATGAGGTAAATAAGACCGAGTGATGACGCACCAAAACAACAATAATTTACAGCCAGTGTCTGGGAACAACTCTTAATTAAATGAGGAAAATAAAAAAAAAAATCCCTCGTTAACACACCTAACACAACAGGATATTGTTTGTCTGGTTGATAATTAATTACTTCTTGAGGCTTTTTGTGCTTCATCATGGAGCTGAAGATTAATATGGAGTTTTTTTTTTTAAATTCAACAATTTCATTGTAGGAAAATTTCAGAAGCCTTCTGAGAGTTAATAGATGCACGTGCTCCTTGTTCCAAAATATATTCTGTGGAATTTCTCGTAAGGACAGAAGCCACTGGGTCATTTCTTACGTACCTTCTCTGAGCATGCCCACTCGCAGACATTTTTGGAACCGGCATGCTTGACAGGCCTTTCGTCTTCTTTTAGTAATTTCACAGTCTCCATTGGCAGGGCAAGAATATTCAATGTTTCCTGCAATGAAAATGCAAAAATTTAATTTTACTTGTGTAATCACCTCCCAACACAAAGTTATCATTTCGTCTATGGGAATTTACATTGCGGATGAATTACATGTAGCACTTAGAAATGAATCATTTCAATTTCATTGTACTTATTAAGTACACGTACAAAGATCTCTTCATTTTTTGAAAATACAAATGAATGTAGGATACACTTTATATTGAGTATTTGTCATTGTAAGATATATTTTCAGGATATTACAGTTACAGTCAAGCATATCTAAATTCCCAGATACATGATTAATCCATCGTAAATAACCAAAGGTCATAGAGTAAGATTTCAGAAGTAACAAAGTAGTAATCCTTGCATTGCTTGAGTAAACTGATATTTTATCACATGAATTTTAATCATATTAATGATGCGTAATTCAAGCAAGTGTACACAATAAAAGCCAATTCATACTGTCAAAAATCAGGGCCACTTTTTCTATGTAAACTAAGCAAGTTGCTATCTTGTCGCCAGATACTGTCTTCTTTGGTGACAGATAGAAATACTACCCTTGATAAATGAATGTTAAGCTACTATTGTGTTGGTTAGATATAAATTCTATATGCACCGTCCCATACACTCTATTAATGCTAACAAAGAATTGGTGAACTCAAGGTAACCTAGTTCAAAATCGGAGAACTTATTTGCACACATAGTTACGAAGATGACAAAGAAGTTTGAAACAACCCAAAAGTATGTGGATTATTGTTGTAGAACTAGTACTGAATTCACCTTACTGAACAACAATTACATTTATGGACCTCTATATCAAGAAAGTGACATAAATGAATGCATATGAATGCACTTCCTTGCTAATTACGGGCTTCAGTTTTGTGAATAGCCTTCAAAATTAAGCTAACTTATATTGCATAAAATCTACTTATGTAAATGGAGTCTTCAATTTAGAAATCTCCAGTCAGTGGAATTGATTGTCTAAGGACAGCATATAATGAAAGTCAGTAGAACTTGGTGGTTTATGCTGGTACAATCAATATACAGACATCTCTCGACCCAAATCCATCATTTGTCAATCTGTCTCGTCGTATGACAAGGTGTCATCGTAACACCATAACTGTTATAAGTGTTCTACCGATATACCGCAAAGACTTGCAAGGAAGAAATACTACCTATCTTATTCATGGGGGATGAAGCCGGTTTAGATTAGTGACCAAGTCTATATTTAGAAACACTCCGACAGAAATAAATTTGACAGTTTTATAAAGTATAAATCTGCCAAAATATTTGTAATAAGATTTTAGTATTTGTGTATTTTAAAATAAGATCAAGGTTTTATACACATGGTTTTCCTGCATGCATAATTATAATCTAGTTTTGAATGCAAGGAAAGAAAAAAAGGGGATTAATTTGGAACCTAATCAGTAAATTTAAGTAACTTAAAAAGTGCAAGCATGCATGCTGAAGATTTTATAAGAGTTGATAATCAGTATTGTATAATTGCACACACTACTATTTTAGTTTTTAGTTTGTGTTCATGCAGATCCCAATTTAAAAATGACAAACATTTATGTTTATACAATCATGCAACTAAATAATAACAAGCTAAAACCTATATATAATCATCACATGTTTGATGGGTGATTTACGCACGAGGCAGTTTCTATTATAACCAACATACGCACAGGCGTTGCGTACACTGTTGCATAGGATGGTTATTTTACAACCTGATGTTTTACGTCATACGCTCTGCAGCCTGAATGGAACTATTCAAACAAACCAGAAAGGGACATATGCACCCCTGATTAGACTTATCTGCCAAAACTACACACCACCAATTAGTATCAAAATGTCATAGAATCACCCCCTTGGAGATAACTAGAACCTACCAGCACAAAACCTCTATATCTCACAGTTGCATGATACCCAATCTCAACAAACAGAAGGAGTACTGCATAATAACTTCCCACAACTTTAAGAGATGTTTGCCAAATCCATCAATACAGAATTCAAGGCATGCACTGACATACCATATCTCTCCCCCAACATTTTGAACAAAACTTTTTTTCAATGCTTAAGACTTTTAAGTTGTTATAGAGTTCGAGTCATTCAGTGCTTTATTAAAAAAATTAAAAATTCTTTTAGAAATGTCCCAATCAACAACTTCTCCCAACCAATTGGTGTATCTACTTGGATTCCGAACACTATATATCTAGGGAATATATATCAGCGGTGTTAAGAATATTACTCTATGGCCTGCAATCCCAATCACTGCTCGTAAGTTCTGCTGACTTGCAAAACAAATTAGTATTGATTTTTGTTCTTCTGCGCTTTAAAAAAACTTTCTTATTTTACTCATACAGGGCTAACAGGCTAAAAGCGTTACTTAAATATCCGTTTTTAATGGTAACTTAAAAGTTTTTATTGAAATATTTGTTTTAAAGTTTTAGGAATAATTTACTGAAATGCGGTTTATGGGGCTCAGTGCACCATCTTTGGATACTGATTTACCAACAAAAGCTCCCCCTCAATCGATATCACGGCTCTTTCCAGTGAGGCCCTCAGGGG
The DNA here is from genome assembly GCA_020458035.1 of Magallana ariakensis. NCBI lineage: Eukaryota > Metazoa > Mollusca > Bivalvia > Ostreida > Ostreidae > Magallana > Magallana ariakensis. The sequence continues at coordinate 47,144,140 of CM035816.1, forward strand.
GTCAGGCTAAGTTCAGCAGCCTTTCATTATGACAAGATGAGCAAGAAAAGCTCCTCTGTAATTGATGACGTTACAGAGAGGAATCTATCTATAGCCTGATCTGTCACTGAAGAAAACAGATACTATAATTGAACACTTGTTTATTTTTTTAAGATTTTCAATGTTTACGATTGTTGCTTAGCTGATTTCCCAACATTTGTATGATGTTTTTGACTTTTTTTCTCTTTAGATTGAGATTTATGGATATAAACGTACATTATCTTAAAATTACTGGTGTAATAATTCTCAATGTTAATATAATAAATCCTATTTTTGGAACAGATTTAAAAATGAAATTGCATTTATAAAACATGATAGACTAAATCAAGCATTCAATGATAATGGAATTTTAAAATAATATGAACATGCATCAAATGCTTTATGTCACACACAGTAAGTTTAATCATAGTTTTAAGGTCCCTGTGATCATAAAATAACCGATATATATAGTAAAAGAAATTTGATAGATGTATCGGTATATGACATTCTAAAATCAACAACCCGAGACTCTAAAAATGTCACTGATTCTTTCTCCTAGTTCTTATCTTTTTGTGTCTTTTATTATAGTAATTTTTTTAGTGAAATTCTTACAAGATGCAATAAAGAGCTGAAAAATTAACCTATATATCTAATACAGTTAATTTACCATGAAAACAGTGAATACTATATTTCCATCACAAAGAATAAAAAATAAATAAGAACATAAAAAAGAAAATCAACTTTTTTACTGTGCATATTTATCAGAAATTACATTTTAGAGAATTAACTTTTTTTATGCCTGGGTAACATACAATGTATCTAGATCTGCTTTAGGGTTGAACACTCTGAGAGATGTAAACAAGTTTATGATTCTGGAGAGCGATAATACTGTGAGCCACATATCCAGTGGATCGAGGTGTCAGGGATATTGAAGCATCATTAAACAGTAGGAGCATGTAGGAAACAGTCAAAAACACTGCCTGGTATTCGCATCTTCTGTCTAAAACCCCCAGTGCTGCACTACCAAATGAGTGGAATTGTTTACACATACTGTGTAGATAGGCAATAGAAAAGAACAGAAGCCCATTGCATTGCACATCTACTCAGGTTTTAATGAGGAATGAAAAGCACCAATTACCACAAATAAATTCAAAATAACACATCTTAAGTGGTATGAATTAGTATTGGCTTCATCTCAAGAAATTCTTTGCTGTAAGGAAGATGCATCTGTGACTGATGAAGTGCCTTATGGAACTATCTCGCAATGATTTTATAGCAATGGGAATTTTTTCTCTTGCTACAAAGCCACAATAGCTATTCAGGTACAATCATATACAAGTAGGTATCTAACCTCTGTGCAAGTTAGTGCAGTTTTCTTTGAAATGAACAATGCTGCCTGTTCTCAAGCGAATTTCCATGTCAGAAGTATTGAGCTTTTGGAACTCTTTATTTACACTTATCTTGGCTTTACCAAATCCTGTTCCCTTAATAACACATTTATACAAACTTTGGACTATTTATCTATTAACCCCAATACAGCAATCTCAAGCAACCCAGAAATTCAAACCATTCCTTTTACTCTTTGTTCCTCTTTCAAATAAAGTTACCAGTTAAAAAACAGCCAAATTTGATTGAATAGATCTGAGGGTATTTGCCTTGACCATGCACCTAATGATCAATATATCAATGTCAATTTTGCCTGTAATCGGCTGACAAGGGGTAACTATTCAGACTTTTACTCACAACCCAGCCAAGGTATATCTTTACCTGTAGAGCAATTCAGAGAACTCAGCTTGGGTTCTTGCGTACTGATATATTGATCAGGAGCTACGTGAAATAGCATATCATGAAAAGTCTGTAGATAGGACTATTAATTCTGAACCTTAACATTTGGATACTTGATTAAATGAAGATTCCTTGTACGAACAGGAAATTGCTGTTGTTCATCAGATTGCTGCCATTGCATCCATTTGTGACAACCTTATCCTATAGCAGAATAACTACTAAATGATGCTTTTAGAGCTCTTCTGTTCTTGCTATTACATGCATTTACTATCCACATAATAACTGCCAGTGGGCCATCAATGTTTGAAGCAGAGGACAAGCTAAGTTGATTTTAATTATGCTTGAGACTAGTTTTGCAGGAAGCCAGTGTTTCTTGGACTCATTTGGCAAACAAAATTTACATAACTGCTAACTGAGGGAGACTTCAGGTCATAGCGAGATTACAAAATGTATTATAGTTATCATCGACTGCTCCTCAAGAAAATACCCAAAACAAACATTTAGTCATGTTACATGTGGACATTGTTGGTTGACCTAAAAAAGGTCTGGATTTTGGTTTGGGAACAGTGTGGAGTGTGAAGGTTTAAAAACTGACAAAGAGTCCATTGAAATCTAGTTAGCTATTGGATAAACAGTATTGACTATTATTTGCCTAACCTCAGGGGGACAATATATGTACATCTTAGTGTATAACTGGATGGAATGAAAATGGATACATGAGGATGAATTTGATACAAAAGAATAAAAAAAAAACAAACCCACAATATTGATATGAAAATGTTCAATAAGCACCACTCTTAATTCAAATTGAAAAAATTACACCCCCCCCCCCCCCAGTGAGTCACAAAATTATTATTGAACATTATCTAACTTGCCATTTTGGAGAAATATTTTCAGGTGATTTTTATATTCGGATTTGTTATTTCCGACACTACCACTGACATTTGATGAGAATAATGTAAAGCAATAGATTATACAGTGTCATAAATAAAACAATAAAACAAAACACTCATTCATATTTATGCCACCTATTTGAATTTTAAGTAGCTACATCGCAGTTTAATTTATGGTGAGCGCATTAATACTTGGAAAACTTTCCCTACGCCTAGAATGCCCTAACTAGCCCCGGCGGCCACCGGAGAGGCAGACTTCTGGATTTTGAACCTTATTGCTTGACTAGTTGGTACATGTACCATTACATATTAAAACTAGCCGATGTTATCTCTCTCTCTCTCTCTCTCTGTCTCTCTGACTCTCTCTCTTTCTCAATGTCCTATCTTCAAGACATAAAAAATTATACCAAGATTGAACCAGACATGGGTTGGGTACAAAGGGTAAGATCATGGGACTCTATTTTGAATCTAACTCAGGTGCTTAAGCAATTCACTTCCTAGAATTCACTTCTTTACATTCTTGGTACATAGAGTACAAGAGTCCACAAATCATTTACGTAAAGCACCATAGAATTGTCATATACATACATGTATTTGTAATCTGTCATTTTAAATTGATTGAATGAATTGAGGCATAAGTAATGACCTAGATTTAAAAAACCTTATCATAAGCAGAATATAAGATTTTAGAACTGTCGTAAGACCTAGATACTTTTTGGCACCGAAACAATTTTTTTACGTTATTTGGTTATGGTTGATGAAATTATTCCCCCGTATTAATATGTTAATATGGTTAACCACGTCATTTTAACTCATTGTCTTGAGCTACACTAATAGGTTCAGTGTAATTAACTAGCACTGTTACAATGCCTGCAAGACCCCTACCTAGCTCAGCCTTCGTACAAACTTACTTAACAAGAGCGGGTGACGTGGGCTGTTTTCATAAATTTTAATCTGGGAAGCAATCTTTAAGGCTATCAGAACTCTTTAGAGTCTTTGAGTCGAATTAAGGCTCTTTGAATAGCAAATTCTGTACAAAAAATAACATTTGATAAGGTGTTCTAATCTAGACCCAACATGCCCAGACCATACTCATGACACAAGGATTTAATTTCCATAAAGTCTACCTCAAATAGCCTTGAGATTTGCAATCCAGAGTAAAACTTACCGATACTAATAAAATTAGCTTCATACTTTTATTTCTATTTTTAAAAGTATTTATGTATTATCCATTGTATTCCACCCCAAAAACCCCACATTTTAAGCTGAAAAGTGACAATTATGCTTTTGTGACAGCTATGAGGTCTGTCTATGATGACTGTCATTGTTTTGATCAAGCAGTTTTTATCAATCTATTTTCTAACAAAAGTCCTTTTATCTTGTCTCAAGCTGACACACACTTAAGGACCAGTACAGCTATCATGATTCTTTTTCTGTATTATCTGCTATTCCCTTTATAAGTCAATAAACAGGATGAGCTAAAACTTCCTCTTTACTAAATCATCCCTCAATTAAAGGATGACATTTTGTCTAGATCAAGCTAATGCATATTACTACATTGTACTACTATCTACAAGTACTCTATCAGTATCAAGGACCAATCAAAGAAACAAATCATCATCAGTAGATAGTATATGCATAACTTTTTTAAATGAATGATTATCATAATACATATCTAGTGAAATATCAAGTACTAATGTACCCAGTATTTCAAAATTAATGTCACTACTGTTCAGATAAGACTTGATCCAGTACACCCTTACACAGAAGTCTAGTATTTTTTTCTTAAAAAAGACAATTACGGTAAGGTCCAGTTTCTGTTCTTTGATGCCAGTGGTCTTATATATTTGACCCTACGGCTAAGTGATGAATCCTTATTCAGCACTACTGCTGCTATTTTAAGCTTTCAGCAATACATTTACTGTCATCTCATTTAAGGGTCAATGATTGTGTCTAAATGTTGAATCTATTTTATCAGAGCAAACAGTTCATAACCTACTATATAGGTCAGTGTGTCAAAGCTGTCCCCTAAGGTCTTGCAGTCTCCTCATTTCTGTACTTGAGAGTCTTGCTAAGTAGTGACAACCTCAAATTTCATTTTCTTAAACCAGAATGCCTACCTGAGATCATATTTTATCTTTAAACCACACCAGGTATTTGGCGGCATTGTAATTTATACCTGTCATCATGAAATCGGACACAAAGCATACAGGTATTAAAATGGTATTTTGCTTTTTCATGGAACAAAAGAGAAAATAGTACAACATGCTTTCAGTAAAATAATCACCCACAATCATCTTTGTATACCTATGGTTCGAAAGGTAAAGGATGTTTGAGCAACTCTTATATGGAGCGTGCTGACAAGATACATGTAGCAGTTAACAACTTGAGTAGCAGTATGACTTTACACATAGACTTACCTTGGATGGTTCTTTTGAAGAAAGCTTTGCAAGCCTCACACGATGACACCCCATAGTGGTAGCCTGATGCCACATCACCGCACACCAAACAAAGTCTCTTGGGCAGTTCAATGTTCTCCTGATCACAATTAATGGAGTTTGTGATGGAAGTTGCAATATTGTTAAATAAGTCTAATTTGCTTGTGTCAATAGGAGATGAACTGTCATCAATGCTGCAGGGGGATATGTTGCCACTGTTGTCGGCACTGTTGCCTTGGTAAGAACCATCAGATCCGTAATCGTCATTGTTGTAGTCTGCAAAGACATCACGTCCGAAGCTTTCTTCCAGGGACAGGGAGTGGCCGCAGCGACTGAGACCTAAGGGGCTCCCTGGCTCCATCTTTATGATATCGACATCCATCTTGAAGTCCTTGAAGTTTGGAAACAGTTTAAATAAATGTTGCACGCCTATCAAAAAAGGTCCCAGAGGTTTGTGTCACAGACTTTTTGACCAGTGAATTCCTCTTTTCAGCTGATTTTCTTTGGAGTCTTTAATCACTGAAAAGATATAAAGGAAGGAGTTTTTTTTAAAATGAATGGAACCTAACAATGATAGTAAAATTGATTTTCAAACATTTGTATTTGCGTCAGCAGAAATTGTGAGAGCATTATTGTTGGGGGAGTCAATAGACAGACTCTATAGATTAACATCGAATCAATCGAATACAAATGACGCAGTTGTAGTATTAGTGTAGACCAGTGTACATGCCTTGGTCTGCTCTTTCAGCAGAAAACGATGATTACCAGTATTTGAATTGAATGAATGAATTCCAATACAAAAGCCACCTTCAAACAGCTCTACTGAACAGTTTGAATATTAAATTCAACCTTTCACTACACTCTGAATCTAGCAAACTCTGGGCTTACAATAAAATTTTCCCTTTATCATGCTTATGTTCTGTTTTCTTACAAAAAGAAGAACAGGATTGCTATCAAGGAGTCTAGAACAGACAATATAATGAATATATGTCAGATAGAGATCAAACAGTATGCTCCCCCATCCCAGAATATGCTTTTTATACACTGTTCTACTTTGCCACCCCCCTACTCTGTAACATCCAATGACGCAAGAGCCACTGTTCCTACAGATATTAGGCATATTTTTAAGCCAACATTTTCCTGCACAGAATGAGATTCTGTAGCAAATTATCTTTCATATTTTTGTTCCCTATTTTATGACACATTTTCAATTGAAATTGCTAATCAAGTGGTTAACCATGCATTCAATGGCCTTATATAGATAACTCCTGTCAACAACTACAAGTATTAGTCTTAGTTTCACTGTACTTATACGATAATTTTACAGTATAATATATTACACTTATGGTGGAGTAATGCAGTGACTCTACTCTGGAAAGAATTCAGATTTTCCAGTTCATCATGAAGAAAATCTACACTGCTATTCTACCGGCATTTCTCAAAAAGGCTTTACCCATTCAATTATCTCAAAAGTACACATGCCACCTCAAGCACAGGTAGATCGAGAATTGTTCATCTTATTAATCACAAAAAAAGAAAATCTTGAGAAGACCCTACCTCTAGCTAGCTATCCAACAAGATTCAGGAACTGGAATGCTAAACTATCTATTGATCCCCATTTTTGTGCTATGCAAGTCTTGCGCAATATCTCTTTTTCATTTCAAGCATGGTGCAAACGTGACCCCGTTTAGCAGAAGAATTTCATCATATCATGAGTGCAATTATACTAACACTACTAATACATAGGCTATGCAGGATGTTTTGATGTTTGTATTACGCACTGGAAAATTTCAGTTAACTGTTTGCTCATTGTATTGCCTTATAAATAATCATTGTAAAATCTGTACATTTTCAAAAAGGGAAACAACAATGCTAGCTTTCTTTGAACTGGAAAAAACATTCACATGTATGGGGAAAAAGAAGATATTATTGTGGAAAAAAAACAACGATCTAGAATCTATTGATTGGGCTGTATCATGAGAGAAAGAAACTCAGTAGAAAAATGATAAATGCTAAGAAATATAATTCCACCATGCATAAAAAACCTGACCCACAATAGAATCAGCTGGTCCCCCAATCAGCTGATCACATGTTTCACCTGTGATTTTTCACCTGACTATACACTTTTTCTTATCAAAAATTACCTACTAACCTTAATCAAGCCAGAGTAATTCCAAATCACTATAATTTTAGATCCCTTTTTGGGTATTTTACATGAAACAAAAGAAAATAGAAGCTCACACAAATCTAGCTAGCACAAAGCCGGCTTCTTCACCATGTGGTCTAGCCGGTATAGTGTGCCGGTTTCCTGCTCTCTCGCGCTCTACCTTCGCTCTAGTGTGGAGGATTATCAAGTGCACAGCTGAGTGACGGCCTATCTCCGCTAGCACTTACAACATATTTCATTCTGTGTCACATGAATTTAAATGTGGTGATTTCAGGTAGTGGCCGGAGTAAGAACAGAGAAGACGTCAAGGTCCAGACAAAAGGTGGTAATCAGAGAGATTTGTTTATTCACCTCTGTAAATACTGAATTGTACTTCATCTAAAGGATTTTTGGCCGTAAACAAGATCTCAAAAATAAATTCACACATACTGAAAAAACAACTCCCCCCTCTCTTTTGTTTAGCATTTACACTAATTCTAAAGTTTCAGGCCTAACTTGTGTTTTGCATCAACACTGACATCTAATGTTTCAGGTATGCAATATGTTGTTTTTCCCTCAGTGTCAATACATGTACTAGGACAGGTAAACAAGACGAATATCGATCAGGTGTATCTTGTTTTGAAGCAAGTTTACACCTGGGTGGTTTAGACGGAACTTTTTCCTACATTTTTATTACAGATTACTTTGAATACTTCACACCAACTCTTGCCTATCTGTCAATCTCATTAAATGTATTTAGTATGAAAAAAAGTCTCTTTAAGTAACATATAATGAGAATACAAGTTGCTTCTAATCAGTAACTTAAATTATTAAAATATTACCAAACCCATCAGTCATTGATCTTTTAGTTCTACAATTACTATTATTCAGAAGTCTGATATTTCTTCCAACTCTGACCTGTTTATAAATACTCCATTAAATATTAGCAATGAGGGATTGTTTTCCATACCATGTGGACCCATTCATGGATATGTTACATCAACGGAAATCTTCAAATGGGATTGGCTATGCAACAGATGCTGCTAGAGTCATGAGCATATCAACTTAAAAAAAAAAATATATAATAGAAAAATAAAAACAAACTTAAAACCCTGGAGTCAGAGACATTCATACCAACTCAGAGTTTTAAATTATTGATGCTACCAGTTTGCTGGTAACTGCAGACAAAACCTATTTATCAAGGAAACAATATTTGTTTGTTTTTATAAGATTTTATTGTAATGAATTACAGGTGCACAGCAATATTTCATAGTACATGTATATTAATTAGCAGGTGGTGACAGATCCTGTCTTTTAAAAAGGCATAATATATATTTCGTTTTTGAATATGAGCTATTCAGCATTTAATACTGAATGCTTTTGAAATATATATTTTATGTGAGTGACAGCTAGGCTAAGTACTCAAGGCGAGTCAATTGTACAGAGGGTATTTCTGGCCTTGGAAAACCCTCCCACTAAGAATTAATGAGTAATGGAGAGAAACTAATGACTGCTCTATGGAGATGTTGATTTAAAAAAACACACCTATATAACTGTAATTTGATGTATAAGAGAGTGGAATTAAATACTGGATTGTGCTATTTATTGATAAAACATGTTTTTATATAGTATCTGACAGGTTGAAATAAAGGATATTAGTGACCTCTTAAAAGACATATGAAGTAGTCAAGTTTTTATTTCAAAAAATGACATTCAATGTGCAATCAAAATATTGACTGCATATAATGCATTATCAGATGACATAAGTAGACTCAGACGAAATTCAAGATCCGATAATGAAATTAAAAAGTCAATCATTTCTTGTTATAATTATCTTGTCAGCATGGCTTCAAAAGTTTTACTTCAATAGAAGCGATTATGCCGACTAAAAATCTGCTATCAGTAATTGAAACTAGTTATTTTAAACCAAACATAATAGCATTATAAACATCGCATCTGCAATTAGTAAATGATTTTATTTTTAATGGTATATGACTCTTGCTCCTTTTTTTTTTTTATTTCTGTTAAAAGTCTAATACACAATACTCTCAGAGATTGGGTAACCTGCATTATATCTACATATTGTCCAACATTATCTCATAGCTAACTTTATTACTATATATCATATCTGTTATCTTTTTGTAACTCATGCCACTTTATAGGGCAACACATTTTGATATCTTGTTCCAATCAAAAAGGTATTTATATTTCTACTCTGCTCTTGATCAGCATAGAACTACATATGTACTACTCTGGTGGAAGTATTTAATATGGTGGTACCAAAATGAATTGTAATCATCAGCTCATAAACAAGCAACTGAGGTTTACTCTGCAACATGGATAGCCTTGCAGTATATTGCAGCACTCCTTCACCACTCCAAATCTATCCCAAATCAATACAATCCCTTAAATGAAGACAGCTTAATGAATTGCTTGGCACACAATTAAAGGATTGCTTTACAACTGATCTAAAAATACATTTATAATGTATTGGAGCTCTTTGTTGAGGATTCAAAATGCCAAAACTGTCATAATAAAATAAAATCGTAAGGAAATCTTCCATGAAAAGAACATTGGAAGTGGCCATGACCTAGTGATCAAAGTCAAAGATGCATGTTTTGGAAGTCATCTTACATCATTCAAATCATACTTTCCTTTTGTAGAATTAATGTGCATTTTGTGGTAAACAAATTTCCAAAATAAGGCCATCATGACCTACCTCGATCATTTAGATATTGAAGCTTCAACAGTTTCATGCATGTTGAAAATTTTAACAGGATAGAGTCTTTTTTTTACATGGAACCTTAGTATAATTCAGGTATTTTTCAGCCCACTATTGGGTTATCAAAACTGCTAACTATGCCAGGATGTTCTCCTGAAGTGGACTTTGGACCATATAGGACTTTGTTCAAAAAAGGACACGCATAAAATGTACATTATGATGAATTTCCTTCGTGTTCAGGCCAGTGCGTTATGTAATGACTTTTTCAGGAAGTGTACACCAGATGACTTCTTGCTCTGATGTATGTAAATTTATTTAAAGATTGCCTAAAGGAATGGAAAAAGTTTCAGATGACTGTATATTAATGTTAAATAGCATTGTCGTCGACCTACCATTTAAAATGAGAAACATCAAATTAAAACTACATATGCAGGCAAGTTGAACTTATGACAGCTTGCTGCTACATTTTGTATTTACAATGAAAAATTAGTCTACATTGTTCTTTACATAATTTGGTTGACTGCGCATGCTAAAAATTTGATGATCTTTTTGCCACAAGTTATGAAAACAATCATTAGATAGCAAATCCACATCCATGTACCGGTATCTGCATGCATACAAGTACATGATTAAAACAAATGGCAATCTAAATTACCCTAAGTACCTTAGTTAGTACTTATATAAAAGCATAGATGCAATTTATTACTAAACAGGTATTAGTTTTTTATATATGCAATCATTGATTAATTATGATGAGTACCTACACCTACACAGAAAAATGTGATGCCAACTTTGGGAGTTCATGCATGTTAAACCCTGGCATTCACATTGATTTGGAGAGTGAGTGCCATACACCATTCGATCAATGATACTCTTACTTTGTTGTGCATTTCATAAACCATCTACTAGCTGGCACCATTTCCTCAGAAAGCATATTTGTGATAGAGCCCTATTAACAATGCCAAGATAAAGCACAGACAACTCTTAATTGTTCCTCTAATGAAGCAAAAGTATAGATAAAATGGCCTTTGGAGAGTCCAGGGTTTTTGTAGAAAAAATCAATTTTCTTCTCAAGGGCACATCTTCAATGTCTCTCAGACTCCTAAAAATCCGTTTTCACTTGGATATTTGTTGAATATGGAAAGATAAAATTTTTGCTTAGAAATGAAACAAAAAATTATCATAATTTCTGGATCTGGAGTGTCATATTTGATATAAAGCAATTCATGCAAAGATAAGACTGCTCCATTCTTCAATCATTTGTACTCTGTTCCATGGGCTACAATCTCTTAAATTTATCTTATGTCTTGTATCTGCATGTATGCATGCACATGCACACATTGAATTTCAGTAGGTCATCTGGCTTAACCTTTTTTCTGACAAGAAATCTACGGATACTCTTCAGTAATCGAAACAGTTTCTACCCTGCATATAGGAAATTATCAAAATTTATTTCACAGCCTTGATTACAGACTACTTGTACATGTATTTAACCCCCCCCCTCCTCCCCCATTTTCTTGATTTCCTCTAGCTGTGTTAAAGAAATAAATGCTCGTATTTATTTTAGTGAAATCTTTTTTATCCAGAGATACCTCAGACTGCACTGTTGTGTTAGGTACATGTACATGTACTAGTGGCAATAAATATCTAGATCATAAATCTGCAATTTTAAGTCTGTCCACGTTAGATTAGGGTATATTTACATCATCAGACCTACTTCCATTCAGTTATATATAACAATATAGCAATGTTGATTGACTTTTACTCATTAAAAGGAAATAATTTTTAGATTTATGATATATATTTAGGGAAATCTTTCAGGAACAATTTTGCAAATTACATTATTAATTATAAAAACAGACAGCAATTACAGCTGGGCAACAACTCAGCACACATACATACCTATAGTACAACCACTGTGTAACCACTGTGTAATAAAGCAACCACTATAGTGTACTGTATGCATAAATCAACAAATTAATAATTTGGTAAACTGACTAAAATCGACAGAATATCTATAATGTAAGATTATAATCTATTATGATAATGTAAGATTATAAGAATATCTTTTAGAGTATACCATATTGGCAGTATAGGTCACTTATTCAGACTATATCATTAACAAACTGATTACATTACATTACACTTAAGTGTTTTTGGATTTTGCGATTAATAATTTACCATTTATACCCACTAATTTTCATCCCCAAAAACTGAATTTGTTCACACATTTTACTACTGTACCAGAAAGACCCATGAAACTATGCCCCAAAATCCAGAGGTGTGCTTCACAAGAGAACTTATGACATATTACATAATGTCTAGACTTGTTGAATGATCCTCAATAGACAAAATTTATATAAAGCCCAACAATTTCTCAACTACATGTATTTCAATATACGGTATATCATGGTGATGGAGTGAAACAGTAATTTGTTAGCTTATTAATAATAAGCAATTAATCATCATTCTGGTATGTTCTTTTGTAAAGCAATACTCTTTTGACATAATTATAAGCCCACAAATACTGCTGTGTACAGTGAATTTGTTCAATTAATATTTGATGAAGAATTTAGCTGACAAACAAGGAACCACAGAGGTGATAAGGCAACCCCTTGTCCAATACCTCACAAGTTACAAAAAGCTGACTGCAACAATTACTGTCACACCAAGTTGAGAAAAAAAAGGCGATAAATTTACAAACGACACATACATTCTAGTCCCAGTTGCATCTCATTTACATCCAAAATGACATTTTTTCATTTTTTTCTTGGACATTTTAATTTCAACAGAGAATTTATACACTTTCTGTCCTATGGTTTCCTCTTAAAAAACATTCTAGGACATAAACATTATGTCAAGACAATAAATTAATGACTTCTCAGTTCCCCCATGACATCTTAATGGATGCTTCAGAAAATCCTAGCTACTATGAACTGAACATGTACTTTATCTCATCTCTCTCTCTCTCTCTCTCTCTCTCATCTTTAACTTCCTCTATCTCTCACTTTAAATTTTTTTTGGTGTGCTACAGTTTAATCCAAAATTAACTGACGAATTGTTTTCCAATTTACAATACATGAACCAGAGTTGAATGTGTCAGAAATATTAATTGTCATGCTGAAAATGGCACACTTAAAATAGAATATATTCAGATTCTATTCATTATGAGTTATTTAAGGAACATTGTCAAATATGACACCAAAAGTGTCACTTTATATGGATTATTACTGCAAATATTCCAAGTACATTTTTTTTTTTCATTTTTATGATCCAAGGATGCACCAAAGTTTCACATTTCACTATCTAGACAACTCTCATCAGTGCAATGTTCTAGCTAATATATAAATGAATTCATCTTGAAACCTCAGTGGCCTTGGACAGAACAATTAAAAGTGACGCAGAAAAGTTGCGTGCTCCGATGAGTGATGATTGGTTAGTTTGTTGAAAGGTAAGTGGCTAAAATAAATAAATGATCTGAGGTCAGGTGACAGAGGGTTACTGCTATCTACATGCACCAATTGCCATGGTTTTTATACCTACCTGAAGTGGTTGCTCTGATAATGAGATATGCTAATAAATATCGCCTCCCGAAGATGAAACCCAGTTTTACGTCAATGCCTACTCGTAAAGAATGTACTCTATCTACGCATTCACAAAACACAGCATAAATTCCACCACCATCATCTACAAATAACCTCTTCTTCAACTCCGGCTGACGTAGAATCTATGGGAATCTGTCCGAAATAATACTTCCAATAACTGAATAACATGTATTGTTCATGTGCTTTATTTGGAGACAAATTCTTCTTAATCCTTCCAATGGGGCATGCCAATACACCAAATCCTCTACACAGTTTGTAACAGCTTTTGCTGTCTGCTAGCAAATGACCACTGGGTAAAATTCCTGAGTTTGAAATAGCACCAAGGGAATCAATGGGCATCACACTCCATCAATGATGCTGGATTGCAAACAAGTTCTGCTGTTTCCAATTAATGATCATCAGATAGTGTACAGGGTTATAGGTTTGTAGAAGAGAGCATATATGTATGGAACATGAAGCAAGATTGAACATCTCATTGCAAATAATGGCTCTTTCACTGGATCTCCTGACTTAGCATCTATGCCAATTAATAATCTATTATAAATACATTATATACTTGAATTTTGCTTTTAGAAAAGTAAACCTAGGCCTGAAATGAGAAATAATATACTAGAATCTATAAAAATACTCCCTATTTTTAAATATACTTATAAGAGTATCATTGTTCTTTCACAGAAACTTCACATAAATTTTCAAAAAGAATACCTATATACTATGATAAATAAAAAACACAGAAAAAAGATGAAATGATATGGGTCAGAATGAAGTCACGATGCACCAAAATATCAAAACATGACAAAATTCGGTCATTTATTATAAGGGGCCAGACGTCATACATGTCGGGATGATAAATGGTAACCTCACAAGGTCTGGTCAGTATTCATCCAAGTTTATCGATTTAAAGGTCAATCATTGTTTGTTTCCTCTTCTAGTGGCAATTTTCTGCACCCATGTAACCTGAGAAAGATCAGTAAGGGTCATGATTTACAAAGTTCAAGGACTGTTTACCGTTAAGCTGCCCAGATCAGAGCGAGGTCATACTGTTACATGGCCAGAGTAAACAATGGTCAGTTAAGATTGATAGTGGTATCTCCAACTGACTGGTTATCATCATTCCGGCATTGTCAATATAAACAATTTGTGTAAAAATGTCCTTAAAGGTTGGGTCTGCATCTTTTACCATTGTAAATTTACTAAAATACTAAATCCTTAAAAAGATAAATTTCAAGAGATTCATCATTATAGTACGTATACTTTCATGAATGAAAATTCGAGACTAGTCCAAATTAACACGAAATGACAATTTAAGTTAAACATTTTTCTTAAATGCATGTTAATTTTATCTTTATACCCTCATGAAAATTTGGTATATATATAAGGAAGAATGGAAGATTGAATAGTTAAATATTCACAACAGACATACAAGTATTTGCAGCATTATATAAGCTTTGAGATATCAACGTATGTCACACAGTTACAGCATAGGCATTAAAATACTATGCTAGCAGCATATGGCCATCAATTTACAGTACCAAGGATAAACTAATACATTGTAATCCGGCCTCTCTTGTGTTATTTCTTTGTCGTCCATTCTGCCATTCCTATATATTTTATTAGTAAACAGAGATGCAAAATACAAGTTCTGCACAGCTAGATCACAAAAACATCATCCATAGTCTTTGGAGATTCTAAATCGTCTTTAGAAACAGCAGTGATAGACTACAAAAGTCTTTTATACTGCCAAAAGAAGTTTTCATTAAATAAAATGATTTCTGTAAGGCTAGCGCTGATGCAGTTGGCAGAGACTTTCACAAACGCAAATAATTAAATTCAATTCATCAATATCCCGATACAGCAGCTCCTTTAGACATGTCTTCTGAACTCATGTGGGAATATAAAGCGAGTGATTGAATTTCCAGCTAATACCTGCTGAAAAATATTGGCCATTCTGATTAGGAAAACTTGAGTTAATCATGCTTCTTCATGCAGTAGTATACTGTCAAGGTTGCATGTGTAGGAACTTGAAAGGTTTTTTGTGTTGCTATTCATTCGTCAGCAGAATAAATGCAAGGTGTATAGACCATAAAAACCTTATTCAATTACCTGAATTGATTTAACTGACCAAAATTTTAAAAGGTAATTTTGCAAAGACAGATAAAAAAGAAGGAATTTTCCTTTACGATTTAAACCCCCCAAATCACCCATTACTCATTCTTTGACCCTACAATACCACTAGTTTTAAAAAAGAGTATTACCCTAAGAAGAGTATTAGGATTGGCCTTGACAAGTATGAGTAAATCTATAATTTGAGCGATAGTGGAAAACTTCCTGAAATCGTTTCATACCCCCCTATACAAACACAGGGTAAAAGCCACTGAGATTTTTTTTGAGCAAGGTGCTAGCAAGTAAACTTTACAGTATGGCATGTTATAGCACTTCTCAATTAGTTTTCATTTACAGGTCATAATGAGCTGCATATGTAATGTTACAGTACATGTATACTAGTAAACTCATGTACAACTTGTATTAATGACAGCTTAAAAAGATTTTGCAATATTTAAGCAAGTTCTTATACCTATTTGAAGTTCTAATGAATGTCTGTATACATTATGAATGCTACAGCAAAAAAATCAAGATACCAGTATTCATAATTTAAAATTGTTTAAATTCAGGCCTTTTGTATTTATTTAAACCAGATAACATGGATTTTTTCCCTTCAAAGATGGTGTTAGTGATTCTTGTAAAAAGAAATGCTGTTTTGACACTGAAGTCTTTCATAAAATCTGGGGGTTTCCTTTAGGACAGTGACCTAGGGAATCAGTGTTGTGAACCTGCTTTTCCAATCAATACACTACATTCTGTTAATTAATGTGCTAATAGCATTGAACAGCTCAGACCCGACTTTGGCATTAGTCCAAAGGGCCACCAGCCACAAACTTGTACAATCAGCAGAAGTGCTTATGTTTCGAAAATTCTTCATTAACTAATGGAAAAATTAACATGTAAACTCCAGTGTATTGCTCCAGCAGTTGAAAATGCAATTTAAAGAAACAAACCAAAGAATTCCAAAGATGACTGAAAATTTTGCACTGCATATACTCTTGCAACATAATAGTTAACTAAACTAAGTTTATTAACCCCTCTAAACTCACTCTTATCATGATCTCTTCATTCCAATTCTCACAAAATCTTCTTCCCCAGATTATGATCCAATATTTCGTGGGTGTTACTTTACTATCAGACACCAAAAATCCCTGCACCTACTGAAGAGTTCTGATTAAAACAAACAGTCAGCACCTACCAGATGCTGGTAATAGCCAACATGCTGAAGGTAATAGTCTCTAGAAAAGCAGGTGCTCTAAAGTTCAACTGATTATCTTTCATTGTTTGAATACCATTGCACTTATGTTCAATTTTTGAAAAATTCCTTTATTGCCAATATTCATTACTCATTAGTTAATTACAGTATATAGAAAGTGACAAACACTATGTCTAGACACTTAGTATCATAAATAGTGAATTCCATTCAATGTTGTACATGTATATGATAAGCATTTTTAATTTCTTGAGAGAACAATGGAATTATTTACAGTTGGTTTTGTTTGTTCTTGCACACAATACACAGTTCTCTGTAGACAACTTGGCTTGACATCACTTGTGTACTTTCCATTTATTACACACAATGGGGAGAACAATAGTACTTCACCTGTACTTTTCACAGAACCAAGTTGTCAATTCATACTCTCACTCCCTAGTACAAGCCTCAAGTGCACTTTGTAGGAACCATAAATGTCCATCACATTTACATAAGTAAATGTAGTTATCTAAAAAATTGAACATCCCAATTGAGCATTTGGGAGAAGTAAAATAAGATTTGTAACAGCAAACCTTACCTGCAAATATTTTTTTTCCCAGTCCTCCAGAATTATCAAAATGCAGAATTAAGTATTTTCTTCAACAATAAATTCCCAGAATGCCAAATGATTGAAAATTGAGTAATTGTCAGGTAAGTATTTATATCAGCTGTCTCAGGTGGGCTTGTGTAACGCGTGCTGGTACCTGTAAAAACTCTGGCACTACAGCTCAATACTCTGCAAGCTTGCCGGTTTTAAACCTCATGCTCTATAACGGCTAGTGACGTCTATTCGAGTCTGCTACCGCCAATTCTTTTCGCTCAGCAAGTCAGAGGCGAATGCCTCATACAGGCCTTTTTTTCATTTAATCAGTTGTTATACATTTTAAGAGGATTTTTTATTGTTCCTGTGATTCCGGTAATTTACACCCCAATTCATTTATCTAAAGGTCTCAGTTCCTAGTGTTTAAATGAAACATTTAATACGGGTAGCAGTTGTTTCAGAGAATAAAAAAGAACCCAAACAATTATTTTCTTATCTTAATTGCAGAGTGCAGAGAAGTATAAGGTTTAAATCTCTATCAACACTTTTCATGCTTCGAAAAGTTTTTTCAAATTTGAATTCCATGCAGATGACAAAATGTTTCCGATAGTTATCTATTCAAGGGTATGAAAATTGTAACAAATTAAATAAGGCAATGGCAGCTCAGACAAAAAAGGGCGCAAAAAATCCTAGGGTTTAAAGAAAGGCTAAACAAAATCAATGGCACTTGAAGTCAGATCTCTCTATCAGGTCTTCATATGCATGCTTCTAATGTAACAGGGCATTTTACTTTTTGATGTGTAATAAGAAGAAAAAGATTTTTTTATTGGGGTATCCAGGTATATAAAAAAGCTATGGTGTTATTATCGTAAAAAAGCTTTATGATAATTAAATACTCTGTTAAAATCATTCCCTCCACCAACACAGCCTAACATTTTATCTATTTTAATTATAAAGTCTGGGATCCAGACCCAGTATTACACTTAATGGTGCACTGGCTTATAAAGCAAAAGTAAAGTTATGACTGTCCAAGTTTATATACATGCAGTATTAACTCAACTGATAGAACACATATAAAATAAAAGACTTTATATGAGTAAACAATTGCAATCTTCTAGCAAAGGAATTGTCACACATTAAGCTAAGGGATCACCATATGTGAAGTTTAGGAATTAGCTATTGCACTTTTTGTATTGCAGAACTGTTACATATTTTTTTTTTCAACTGAACATTGTTGCAATAATTAATTACATTTGGCTCAATATCATATGTCAATATTTGGAGCAAGGTTAGCTCCCTGTATTAATTGATACTCCCATATAAATTGGAAATGAATCTGGTTTAATGTCTTATTACAATTATGGAATAGAAGTATGTAAACTTTGAAAATGCTATTACCAGTACTAATTTTCTATTTCAACCTGTGTTCAAACTTTTGTACATTAACACATCAACACAATAACATAACCAAATACAAGCAGTGATGCCAGATCTCCTCTGCAGTAACTTGCATGAAGAGATAAAAAGAATGATAGAAAACTGTATACATTGACCTTCATTCTGTAACATAAATTCATATGCACTCTTACTGCATATAATTTTTTTCTGCAAATTTTTGGCCTCTTTGTTTTTGAAATAGGTGAATGTAAATTTTGCTATTTATTAAAAGATGATGACACAAATAATATTAAACAGCTTAACCCTAATTGGTTTGCGACTAAATATTTTTGCATTTGGTATGATATTGCAAAATGAGTAAAAAAAAAGCACCCTGCAGAAAAATCTAGAATTGAGAGTCAAAAGCTAAATAATTGTTTTATGAAAGGTCTGCAACACATGCCAAAACTGGTAAGCTTAAAATATATTTAGAAATAAATCTGCAAAAGATTGAGTTGTTTAGGACCCACTGTGAGAGGGTATTTTAACAGCCTAATGAAAGTTATACTGCATGAAATATTGAATTAACCATTTTAAAATGCTCTTTAAAGCCAATGCTCTAATTGTATGGTTAAAAGAAACCAGAATTTAATCAAGTTTTTCCTGATCATAGCAGGAAGATTGGATATTGATGGGCGAGAGTCAGTATTGCACGGAAATCGCCACATAATCAATATCAAGCCCTCAATGCCAGTCTCAGTGAGAAATCTCATAAAATAAAGGACATCCAATGACCCTAAACCCATCTCACTTTTAATAAAGATTACCAATAAAGTTGCAACTCTTAATCATAATATAATTCAGAACCCAACAGCACTTGATACGAAGTTGTAATGCATATACCGGTAATTACTGCAAGGTACACATAGAGGTACCCCATCTGCTGTGAGAATTATTAAAATATTATTAATATAGAGCAATACAAAATTAAACTTATTTTCATCTTAAATTACTTCATCCTAGTTAAAATATTAAGTATGGTAAACATGAGGAAAGTCATTAATTTACCATTACGGCGACTTCCTACATAACCCACGCTAAATGAAGCAAACATAATAGGTCTTGAATGTTTATTTGTTTTCTGTCTGAATTTAACACAACGGTTAAATTGATACAAACTGGATATGTATCCAGTGCTGAACATATATAGATTTATCATAAAGTTTCATTCATTGATAGTTGATCAAGAAATAGAAATTAAAGTTGCAGTCACCAGGAAGCAAAAATTTGTTTCTTTCACTGATTAGAATATTGCATAAAACCACAGAAAAGGAAGCAATTTCAGAAACATCAAAATGTCTTGGACAATTGCAAAATGAAACTCTCTATGATCACCAGTAGAACAACCAATGAGGCCAACAATGAAGTTTTATTTGATTAGGACAAATTCTATCAGTCTTCAAAGATCAATCCTGATATGGCATCTGTCAAAGAAATTCAGTTAAAATATCATCCTATAGCATGTTGTTGTGGCTTGATGACTTCCAAGTCTCCCATGTCTCACAATACAAAATGGAAAAGATCTTTTCCTCATTGAGACGAGATCAATACACTTGCATAAAAAAGCACAGATTCGTGATGAGGATCTATAATTTCTACAGCATTAGGTGAACTATGTCATACACTTGTGCTTATGAAATGTGTTTATATTAGAGAGAGAAGCTCTCTGCCAATGTGGATCATTCCTCGGGAGAAAAAAAATAGAATGAAGAGAAACAGGATCTGTTAACACCATCATAATTAATTACCAGTCAATAACTAGCAAACAGAACCCTGATGCATTAAAACATGCACATCTTGGAACATCCCACAACTTTGCAGTTGCTACAATCAATAAAACTAGAAGATGAGGGCAAAAAAACAGCAGAGGAAAGGGTAAATACTATCTGAAGGTAGCCGTTACCAGTGATATCAATCCTTTTTACTGGTGTCTTGATGAAAACTGCAAGCTTTGATACCCATAATGAAGACCGACAATTTTATCAGACAATACGCTCAATAAAACAACAATATATCTTGAAGCCAGCACTCTCCGAAGAAGTCAGAGTTTTTGTCAATATAGATCTATGCTGATTTGGGGGTTTAGAGGAGAATTCTTGAAGCCTCCATTATTTATAAGAAGGACGTTGAGTTAGGAAGCAGCATGTGTTTATTCTGGGATTCTGCATTATTCACATTGCTGACCTTTATTGCAGCCAAATCTGGAGTCTGTCCTTCCTTCTTGTCTAAGCCTCTATACAGCTTGTAGACTTGGAGCTGCTCTTTCTCAAATCTGACCTATGTCAAGTCTGAATCCATACCAAAGGAAGATATATCACACTCTGAAGGCTTTCTTTATTATTAAGGTGTCATGTCTTTCAGAAAAGGGAGACAATTCATTCAAAGAAACATCGCTCTCTCTTTCTCTGACTCCAATTTTCTCATCCAATTTATATATGCCATGTATTTGAAATTGTAATAGTTTTTGTTCCACATCACAAAAAGAACTGAAATTTACAAGTATTTATTATGTATAAAAGATATTTAAAAAAAAAAGTTAACAATCTAAAATAAGGAGCTTGGTTCACTCAGAAGTCAGATATATACCGCATAGTCAACTTTTTACATGTTATGACACAGTGGGCTTGTATTTTGGGGAGTGTTAATTTAAAATCCAATGACAAAAATTGTAAATTTAAAGCTCTGAATTTCTACATGCTCAACATTCTTTATCTTAATATCTTAACATGACTACCGGATCCTTCACTATTGCACAATACCTACAATTCAAAGAAAACATTACCAGTATTTTTTCAATATATATCTAGGAATAGCTTGATGGTTGCATGGAATTGTGTATTCCGAGAAATTGGAACCATGAACCCATGCAGGGTCTAGTAGATAAGAATATATATTAGAAGGTGTTCTATTTTTTTCCCCAAACTTGTCAAAAGAAATAAAGATTCCCTGATTTATTCTGACTAGTGGGGGTACAATTTGACTAAACATGACAGGGATCTGCGTCAAAAGTCTTATATATTAAGTTTAAATTAAAATTCAGCAATATGAGTTAAATTTATTTGAAGAAAAAAATAAGAAGAACCCAACAAATGGTCTATATACATGATAAGATATAGAAAATAACATCGTAATATATTTCCCTTCCTATGCTCTAACTGAGGCCTACTATTTGCAGCTGACTGACCAAAAGACACACCATTAAATACATGTACTGGTAATTGTGACATAATTACAAAAGTTTTTACTGGGTAAGTGGGTCTCTTTGCAAGGAAAGTAAATACGTAAAAAAATATTCTCAGTAATGTAACTTACTTAATGACCCAAATAGTTTGACATACATTTACTTAAGTAGTATTGGTGCACTTTATGGTAAAGCAAATGTCTCTTTATACCCCATCAGCAATTACCCATTAGAAGTTTTCCGCCAAACTGTCAAATTCTATATAGTTACAACAGTTTCCTCTCTCCTGACTCCTGAGTGTAGATGTTTGCATTACCTACGACCTTGAAATTAGAACAGCCAGCAACAAACCTGCTGATGGGCAGATTATATTGGACCTATTTCTGGACAAACAAATTAAATTCAGGACAGACTTTTTCAACATTCAATGTCTATTTATGACATTCATTAAGTGCCTAAGGGCATTCACCAGGTCCAGTTAAAATAAGCTGTCACCAACTAGTACCGGTACCCAGTTCGGTCAAGCTAGTACCTACGTGTACTGGTGACACTGTTAATCTGGCATTAAAAGGATGGAAATGTCTGTAAATATTGCGCTATGACATAATTATAACAATATTCTCATGCAAAAACATGCAGCTGTGAATTAATTTGTTACACTGGTGCTGCAGTTTTTCCTGTTAGAGAATATTGCATGTATAGTACCTCGTACAAAATTCGATTGTTTTAATGGAAATTATTACAAATGCTCATCTAATCCACTTTTAGAAATAATGTAGGACAGTGTTTTCACTCTTCATAATTTACTCAGTTCATTACAAATGATTATACATGTATATATAATAATCTACTTCTATAAGGAAATGTACTTACATTTTTAATTCCAAATGGGTTGGTGTCAGTCTAAGCTCTGCAATTCATGAAGATAGTATCAGGATATCATCTGAAATAACATGTTAGATGTAAATATATAGCATTTTAATGAGATATTTTTCCCTTTTGAATGATAAAGTATATAAATAATTAAGTATTCAACTATAAATACAAGCATCACTGTACTAACTATTTCAGAAGCCCTCATGGGCTAAATCCTGAATTATCTAATGTCTGTACCACAACAGTTTCAGATTAAGGTTGGCACCAAGCTCTTTAATATTTAAAGTTTACAATGTTCATCATAATAACATGGTGGTTAAAAAATATTTCAAACAGTCAACAACCCTTGATGATTATGTCAGGGGAATCAAAAACCAAAGCTGTATTGGATCCCTCCCTCCAAACCAACCCTATCTTTTGCACCAACAAAACACACAACACATACATGTACAAATACTTGTATTTATAGACACACCAGCAAAATCATTTCCATATTTATTACTATTCAGGCGATACTATGGGGGCTATCTCAATGACTTGGGCTGGAAAATTTATGTATAGAAATTTAATCTTTAACAAATGAATTCACCATGGAAAAATGTTCAGTCTGAGCTCGCATGGGGCCCCGTTAGAACTCAGGTAGTCCCGTTAATCTTGTACAGGTAATCACTCGGGCACATAGAGCAAAAAAATCTTGATAAGCTGATATAAATATACTCCCCAATTATGTATTTATTTTAATACATGGCCAATTGGCAATATTTCCTATCAAAGATTAAAGACACGTACATTATAATTGATCATTGATACTTCCAGAGTGCACTTGTATTGATATTAGTTAGAAATCACAACTTTTGTATATATACCCCTCTTTCTTGCGACAAGTGCATCTCATTTCACATATTCATTATGATAATTATGCAATTATTTAACCAAGTTAGGGATTTTAGGGTCACATTTGCTCATACAAACAATGTAAGCTTACAGGATATTATTTAAAGTTTTAATATATCACTTTAATTTAAAAATAAAACTTCTTTTAAAATAATTCAAATAAATTTGAAACAGTAATAAACATTGTCATTTATCATCACAAAAATGAGAACATCCAAGTATTAACGTACGTTTTATTATTAAAATTTTATAGGCTTATGAATGCTTCTATAAAATATGGAATACTGTTAAAAAAATATTTTTTTTTTTATTCCTCAGGTCTTATTAAGATCGACTTTAAAAAAAACCCACACACTATATTGTCTGAATGATATTAATCTCACAAATTACAGTACTACAGTTGAACTTCGATATCTCGAACACTGATATCTTGAATACAATGGATATATGTCGAAGTGATTTGTAAGTCCCAACCACTTATTTTCAATCTGTATTTTACCTTCAATACATATCTCGAAGTTTTTAAACAGTCCCATCGAGCTCGAGATAATGAAGTATGACTGTACTTTCTTCATTAATTTAATAGATCGACTGGAAAAAGAATTTCCTATGGGACTTCAGTGTAAAAATGTGGTACCTGTATGTTGATTTTAATGAAAATGGCTGAAAATGGGAACTTTCCACTACATTGTCTGAATATTAATTGCTATAAATTCTGAAGAATTGAATGTATAACCTCAACGTATTTACTGTAACAATTTGCCTTTGACACTTATTACATGCCCTTCAGAGCTTCTGACCCCTAGTCTGTGCAATATCAATGTAATCATTTGTAAATCAATATATAAAAGAAGCCAAGGAGTCATTGTAGCAAGCCACTGATTTATAAAATGGACACAAAACCTTTGGCTAGTGATGATGCAAGCAAGTATACATTATATAAATAGTGCCTGTTTAGGAGGGTAACCTATGGATGGGGTGTCAATTTCAACGGTTTCCCTCCCAACCGGGCACTATTTATTTTATTATACTGAATGTCTTAATTTTAGAGAAAATTTTACTGCTTTTATGGTTTTCTCGGGGTGTCAATTTCAACGGTTTCCCTCCCAACCGGGCACTATTTATTTTATTATACTGAATGTCTTAATTTTAGAGAAAATTTTACTGCTTTTATATAGAAATGACGTGAATTTAACGGCGAACCGTACGCGCATAATTTATGCGCATGTAGCAATTCGTTCTATCTGCCCGTTGCCAAGCGTGTTGCTAACGCTGAGGGTAAGGGAACGGATTGTCAACTGCGTCTAAACCAATCAGATTTCAGTATTTAACATGAAAGTATAATAAAAGAAGATACCGCTCAAGACATTAGGGGTCAAGATGGCCAATTTATAGCTTCTATTTACTCTTCAGATAAAACTCTTTATTACCTCTTCTTGGATAAGGATGTCGTCTATAGCATCTCTCCAAAATAGAGATTTATAGCTCTTCAACCATGGATGCTAATTGCACCAAGTTAAAAAACAAGGCCAAAAAAGTATGAACAAAATTATTTAAAAGCCTTAATTATTATATAAATTTTACTCAGGTAAGCAAAATATATCTTCAACAATAACTCATGATGATCAGACATGTTTGAAATCATCATGATATTTGAACATTCATTTCTTTTTCAAACATAAAAATTGCCACTCAATAAATTTAATAGAAAAACAAAATTCAAATGCACAGTTAGAACCTTAACTCGTAAAAAAGAATGCATATTAAGTACCTTCATATAGAGAAACAAGTACAACAAACATTCAAGTTATTATTTTTCTTTCATATGAATCAATTAAAAATGAATGGATGTAATTACACTTAAATGGCCTTGAATAAATTTGGATTAAAAAAAAAACATCCTTTAAAAATTCTAAAAGGGTTCGAAAAAGTGGCATGGCATTTGTGGTTTTACTTGGCATATTATACATTTTTTCATGAGGCACAAAAATAGGCAAACGTTGCATCACTCATAAAGAGATTTGCATTTCAAATTAATGTTAATTTTACAATTACTTCAGCTAGTTTAACAATCATATAAATATATGCTGAATATGATATTCTCCAAGTGATCTTTAGTCATTTTGGGCGTCACAGACACCTTATAAAGTGAGCCAGCAAAAACTGGTATAAAAATATTGAAGATGATATGAAATCTACATATAGTTAAATACATCTGAGGTAATCATATTTCAAATATATTCTTTTTGTGGTGAAATTGTGAACGTAATACACAAAGCAAGAAGTCACAAGTTTTTTTAGTCACATGAAGTAGATACGTAGTTTCTTAATAGTATACCTACATTTTTCCTTCCCTTGAATTTAAGTAAATTACGTGACAATACAGTCTCTGATATCACTGAGCATTTTCTTTTCCTTAATCCCTCTTTCATCTTTCAACGCATCTCGAGTTTCATACAAATATACATGTATTTTCAAATGCATATATAAGCAGCTACTGTAATCCAACTTTTCTTCATGACAACTTTATTTTGCAATTTACTAGAGATAAACTGGTTCATTGTAACAAATTTTCACAATCAAGGTGTAGATATTCTGGAAAATAAAATACTACTAGAGACATTTATCGATAAAGACGTACTGGATCATGGCAAGAAATACTTGCGACGAAGAGGCTCTCATGATCCTCAAGAAATTTCCCGCGAGCAAATAAAAGTTGGTTTACATTACACATGTATACATGTACATGAATGTAAAGATGTATTATAGTTATAAATATTTACATTTTCCAGTGTCTTTGTCTATGATAACACTACAAATAGATTTTGTAATGTATAGTCTATTACATTTCATCATTCTGTGTATTTTACTGAATAGCCTTCGTTATGGAAGTACTGGGTAAATAACCTGAATCAAATTTTAATTATCATTTGAGAATTGCAAAATATAGCAATGTCACAGATAAAACTTGGTTTTTGAGAAATTTAGATGCAGAATGACTGACAACCTTGAGGCAAAAGGACAACACACTGTATCTCTTTACATCTAAAGTAAGATTTCAAAGACTAATCTTGTTTTGACATTTTATATCCCTATAACCATGACTGGATTTAAGTTGCTGTTTATTGCAGGGTATTGTTGATGAATAAAATTCAAATTAATCTCTCTTGAGGTAACTGACCTTCATATCTGTACTTCATGCTCTTGGTAACTTGCTATGAATTTTTGACTAAAAATTTACATCTCTTCAACTATTGTTTACATAAGAATAAAATAAAAACACAAAAAAAACCATTGATATTTGAATTATTTTTGGTTTACTCTTTAACAAATGGAATCCTGATAAATAAACATCTTTTTCTTATTATGCAAAAGACACATCACTGAAAAGCTAAATAAATAAAGTTTTATTTGTGAATTAAATAAAATTTAATGATAAGAATCCAAAGTTCTGTACATCAATCAAAAATAAATATAAGAAGCCTCAAACACATGCATGTTATAATTGTACATGCATTAAAATGTAACTATATTACTGGTTATACAAATGCATTGAGATCTATCAATCATCAAAGATTGGTTAATCAAAAAAAGTCTGCGAGTGCTAAACGTTTCGAAATATATATCGGATACGATTTTTATTGTTGAAATCCCTGCTGATAAAATTCATGTACAAACTTTGCAATGTCTCCATTCTTTTTATGAACATTAAAATGATGGATAACAGCTAGGAGACAAGATTGTGCCCTAGCTGTCATCTTTTGGCCAATATATTAACTGAATGGACATTGCTAGATTCCATGGGGAATCACCCTAAGTTAGAGGCTGTGTAAAGGGGGGGGGGGTGTAACTTGTTACTTGTGAGTGATGAGAATGTATACAAGCTAGGATATCGATAAGATACATTATGCCCCAAAATATGCCCCAAAATGTGTATTTTATGTGCCAGATCAGACATAGCCTGGTCTATTTCAATACACAAAATGCATTTTACTTTTTTAACACAAATAAAAATCACTGAAATATTCAAAAAGCTTTGAGACTGACATTTGGTTTAATGTCCTTGGCTGGACAGTTAAGTGAGGATAGAAAATAGCTCTGCTCTTATCTAATCAATATTTCCACTTTCTCTCTGATTATTAAAAGGTCCGATTTAGCACAGTTCTGCCAGGAAGTAAAAGGCTTTAGCAAATCTTGAAAAAATGAAGCCCAACTCAAAATAACTCTTCATGAAATTGTCAGCCAAGATAAGTTAAATGAATAATTATACCCTGTTAAACCTGTGAGCGATATATTAATTGAATTATAAATAAACTTCTAAATAGAAAATGTTAACTGCGCTTTGCTTGTGATATATAAGTCCAAAAACAAGTTGCAACTGAAATGTCTGTGGTGACTCCTTAGATTAGTTGTGTCATATAAAATTAACTTACGTTATTACTGTACTATAATTATATATATATACACACACACAAAATGCCAAAATACTAATTTTAAAAGAAAACAAATTTACAAAAATGACAACATTAATTTTATCGATAATGCTTATATATGCATGCAGGAAAGACATTTTATTTATTGGTAGAAATGCACATACTTTAGATATAAAAATACACCAGTATGAGACAACGCTTGAACAAAACAGTAAACACATTTGGAAATCAAAATATTGTCAAATAAAAGACTCGATATCAAGAAACAATTTTTGGCAAAGTAAATAAATATTGACAACAAACTGAACATAAAGCCATTTGAAGATAGTCTTTTCCCTATCAGATTTGGAACAGGGCATTTAAAAGTGCATCGATACACAGCACAACAAATATGCAGGAAATAGGATTATAAAAGGTAGCACAAAAGCAACTCAAAAGAATAAATCAATATAGCACGTAATATATTCTGTTAAACTGTGGCATGCAAGTTTAGACCTATGGACTATTCTGAGTGGCAAAATAACATTGCATGGCTCTGCTGAGTAAAACATGGAACTGTTGAGACTTGAAAAGGATTAAATACACTGTGGAGTACGTGGGTCCATGAATCTTTGTCAAGGCCAGCGATTAAATCCTCAGGATATCAAAAACAATGGGAACTTAACCACTAGCACTGTATACATATATTCTTAAAAAACAGGGCACCATTTTTTTTTTTAAATTGAACATGAACCATAATTTGGATGTGCATTAAAGATATATACAAATGGTTTATTCTTGAGATTTCTATCTATAGGAATGACTCCAGCGGATTGCTGGCATTGTGTCTTTTAAATGAGAACTGTTACAATATGACAATCAACTGGAAACAGCCGTTGATTCTATGTCACGATAAAGTCCATGCAACAGTAACCACTATAGGCGATCAGATCTGTTGCTCTATTGCATGATTTAACCAAATTAATCAAATAGTATGAACAACACGGTTAAATTTGTAGCTGTAATGTAATGATACTAATGAAGCTTATATTTTTCTTTAAATAAATTGTGTCGGTACTTATAATTAAATAAAAATTATTTTTCAAATGTCTCTCTTATTACACTTAAATACGGTACATGCGGTATATGACTAAGAACAAGTGTTAAAAAAAAAAAACCAACAACAACAATTTTCCCTCCCATTTGATTATGACCAGATAAGGAAAATTACCTCATGCAGTCCAGCACATACATGTGCACTTTAACTCATGTGCGTTAATTTTTAATGCATTCATTGCATGAGCTCATCACCAACCCATTTACACTCATGTTTTAACAGCCAACATTTTCTACCATAAATAAAGAAAACTGTCCACCAACTGCATGTGGTTGTAACAGGATATCTGTTATGTTATAAATTAGGCCCTCTGGCTTCCATGTTACATAAATGGCTTGGTATATTTCCTCTTTCTTGTAAACTATTTACCAGTATACTACATATATAAATTAGATTTATCAATTATAAACAAATACAAATTTTATTCCCAATTCTCATCTATTTTCAATATGAGTTTTAGATTACAGTAATATTTAAGCATTAATACATCCATGCATGAATTGCAGCAAAAAAAAAAGCACAGATGGATTATTTATAATTTTCAGGACGTGCGTAAATACAAGGCCTGAAGTGGGTCACTAATCTTTATATATAAATACTACAGCAACATACAACAATAACAAACGTCAGAAAATGAGGATGTATCAAAAACATACGCATTTACGTATATTGAAGGTCTGCTGCCAGAAATACCAAGATGTTATGACTGCAATCAAAATTTTATGAACACAGTTATATATATGTACAATTCTTTTGTTGCAAACAAATCTTAGATTCTTTGTGCTACGTACCAACAAAATTCAAATATGGTAACTGCAGCGTATGTTGCATGGAAAAGCATTATCAAGAGATTTAAATCATTTAATAATTAAGTTCAATAAGTATATGTACTACATGTACTAACAACTAAAAGGCAGCATTTTTAAAACTTCATCAATCAACTTCAAAAGAAGAGAGAAGTGTGCATTGATTCATATACATGTATATACATTTATGTACCTACAGAATTTTGTCTTATTATTTCTTTTTTTTTCAACTTTCATGTACACATCACCCAATTGGAAAATTGCCTTATGGAGGAAAGGTATACACACATAAATTTTTAAAAACTCAATGATCAAAAATGACCATGCATTTAGGCAATTTCAAAAGCTGTATAACCATCATGTCCAAAATTTTAAACATGCTCTTAGAGTAAGAAAAAAAAATAAGTTAAGAAAGATAACTCAGGCAGCCAATTCATAAACTATTACAATGTATTTCTTAATAGTCAATTATCTCCAACTCTTATTACAAAGTTTATTTACCATAACTTCACCTCTACTCCTTTCCTAGCTACCACCCCAAGGAAATGTTTTAATTAAAGAAAGAAAATTCTTGCATCTATTTATATGTGATACTTGTATATGTAAGCACCAAATTAAAAGTAACCAAACACAGAATAAATAGATATAAATTAGAGTTTGCCATACATGAAAGTCAACATGTTGCTGATGATGTTTGCAACCTTTTGGGTTTTTTCCATGAAAATTCAATAGCAATAAAATTACTTTCAAATTGTCTGAAGCGATTTAATGACTTTGAGCAATCACATGAAGATTGCATGGGTTAATTAATTCTCTACTAATTTATATGGAAGACCTGCATGTGTAATTGGATAGGATAAGTAATAATAGCTAGGCCAGATAGAGATTTAAACCCATGCATCCCGAGTCTTTGGACAATCAGGTGCTCTTCCAACTGAGCTATCTAGAGCAGGAATCTGAGCCTGTAAGACAGCTGCTATCATCCCTCCTCCTTTCAGTTTTAATGTATTCCAATTAAAAAATAATTTTCATTTACTTCAAATTTTCTATCTTTAGTTATTAAGAAACAGATTCTGCTGTGTAATTTGATGAAAGTTTATTTTTTTTTTTCAGGAGAATCAGTTTCTAAAAAATAAATTGACTTGATACTGGTACTCTATAATGACCAAAATTGGCAATTAAATCTAACAAAGTGGCTTGTGATGGTCAGATCGGTGCAAATGCCAGTGTCAGATATAGCTCAATAGGTGGAGCATTTGACTAGAGAAAAGTCAAGGGGCCTGGGTTTAAATCCTGGTCTGGTCTGTGATTATTTCTCTCATCCCATTACACCTAGAACTGACAGCTAGATTAATATTAACTCCTGCTGGGGAGGAGAAACCTAAGGATGTTGATCTACAAGGGTGAACATCATTTAAAGGGGATCGAAGGAATGTGTTGGTCAGACCAGTTCAAATGCCACCACCAGTTGATAGAGCTACTAATTACTAAAGAGGGTTGACTGATCTGGTCTGGTCTGAGTCACTCAGTATTCTCCCATATTCCCATTACAGGCTTAATCTGATTAATAAATTACATATGAAAACATCTGCCATCTGTTTGGTAGGTAAAAGAGGGTATCATAAAGGCCTTTTACAACCATATGAGAGTAAAGCCAACAAACAGGGGGTTGGGCCTTAATTGGGCCCATTGAACCTGACCAAAATTCAGTTCAAATTTTTTGTCTATAGAAATTGTCATCCCAGGAAAATTGGACTAAAATATGAAAATTGGTCTCCCCGAAAAGATTTCATGCTCATTTTCTTAAAAATTCAAACTAATGCCATATTTAAAATTCTTTTTTGTGCACGTGAAACAACCGGTACTAAAAATAACTTTTCCATGCGGCTTCCACGTTGCATTCCTTTGTTGACTATCTTTCAATACGTTCCCAACTGAATATAAAATTTCGAATAATGATATCTTAATTACCTTTTTATCGATTGATATGCCGGGTATTTCATTGACGAAACTGACATATACAGCAACACCGAAATATTTTCTATCTAGTACGCTTTGCTGACTGCTTCCGAGAGAGGTCAAAGTTCAGTTGAAACGCAATTTCCGAACCCGATATTAATTTTGTTTTTTATTTCATTTTGTCTAAAGTAAAATATCTATAAAAGTAATCATATTCTATACGATTTCTTATTTCAATATCAGAAACTGAAATCTGTTTTCTGTTATGGTTCAATATTTTCATATCAATCAAATATGAATTATTCCTGGTACGCTTTAATGAACTTTTACGACACCTGCTTCCTTAATACGGACCTCATGTTGGCAAAGTTCCTGTGGTTACGATGTAAACATAATATTGATTCTGTTGAAAGGTGTAGAGTAAAATTCTAACTTATTTAACGGTTTAAACATTTAATGGATCAAATATGAACAGAGAAAGAAAATATATTTCAAGAACCCGAATAACTGACCCGGAAAATGGAACTGTCCCAACATGCGTTGGTAAAATTAATCCAAAATTGTATGGCGATGGTCTTCAAAATCTCTGCAGGAAAACTCAAGATAATCTCTCTAGATTATCAACAAACATGGCAGATAGATTAGAACCTTGTCTACAGTATGGAATAAAGCATTGGCATCCCAACGACAGACCAAAATCAGCTTACTCTGACAAAAGTTAGTATGCAGTAACTCAACTCCGTTCAAATTTTCTCGATGATAGTATTGAAACCATTCACGGGGTGATACCAATATAACCGTGAAGAGATCTATTAATTAAAAAAATAATTATATGTATATTTTAGCATATGCAACTCCTCCTGACTCAAAGGTAGTAAGATGGCATGATACAAACACAATGTTTGCTGACAGCAGGATTCTTGATAATGTGAGAAGACCAGTGACAAATATTTCTGAATACAATGAGTCAGACTCCTTATCTATGGCACCAGGTATAGAGTTTAAATGAATCTGATGTTAGTGAAAATTTTTATATCACATAAACAGTTTCACTAACATCAAATTTATTTTTTGACAAAACACATCATTTTAAAAATGATTAAATGAAGTTTAGTTTTGGCTGATGATCAATTTGAGTAGGCAAACAGATCCAATTGTTTACATTCTCTGTTTTGAAAAAAAACTGTCTCTGTTTAAAACAAAAAATCTACACTCAGCTGCTGGCCCAACGGTCAGGGTTTACATATTAAATGTATAACTCAAGGTTTGCCTCAGTGTTCCCTTAATTATTATAACAGGAAGCAACAGTGAATTAATTCCTATATGCAATTTGAGAAGTAAATCTTGTAAATTTCATCATTTCAGGACCAAAAACTACCTTCTGCTACATTTGCTCAACATTAGAAGAACATCAGAGACATCTGCTACAATACAGGGTATTTCTTTCATACTGTTTTTTCAACTTCTATGAACAATGAAACTTTACTAGACCATTTCAAGGCTACGTAACTAAATAAAATGAACATGTACCGGTATGACTTTGACTTTTAATTTATTTTTAGCCAAAACGACCGGTGTCCGCAAAACCAAGAATTGAATATGTTGCACCAAAACCGCGATTAAAGAAGAAAATAATAGATGAAGAGCCAAATATAGGAGATTGTTTGTATAGGGTAGATATATACACTGGAGATAAAGTGAATGCTGGGACATCTGGAGAGGTAAATGTTATTAGGATGTGACTGTGACTTGGTACAGTGAAGGTGTTTTTGTAGACAAATATACATTGATTTTGATGCATTAGAGATAGATATTGCAGATAGTAATAAATTCTTAGTTCCTAACTCAAAGGACATGTAAATGATTAGATATTAGTTGAATTATATATTCTTCATATTAAAAACACTCTATTCAAAGAGTGACACGCACAATACATTCATGGCACATACCAGCACCTACATGTATATTTCTTTTGGAAGCACTTTCATTTATGCTTCAAACTTCAAAGATTGAATTAAATAAAAAGTACTTAATCATACACATGTACATATTCCATCATCTCACATTATTCAGTATTTCCATATCATACCTTTCCAGGTTTTCATCACAATCAAGGGGAGCAGGGATGTTTTTTACAAAACCAGACTTGTAAAGAAAACTTCAAATTTTTCCTTCATGAGAAACACAAAAGAGTCATTTTTCCTAAGGGGACCAAGGCTGGGGAATTTAGAAATCATCACAATTGAGGTATATACACATTTTAAAATTACAGAAGTTTCTGAAGACCATGGCATGTGTAATTAATAATTATGAGCATCAACAAGTCTGACAGCTAAGGTTTTTTGCCAACATTTCAATGCATGTATTTGTCTTGACAGAGGACAATATTCTTTGGGGTTTATGCCTTTATGCCTTCTTGATTAAATGATTATTTTACTTAAATGCTGGTTAACTTTCCTGTAGCATGAAGGAGGGAAGAAAAATTTACGTTGGTATTTGGAAAGAGTTGAGATCACAGACATGAAGTCTGGAATGATTTGGGTGTTCAAATGTCAGGACTGGCTAGATAATTCTGACAGCCGGGATCTGATTGGCAAGGAGAAAGAACAACCAATCATAGGTGAGTATAGTTACCGGTACTAAGTACTTGTATGTGAAACAACCAATCAATCATCATGTATTAACACAATCTCTCACATTCCCCAAACATAAGGATCAACAATCATGAAAGTGTGCATTTTAAGAAATTTTCAATTGGTTAGCAAAATTAGATAAAATCAAACCATATAATATCTGACTGTATTTTAGACTATGACATCACCGTTTACACTGGCAACAAGTCCTTTGGTGGAACAGATGCAAACATTTCCCTGACGCTGTATGGTGCCAATGGTCAGAGCCAGAAGATTCTGTTAGTGGACTCGACCAAGGGAAAGAAGTTATTTGAGAAAGGGAGTGTGGACAGGTTCAGGATATCTCAGCGAGATTTAGGAGAGCTAAAGAAAATCAGGTGAGAGAGAGAGAGAGAGAGAGAGAGAGAGAGAAAGAGAAAGAGAGAGATGGAATGATGAACATAAGGATGAAGGACAGACATGCAGATAGACAAACAGAGAAACAGAGGCAGAGAGAGAGAGATTTTTTAAAATTTATCCTCTAACTGATATACACGTACCTGTATAATATAACTATTCTGAATTCTTTGGTTGTCTTACGAATCATAACACACTCCTGTATCCTATATTTGTAATACTCTGCAGGATAGAACATGATGGAAAAGGTGTAGCATCTGGATGGCATTTGGAGAAGGTGAGATCTTACTTTAGTTATATTTCTGCTGTAATGTTTGGAATGATCAATGTTTTGCTGCAACTGCTCTTTAATTATGAATTGTGCTTAATTGGATACAATATTGACACATCTTTTCAGATTACTATTACAACCAATGCTCCCAAGCAGACATACTATTTCCTGTATGGAGGTTTCATTGGGAAGGATGTTGGTAAAGGACACCTGTACCGAGAAATCTTTGCCAAAAAATCATTGCCAAAGGAAGTGACAACAGGTATCTATTGTAGACATGTATATGTTTATATTTCATCATCTGATGATATGCACACAGAAATATGATATGTATTCCTTTCATTTGATAATCCATAATTCACTTGTATGTTTAGTTGTTCATTTAAAGAATACTAATTTAGTAGCTCTCATTAAACATTTACAACTATACAAAGAAATTATTGTTTTGCAATTCAGTAACAAAAGGTAAGTATATAGAATTAATAATGTGTTTTTTTCTCTATGTGTGACTTATTATAATTTTCATTTGTTTTATATAACTTTGGTTGTTCAGTTTGTTAGGGTATACATGGCTTTATAACTATTTCATACTGCTTAAATAAATTGAAAATCATTATATTTTGCTAGGTACATAAATCATAGTTTTCTTCCTTAAAAATCAATGATAAGTATATAAGTGCTAGTTCGTAGCCTTTGTAGTTCAATCAACACATTACATGTATTTGTTTACAAAAATAAATGCCTCTTTTAAACAACTATGGTACAAACTTAAGAAAACTAAATAAGAAAGTCTGTATGTGTTAATTTCCTATCAGCACCATTTCTGTGGTCAATTAATGTTTGATTTAGAACCATTTTAAGGATCCTCCACACACCCGGGAAAAGTGTTGCATACAAGCCCATGCTTCTAAAATACTTGAAGATATGGATTTTTAGTATGTGTTCGACTTGAAAATGAACACAAAAACTTTCAATTTTGGGGGAAAATCAACTTTTTAAATTTTACCGCTCTTCATAAAAAATAAAAATCCCTACAGTATTCGAACTCGGGACCCGCGGGTTGGTAGACCGACGCTACACCCGTTGCGCCACAGAGATAGTCACCACATTTTGGCGATATAAACTGTTTCTGAATGAGTTGAAATCGCCATGTTGTGACGTACTGTCATAAAAAGTAGAAGTCACGGGGTGTCGAGGATCCTTAACAAGGCCTTGGACTTTCGGTACGACGTGACTTTCTATTTATTGCGTCAAAACAAGTTAAAAATGACGCTGGTTTCAAGTGAAATATACACCGATTGCGTAGTCTTTGCCCGAAAGCCAGACAAATCTTGTTGATTTCAATGAGCAATGGCTGAGTGGCCTACGATGAAATAGACAGGATTACGTCACAATGCTGTTTGACACTCAACTACCGAAATATCCAAGCTCTTGTTAAAATTGTTCTATATACATTATACATGTACAGGTGTCATATAATATTTTGATACCGCGAAACATTGAACCCGGGTTCAATATATTATGCAATATTATGAACCCGGGTTCAATATATCGCTGCAAAATATTGAACCCCCCTATAAAATATTGAACCCCGGGTTCAATATATTATGGCTGCGATATTTTGAACCCCCCTCTAAATTTTATTGCTATTGGAGAGGGGGTTCAAAATATTATGGCTGCAATATTTTGAACCCCCCTCTAATTTTCAATGCTATTGGAGAGGGGGTTCAATATATTATGGCTGCGATATTTTGAACCCCCCTCTCCTATTTCCAATTCCCATTGGAGAGGGGGTTCAAAATATTATGGCCGCAATATTTTGAACCCCCCTCTTATTTTCATTGCTATTGGAGAGGGGGTTCAAAATATTATGGCTGTGATATATTGAACCCCCCTCCAATTTCAAATTCCCATTGGAAAGGGGGTTCAATATATTATGGCTGCGATATTTTGAACCCCCCTCTAATTTTCATTGCTATTGGAGAGGGGGTTCAAAATATTATGGCCGCGATATTTTGAACCCCCTCCTATTTCCAATTCCCATTGGAGAGGGGGTTCAAAATATTATGGGAATTGGAAATAGGTTGGGGGTTCAATATATCGCGGCCATAATATTTTGAGGGGGTTCAAAATATTATGGGAATTGGAAATAGGTTGGGGGTTCAATATATCGCGGCCATAATATTTTGAACCCCCTCTCCAATAGCAATGAAAATTAGAGGGGGGTTCAAAATATCGCGGCCTTAATATTTTGAACCCGGGGTTCAATATTTTATGGGGGGGTTCAATATATCGCAGCGATATTTTGAACCCGGGTTCAATATATCGCGGGGTTCAAGATATTATATGACACCGGTACTAAAATTGTAGGGGTGACAAATCAGCAGTTATGTTCTGATTAATTTTTATGTTCATCAATGTTCTTCAGATTCTGCAGAAATATATTAGATTTTGTTACGAGTAGTATTCTACATTTACAGAGTACACAGTTCTTACAAAAGGTGACAATGAATTAATTTTGTGGTTTTGGTTTAATTTTGAACTATTTTTATTGCATGGTTGGTTTATTTTTATTTGGCATGATTTACATGTATTGGTAGATTGCTGGGGCAATGTTTATATTTATGGTCAGTTCATCAAACTTAAAATTGAATGGTAATCTTAATTTTGTTTATGTAATTACAATGTCTTTTGCACTCAAACATTTCCCTCAGTAAATATAATTCATATATTAAAAAGAGTAATATATGTTTTATTTTGTAGAATACATTTTTTTTTCAGAATTAAAAAGTTTTTTTTATGCCCATTTATTGAATGATACATGGTTGCATGCTTTCAATTATTTTTTCTCAGTGGTAGAGCTAGAACTATAGGGAAAAACTTGTATTTATATTTAATCTTCATAAACACCTCAATCTCCTAGCTGATATCCTAAATTCATTCAGATGATTGCGAAGTGCTGATATTAATAATTGAATGCTGGTTAAACCCTTCAAACCTAAAGACCCTGCATTGACTCTCAGCTGGCTTTAGAGTACAGTACTTAAAATACATGTATAAGGATTTCATTTGTGGGTGTCTTAATTATGTCCAAAAGACTCATATGTTTTACTTGTCATGCTAAGCATGAGGATGATGTGCATGCTTTATTAATATCATTGGTAATTTGGAAGTTACTCATAAATTAATAGCATGATATTAACTCTTTTGCCTTGATAAAATGGTGTATTAGGTCCAACCCGTATTGTTGTTTTAGAAACTTCAGAAGCATGCTAACAAACATAATAAGGCTGAAATTTATGAATTTGTAAAACAGAATCTGGAGAGTTCAAGTATAGAAAAGGACAATTAAAATATCATCAATAAATCTTTTGCATTATACAAAATTTAATAATGTATGTTAAAATGGCTTCATAGGTCCCAAGACCACCTACCTGGTGACAGTTCAAACCGGTGATGTCAAATACGCAGGAACAGACGCAAATGTCTTTATACAGATTTGTGGAAAAAATGGCACAGCTACACGCAAAATCAAATTGGATGATGCCAGGAACAATTTTGAAAGGGGTGCTACTGAACAATTTAAAGTAATTCAACAAATGTTATATTTTACTAGCATATCCAATGTAAATGCACGTATATGATTGTGTAGAATATTGCAACAGCTGGTCTTATAAAAAAACATTAAAGTTTGGTACCAGTAGTTAAAATTGTATGAAAGAATACTGTCTAGAAATTAACGTTGTTTGTTTATGTGCATGCAGGCTAATCTTTGTTTTGTTCTAGTTGGAAGCTCCAGATGTTGGAACTATTTCTCACATTATTGTCGGCCATGACAACTTTGGTATTGGGGCTGGATGGTTTTTGGATGAGGTATATTTATAATGTATATTGGGTTATAGAGCTAAAATGCTTTAGAAATATCGACTGAACCTTAAAATTGTGATGCACATGATCAACATACCAGTACATGTATTGAATAATAAATATTTTTATTAAATCATTTATATTTTCAAAATATTTTGAGGGGGATAACTCAGTTGAAAAATTATTAATTCATTCCTTTTTTCAATATTCACAGTAAGATACATGTATACTATAAAGCTACTTTTGCATGCACAGCTTTTGATGTGCAGTGCCTAAGAAATAAATTTTTTTTTGGGGGGGGGGGGCAACCTATCTTCTATGTTGATGTTTTGTTTGAGCTGAAATATCCTTTAATTAACCTGAATGTGTTACATCTATATATAGGTAAAAATCAAACGTTACATTTTGAAAAAAGAAGCCAACAAATATGTGAAGAAAGAGGAGAAAAAGAGAGAAAAGAAAGAACAAGCATTGAGGAAATCTAGAGAAAATAGTCCTGACCAAAAACGAAAAAAGCGAAGAGATGAAGATGGCGAGGAAGAAGAGGAAGATAACAGAAGGAAACTGGTTCCTCCCCTGTATGAAGAATGTGTGTTTCCATGCAATGAATGGCTGGCTAATGATGAAGGAGATGGACTGGTGGAGAAGGAATTGAAATGTGCCAGCAGTGTGCTGAGATTTAGTGAGGATGAACAAGGTAGGAATTAAAGAATTTAAGGAAGCCATGGATGACAAAGTAAAATGAAACCTGTGGAGCAGTTATGACAAATGCAGCATTATGCTTGTTCTTCAGTGATAATGAAATTTCATTACTGCTCCATATACGGTAGATAAATACTGGTATATGTATTGATTTGACAAAGTTTGATTTTGCAAAGGATTCATATTTAGATATGATGATTTATATAATTAGATTTCAAAATATGATATACTGGTAATTGATATGATTAAAATTGAAATATATATTATGTGAACATGAACATCATAATCCATTTAGCTAATCAAATTTTGATCTTTTCAGAGGAGAAAATTCACTACACAGTGATCGTGCACACTGGAAATGTCAAGTTTGCTGGCACTGATGCAGATGTATTCATCCAGATGTTTGGAGAAAATGGCAGATGTTCCAGGCGGACAAAACTGGACGATTCAAAAAACAACTTTGAAAAAGGAATGGAGGACATTTTTGAAGTTCGTACAATTTTGTTTTAAATTTATCTTCTATTTAAAGTTGAGAACTAAACGATAAGTGATTTTGATAAATTATATGTTCAACAGAATATCCTGTTGAACATATATTTTATCAAAAGCCTTATTAAAAGTAATATCTCATGTGAATTCCTAACACATGAACATATATACATAAATTATTATAATTACATGATAATACATGTATATCATATCTGATTCTGTGTTAAATAAATTTAAAATGCATATACCGGTACATGTATTGTGAACAATCATGCAGAAATACTAATGATACTGTCAATATTTATATTTATTCACTTTACATAACTTTATTTGTTCAGTTGGATGACATCAACCTTGGTACCCTTTCCCACATTGTGATCGGACACGATGACTCAGGAATAGGAGCTGGATGGTTTCTGGATGATGTAAGATATATATATATATATATATATATATATATATATATATATATATATATATATATATATATATATATATATATTATGCATTTATGATCAAGTGGAGATAACTTATTTGCAATGTTGTCTGGTTATGAATTATTGAATATGCATATATATTATACATTCATGAAAGGAGATAACTTATTGGCAATATTGCCTGGTTTATTGGTTACACCAGAAATATACTTGAAATTCTTTAATATACAGTATACGGTTATTTTTGCAATTCTCTACTTTTTCTGCTTTTTATGACATCACTTTCACAGTGCAAAAAGAGAAAATATCCAGTATTTTTTGCTATTTGAAAGTTTTTTTAAAATCTGCTTAGCAATTTTATGGTGTACGTAGTACCCCCAATATATCAATTAAAGGCTACCCCTAGGTTTAAATCATTAAAAATAAATGATTTTTTTTAGGTTATAATCAGAAAGCACCTGAGTCAGAAAGAAATCAAAGCACTCATGCAAAAAGAAAAGAAAAAAATCAAAGATCAGATCAAGACAAAACGAAAGCAGAAAAAGAAAAGTCGAGAATCTGATACTGAGACTGAGGATGAGGATGATGAGGTACCAATCAGGACTCCTGATTATGAAGAGTTCCACTTCCCTTGTAATAAATGGTTGGATTCTAAAGAAGGAGATGGGGAGATTGAACGGACCCTGAAGTGTAAGAAGAAACAGCTTCATTATGAAGGAGGTATTAATCAGGGTATGTTTTTATAAGTATACGTACATAAATGTTTGTTTATTAACTTTAATAAACTTTTGAACAGAACTACTTTTTGGTAAACTGTATTTCTGAAATATATAATATGACATTACATATTGGTATTGCATCTTTTTATCACATGTTTATCACAATTAATATACAAAGGATATCACTCATGGGATTAATTTTTAGGTCACCTGAGTAAACTCAGGTGACCTATTGCTATCTGTTTTCGTCCGTCGTCGTGCGTCGTGCGTTAACAATTTACATTTTTAACTTCTTCTTAAAAACTACAAGGCCAATTGTTCCCATTTTTGGTGTGAAGCATCTTTTTGGTAAGAGGAATGTAAATTGAGAAATTGGTGGCTCTACCACCACCAGGGTGCCACAGGTGGGGCCAAATATTCAAAAAACAGCCAAATTTTCAAAAATCTTCTTCTCTACTCCCACACATGTGAGGAAAAAACTGATTGCATGGTTATGATGTCCATGAAGCCCTCTACCAAAATTGTGAAATTCATGGCCCCTGGGTCAGGGGTTCAGGCTCTAGGGTGGGGCCAATATGGCCATATAGTAAAAATGTATTAAATCTTAGAAAATCTTCTTCTCTACTCCCATAGATATTTGCTAAAAACTAAATATATGGTTATGATGTCCATGAAGCTCTCTACCAAAATTGTGAAAATCATGGCCCCTGGGTCAGGGGTTCAGGCTCTAGGGTGGGGCCAATATGGCCATATAGTAAAAATGTATTAAATCTTAGAAAATCTTCTTCTCTACTCCCATAGATATTTGTTTAAAACTAAATGCATGGATATGATGTCCATGAAGCCCTCTACCAAAATTGTGAAATTCATGGCCCCTGGGTCAGGGGTTCAGGCTCTAGGGTGGGGCCAATATGGCCATATAGTAAAAATGTATTAAATCTTAGAAAATCTTCTTCTCTACTCCCATATATATTTGTTAAAAACTAATTGCATGGTTATGATGTCCATGAAGCCCTCTACCAAAATTGTGAAATTTATGGTCTCTGGGTCAGGGGTTCAGGCTCTAGGGTGGGGCCAATATGGCCATATAGGAAAAATGTATTAAATCTTAGAAAATCTTCTTCTCTACTCCCATAGATATTTGTTTAAAACTAAATGCATGGATATGATGTCCATGAAGCCTTCTACCAAAATTGTGAAATTTATGGTCCCTGGGTCAGGGGTTCAGGCTCTAGGGTGGGGCCAAAATGGCCATATAGTAAAAATGTATTAAAGTTTAGAAAATCTTCTTCTCTACTCCCATATATATTTGTGAAAAACTAAAGGCCTGGATATGATGTACATGAAGTCTTCTACCTAAATTGTGAAATTTATGATCCCTGGGACAGGTGTTTAGGCACTAGGGTGGGGCCAATATGGCACATGAAGGGCTCAAATATCTTGAAAATGGTTAAAATCCCCACCCCTTAACCATATATATTCTTGTTCCTTGTGTTAAGGGCCATCAAATGGTATGTAGGTCATGGGCCTCAGGGGTGGTTCCTGACCCCCCTCAAACAGGAAGAGCCCAAATATCTTGAAAACGGTTAAGAAACCCACCCCTAAACCATATATATTCTTGTTCCTTGTGTCAAGGGGCATCATATGGTATGTAGGTCATGGGCCCTGGGGATGGTCCTGACCCCCCTCAAACAGGAAGTGCACAAATAACTTGAAAACGGTTGAGATCCCCACCCCTAAACCATATATATTCTTGTTCCTTGTGTCAAGGGGCTTCAAATGGTATGTAGGTCATGGGCCCCAGGGATGGTCCTGACTCCCCTCAAACAGGTAGTGCCCGAATATCTTGAAAACGATTAATATCCCCACCCCTAAACCATATATATTCTTGTTCCTTGTGTCAAGGGGCATCATATGGTATGTAGGTCATGGGCCCCGGGGATGGTCCTGACCCCCCTCAAACAGGAAGTGCACAAATAACTTGAAAACGGTTGAGATCCCCACCCCTAAACTATATATATTCTTGTTCCTTGTGTCAAGGGGCATCATATGGTATGTAGGTCATGGGCCCTTGGGGTGGTCCTGACCCCTCTCAAACAGGTAGTGCCTGAATATCTTGAAAACGGTTAATATTCCCACCCCTAAACCATATATATTCTTGTTCCTTGTTTATGTTAGTTCACCTGATATATAGTTAAGGACCCCTGGGAACCACATGAAACTTTGTGGGTCATCCCTACTCTATATGATAGCCTTGTTCGTTTGGGAGACTTTATAATTGCCCCGATTATAATTACATCTTGTGTTCCCTTGTTTCTTCCTAATGGAGTTATCTTCCTTTGCTTGTTCATATGTAGTAATTAATCGTTGAATATAATGTAATTACAGGTAACTCTCGATGGCTCGAACTTCGATCGCTCGAAGTTCTTGATCTCTCGAAGTAAGTCTAGGGTCCCGATTTTTTTCCCTATATAACTAAGCAAATTTACTCTTGATTTCTCGAACTCTTGATCTCTCGAAACCCTTGATCCCTCGAAGTCAAACTGCAGTCCCGTTATTCATAATCTATAGTTTTTTACTCTCGATACCTCGAAGTGGCTGTGTATATCCAAGCGTTACCTAATTAACACCTACTTGGTCATTTAAATGGCTCCAGGCGTTAGACGCGGGACCCGTGTCACGGGTTGTTTATTCAGGCGACACTTGTCCTGCCAGGTGATAATTGTTTGATGATTAACCATACCAGTACCTAATCTATAATTAACACCGACCGTTTTACGATAATTTGAAGGCGCAGTGAAAATGATAAATTAATTGAGACGGAACGATAATTTTGAGCCATGGTAAAAATTTTAGAATTATAAAACTGTAGAAATTATGCTTATCATCATCATTGTCATTTTAATGATTATTGCTGAACAAGTTCTTACAGCTGTTGAAGGACCCGTAAAGTGGGAACATTGGGTGATATTCAATTATCTAATTCACGACATGTCGTCTCGCAGTCCAGTAGTCCAGTAGTACTAAGCAATCTGATCACAATATG
Source organism: Magallana ariakensis (assembly GCA_020458035.1). NCBI lineage: Eukaryota > Metazoa > Mollusca > Bivalvia > Ostreida > Ostreidae > Magallana > Magallana ariakensis. Next base: position 47,188,885 of record CM035816.1, read on the forward strand.
ATGCATAAAATAAATAATTATAGTGTATCATGGATTTATTCAATATTTGTTTCTATTTAGTTTTTAAAACATCCAGGTCTGTATATTTAACTGAAAAGAAAACATTGTTTAAGCACGTGCCTAAAGGTAAGCACTTAATAAATGGCTTAATCATAACATCCGGTAAGACTAATTTTAAAACCCGTCGGTCAACCCGGAAAACTCCGAACTCTTGAAAACTCGAACTCTTGATACCTCGAAGTTTTTCCTCGGTCCCATGGACTTCGAGTTATCGAGAGTTACCTGTATAAAGAAGTTGTATGATCAAAAGAGTTATGCAAGGCTTTTTATCATTTCAAACAAAAACAATTTTTGAACTTTCAAAATAAACAAATAGACTTGTTAATAGTAAAGTAATAATTGGCTAACTAAAATCACTGATATATGAAGGTAAAATGATTTTGATATATATGCCAGATGGTGATTCTCAACGAATGTTGAATATTCAAAAACTGGAACAGGAGAAGTGAGTAACTCATGATGGCTTTTATCGATAAAAGTTGTGAATGTGGTATGCGGCTCACAATTATACTGTTTACAGAAAGATTGAGGTTTAACAAAAGATTGAGGGTTAACTTGTGGTAAAACGTGATAAAAAGAATCTATCATGATTTGCGATGGTATGGTATATGATTTTTATCCAACTCGTTGTGTGTTTTCTATTCCCTCGCCAAGGCTCAGGGATAGAAAACACACAACTTGTTGGACATCGATAAAAATCATAATTACCATCGCAAATCATGAGAGATCCTATTTAAAGTCTTAAGATTTTAGTTTTATTTATCTTTCTTGATATATAACACCATACACACATACTGACATTTAAAGTACAAGATATCATACTATAATATGCTCCTTTAGACCCCACCATGTGGATAAGCAAGTATAAATTATTTCTCATTTGATAGTAAATGAATGTCATATGGTTTGTGGTATGTTAATAGGGGAACACAGCACAATGTATCAGATCATTGTGACGACGGGCAACAAAAGCTTTGCCGGAACAGATGCCAACGTATACATACAACTGCATGGAAGGAAGGGCCAAGAAACACCCAGACTTCCACTGGATGATGAGAAAAATAACTTTGAAAAAGGACAGATAGATGTGTTCAAGGTAAACAGATGGAGTTGTTAGTTTGTAACACCAGTGAAGCTTTGTAATTCATACAACAATTCATATTTTGCTGCTTTTTTAAGATTTACAAACTGTTCACTGAATGTTTAACATTTTTTAAAGTTCTAGTAACTATGTAAATTAATTAAGTATTAAGTTGAGTAGCTTTAGCTTTAATTGGCTGACAAATTCTAATGCCTGTTTATTACAGAAACTGGGTGTAAATGCTGTCATATTAACTGTAGGTTTACACTATATAGTGTGTTTACTTTAAATGTTTAAAAAAAATGACCAATTATGATTAACTCAATTGTACTTTATCTTTTGCACCAATTTGACCAATACGTTGATGGGTTTTGGGTGTTATAAGTTAACTTTTGCTGTGTTTGATGTTTACAAGAGTGTACCCATGTACATTACATACTAACAGTATTCAATTTAAAAACAACTACCGCCGTAAATAAATTTAGGCCACCTGAGTTACTCCAGTGACCCTCTATCATCTGTTTTCCCCTCTCACAATTTTACTTTTTAGCAAAGTTATTGCCCTTGACATTTTCTTGTTTAACTATACTTTCCTCTACTGCTATCACATGTATTGGATTCAGGAAACACAATGATTAAAACATCCCAAAGTAAATAACTGAAGAAAACACCCTAAAATGGAATTATGTGTATTTCATAATTATGTTAAAGGTACCAATATGTCAATTAAGAAAGGTTTATATTATTCATCTATTTTTTTTTTTGGTAAAATAATTAAAAAAAACCCATAAAAATAAACCACAATATTGTGAATAAGATTATAAAGTATTGGCCCGGGGGGCCTTAAAACTTTGAAGAGCTCACCTTCCGTTTTTTGACTTATATACCCCTTTAATGTTGTCTGAGTGGAACAAAGATCAAAAGTGAATTTGTCTAGATTTTAAATCTCCAAGGCCAGCAAGATTAGATAAATGTACTCATTGATACACATATAAAACTTTACATCCATTGTTTGTTTCATCAGATTGAGTCTGTGGATGTTGGACCTGTATCCTATGTGACAATCGGTCATGATGACTCCGGCCCTGGGGCGGGCTGGTTCCTGGATGAGGTATATCAACTGCCTTCATTTTATAAAATAATTAAATTGATTTATTATCTAAATGATTTCTAAGATATCTGAAATAAATTTTACTATATTACATTGATACACTGCTAAAGTAAAATATAATTCTGGTGAAAAAAAAAACATGATTTTATATCAACCATAATGTAATTATGGAATAAAGAATTGGGATAAGTAGTTTTTAGCATTTCAAAATGCAAATTTTTTCAAAAGCACTATTTTGTCAAACACAGGTAAAAGTTCGCAGGTACATTCAAAAGAACGAAGCCAAGGAATATATGAAGCGCGGACGTCAGAAGCCTCTATATGAAGAGAGTGTCTTCCCATGCAAGCGCTGGCTTTCAAGCAGTGACGATGACAAAAAGATTGAAAGACAACTGAAATGTGAACAAAGGACTCTCCATCATGACTAATGGGAAACTGCTAAGGATAATGTAGGCTAGATAGCTTAGCAATTTCTACTCAAAATCAGTAGCATATAATATTGATAAAAGTATGTTACTCAAGTTTCATTGGTAAAAAATATTTTCCCTTGTAGATAAACAGTGTACGACATAGAAAATCCAACTGTGATTTGAACATTTATACCCGTCCATGATAAATACTCATATGTATTGAAATGAGTGAAATTCAATTTTGAATTAACTTTATGATTGTCCAAGTCTGCATGGAATTCACAATTTATTTGATGCACCTCTGTCTTTGATTCATATATTGAAATCATTTATCCTTGAAGAAGAGGTATAGATCTTATTCAATATAACATGTTTATAGCTATAAAGAAAATGTTTTTTTTTATAATATTTTTAAGATATAGATTATGTTTCTACATATGATATTTTTTATGTTTATAGAATTCTCTATTAGTTTTCAAACTGTGATATTTTTAGATATTTAGTGATAATTACTGTTGTTATATGCATTTCATATTTCTTGTTTTTGTTACTTATGTGTATTGAAGATTGACTGTATTAAATTATTTTTAGAAAATTTAAGGTAGATCTGATGGGTAATTTGTTGACCACCCAGCCTCCTTAAAGCAATAGTTTGTACTTCTATCTTCATAAAGATGTCAGATTTTGGTTTCTTATAAGATTCACTCCTTTTGTCTTGTTGTTTGTCTTATTGTGCATGCTTTAGTGCAACATCAAATCCTTTTTAAAGGTAATGTAGAGATTTATCTAGTCAATGTTTCTTTAACAAAATATATTTGTAAGAAAATAAATGTTAAAACCTTACAGCGATTCAGTTTTTGCCGTAATATTGTCATGATATATTGTGAAGTTGTCAAAGGCTCATCAAAATTGATATCTTTAAGGTAAAACATGTCAAGTTTAGCAGTTTTCAATGAACTCTTAAACAGGGTTAGAACTGGGATCAAATTTGGCAAATAATTGATTTCTTGGCCTCTTTCATGTTAAATTAAGTTTAATACTGTTGTTTTCATGTACCCATGTTGCTCCTGATAATTTACTGATTCAGGTTTCCTTATGATTTGGTCCTGTAATTTGATGGCATGCACAGTACTGGATTTTTGAACATGTTATGAATAGTCAAGATTCCCCAGATAATTGCGTTCATTTTGATTTCTTGGCCTCTTTCATGTTAAATTAAGTTTAATACTGTTGTTTTCATGTACCCATGTTGCTCCTGATAATTTACTGATTCAGGTTTCCTTATGATTTGGTCCTGTAATTTGATGGCATGCACAGTACTGGATTTTTGAACATGTTATGAATAGTCAAGATTCCCCAGATAATTGCGTTCATTTTGGTTTCCTCACCATCTAGGTTTAACCGGGTTGTAGATTTCTGATAGTAAAGTTGAAGCTGTATCCCAATGTTATTTTTTAAGTAGAGTTGGTCATCAAAGGCCGCCTGAAGTGCCACACAATATGTCATACATCAAGCTATTGCTCTGACCAATGTCGTTTACAAACAGATTTTTACTCTGAGGATATGTGAAAAGACTTGTTTTACGTACAACGGAAAACTTTTTTTGCGGTTGAATTTGCAACAAGAAAGTATATGCGATGTTCTTCTACAATAACCAAACTGGTTTTAAAAGCTAATTGAGCTTATTTTCGTAGAAAAAAAATTAAAAGTATCGTGATCGATATAACGCAAAAATTTTGCAATAAAAGCGAAATGATTTGAACGAGAATAAACGCAAAACTCGCGAGTATAACGCGTTACTTTTGCGAATAAAAGCGAAACTTTACTATACATACTGATGTTTTAAACAAGAACCATTAAAAAAGCAATCATGAAAAATAATACATTTTAGTTCTAAATAATATGGATGTAATATTTTCCATTTCACAAGATATAAGAATTTTTTTCTTGATATAAATCAAATTTGATAAAACTTTAAATAAGTATATCATGTAATGTTAAATATAAGAAGGTAGAGCCTCTTTTTCGATTGTTTTGCGGACTTTCGAACAGGAAATCGTTATTATCTTGAACTTTTTTTCCATACTAAATACTAGTTCAAGTGATGGAAATAAAATCTTTAAAACATTTGTACTGATTTCGAAATGATATACATTTCTCATACATCATAAATATGGAGGACAAATATTAAAAATAAACACGAGGAATATTGTATACATATACACTGTACGAGGATTTATGTAATGCGATAAAATCACGAAAACTCGACATAAAGTAACGAAAGTTCATACTATGAATTATCTGTTGATTTCAATTTAGTTTAAAAAAAATTAAGGCAATATAATTATTACTTCTGAATATAAACTATAGAACGGTAGGTAACTTTACGGATAGTCGCCGCACGCTGGTGGCGTTATATCTGAGTTCTTGGCGTTTCGTTTGAAATTCAACCATAATCATGATAATGCAGTCCTTTACAAAGAATTAACAATATATATCCTGGCGTCATGGGTTTCCGATAATCTAAAAGCTGCCTCTAATGACTGTCTCTTTTGTTAACAGTTTTGAAACTAAATAATTATTAACCTCAGACATATCATCGAAAATCGCCGACACACAATTTAAGCTAGCCGTCATCATACTATGCAGTTTCTAGCTATAAATAAACTAAATGCAGCATTCGACCAATAAAACTGGACGTCACATGTTTCCGATAGTATATTTCATCTACATTTTTTTCAATAATGGTTAAATGTGACAGAACCTTTTAAAAATATTCTATAACATGTTCAATTTTTTTTCTTAACGTTTATTTCAACTTAAATCCTCCAAATATTTAATTTCCCCCGTAACTTTATTTTATCGTTTATGATTATTACAATACCGTCATTTGTATGATTCTTAATAACGTTATTATTTCATAATAAGCTTAATTTATAGTGCTCCTAGGATTTCAAGTTTAGATACTGGGCTATTATAGAAAAAATTTCTGGCAATTTTAGTGACTTTAATTAAAGTAATAGTAAAAATCAGTTGTTTTATAAGTCACCAAAATAGTTGAGTGATCTTAACCATTTCACGCAGCACAACATTATTGTTATATATGTATAAAGACGAACGGAGATTTCGTTCGTCTAGTGTCCTAAGTAGGCTAATTAAAAAAAATGACGTCATTTTGTAGAAAACTCACGCGACCAAAATATACTACCTGAAACACATGACGGCATGATAATGTTCTATTCACATCCCATTTTAATTTTTTCTCTGCATAATTCATAACTCTTTTTTTTTGTATGATAGAGTAGTCTATTGAATTACTTTAACTTTACAATTAGTTAAACCACATTTTAGGCCCTACAAAAATTATGAAAGTCAATTATAGCCTTATAAAATTGTTGGTGATGTACGACGCAAGCTTTAACTTTCCTTCAGACCGTCTGTCTTCCGGATTTCTATACCGTGTACTATGAAAAAAAAAATTTCAACCATGATTTCTATCAATCAAAGTAAAAATGCATCATACCTCTTTTTCGCATGTCCGGCCTTTTGGTGTTTTGATATAGAGACAACAAAAAAATATCACCACGTAGATAATAAAAAAACCCAGCAATTACGTTCTCTCAAGTTAAACAATAGTTAGAAAAATTCATTTCCTGCTTTATCCGGTTTAAGATACTGTGCAGTGTAACAACCATTAATGATACAACGCCGCTTAATGATATAAATAGCATTAAGCGTTACAATTGCAACGCTTAATGCTATAAATTCTTGCATTAACAGTTGACATGTCCAACTGTTAATGATAAATCGCCGCTTAATGATAGAATTGTATCATTAATTAAGTGTCACAAATGCACAGCAGCCCTAACGCTTAATGAAACAAGCAAATATCGACACCCTCAACCGCTAATGATACAAACTTTATATCATTAAGCGTTGCAGTCGCACCCGTTAATGATACAAAATTGTAAAAATGAATGGAATTAATTTTTTTGATTTTCTTCCATTTGCCCAATAATCATAATTTTAGTTTTAAGATCAATTCTATGTAAAAATCAAAATTGGATATAGGAGTTCCGGCACGCATAGTCACTAATTATCTTTATGTTGCATACAATGATACATATTGATGTAATAAGTAGTTAGATATTTGCCGCTTAATGATGAATAGTAATAAATGACTTAATTGTGTATCCATACTGTATTCATACTGGTATAAGAAAATTATGTATGTAGACATAGTATAATCTAATCTTTGTACGTAATGGGTTTAAACAAGAATGGTCTAATATTTCAACAAACATTTCTCCTACATTAACATGAAAAAAAAACCCAACTAATTATGATGTTAGCTGAAATACTAGTACCCTTATAAATTAATCTATATTTTAAACATATTTTTAACAAATTGTTTGATAATATTGATACCATGTACACGTACATTGAACAAACTTTTGAATAAACAAAGCAGATGATACTGTGACCAAATAACAGAAGCGAATGCAGACACACTTCACATTATTGCCTTTATACACAAGTAAATTAGCGCATACAAACCTTGAATATGTAGATTGTTTGAAACAACTGCGTGATTGCCTGGGAGACCGGCTGCCAAAAGGAAGCGAAATGAAAAGTGCTACGAGGAAAGCCCTTTTCCTCGTAATATAACTCACGGACTTATCAGTATTATATTATTTATAAACTAAAGAACTAATTTTATGGATCGTGTTATCAAGAAGGAGTACTAAATATTATCTTTTAGTCTTTATTTATTCATTTTTTTTAATTTTTTTTTTTTTGGGGGGGGGGGGGGGGCTACATTCACGCAGACACTTTGGCCAATGTAAGTGTGTACTGCTGTGCGAGATCTATGTTTTGGGTTTTCAGGCACAGGCGGTTTGATGGAGGGAGGGGGGGGGGAAGGTTCTACTCGTTATGCTACACGGACTTATTATGAATTTCTATTTCATTAAAATAACCATAAAATTTTGTTTCATATTGTAAATTTTGAAATTACTATATGCAAGTTCAAATTGAAAATTTACAATATGACAACTGGACACAAATTTAATTCAAACAAAGAGTAAGGTATTTTGTGTGTATGGGGGGGGGGGGGTAACAACGCGGTTTTTTTTCACCCGGTAAGTTAAAAAAATTACCATATAATTGTTCGATATATGAATAAAATTTATGGATGAAGATAGGTACATGTATTGTATATGACGATGATAAAGTGTATTGTACATGTGCATATATAATGTAAGCGATGTAGACAATGTTTGGAAATTTCGTAAGAATAGTTCTGAATACATGCCGCTAACAGTTAAACAAACAGACATTGATCCCCCTTTAAGATTTTATTCGGATTTCTGTCATGCATATCAGACGTTATACGTGTGAACACTGTTATAAAAAAAATCAAACAGTAATTCAGTTTAGTGCAACAATTATATTATACAAAAAAAATATTAAGACTGTGCAATCAAATCATTGAGCTTTTGTCACCCCCCCCCATCCCACACACACATAAACAATGATGAATTGGTCTTTGAACGCTGTTCGAAATCGAAAACAAAAGTGAACTCTATGTTCATCATTGTTTGCATGTAATGATGATCATGCACAGTTATACACTGTACACGCAATGGACATATATTATTGGGAATAGGTGTTAGGAGAGGAGAAATACTTCAACATTTATTTACTTATTTTGAATAATTGTTTAATTATAACATATGAATATATTATCGTTGGCGTTCACACTGGCTTTAGAATTAATGATCATTGCAACAAGTATTCCAAAAAATAGTACACTAATGCGGGTCAATTTGTGTATTTACGTTTCTAAACTAGATATTTTATTTGATGCCTCATTAACCACAAATGATAGTTATCTTGAAGATAAACACGTGTATAGCGAATTCACTAGACTTATCATTACGAATTCGTTATACGAATATAACGAAGTAAATTCACTGGTCCATGATACTTTGCTATAACCGATTTTTTATTGTGTATTATTATGTTTTCTCTCTCTCTCAAAACACCTCTTTATTCAGACATTCAGAAGTTGGAGTTCTATTCGCTTTTCGCTATTCACTATTCGAATAGCGAATAGAATTCTCTGGTCGGTTCGCTATTCAAATTACCGTAAACATGCTAATAAACGTAAATTCAAAATTCCATATAAGCTTCATTTTTTACGGAAAGAAACAATAATATATTAAAAATTATATCTTGCTGACCTGACCTGAACATTGACATAATTAGCTAGCCTGGCGAAAAGGTAAGAAATTCATCAAATTGCACTGGGGATATCTCTAAAGGGCCTGGCTTACACCCTGTATCCCATAATTGGGCCTTCATATTTGGCGAGGATGGGGCCCCGGGAATGTCCAGGCGATCCGCAAAAGGAATTGGGTTTATACGACCATTAACAGGCTTAGCTAACCTGGCGAACATAGGAAATTTCGTATAATACAGTTATAATGGGATATCTTTCAAGGGGCTGGCTAACCCCCCTGTATCCCATATTTAGGCCTTCATATTTGATGAGGATGGGGCCCCGGCAATGTCGAGGCGACCCTCAAAAGGAATTGGGTTTACACGACCGTTAACAGGCTTAGCTAGCCTGGCGAACATAGGAAATTTCGTATAATACAGTTATAATAGGATATCTTTCAAGAGGCTGGCTAACACCCTATATCCCTATATATGGGCCTTCATATTTGGTGAGGATGGGGCCCCGGCAATGTCGAGGCGACCCTCAAAAGTAATTGGGTTTACACGACCGTTAACAGGCTTAGCTAACCTGGCGAACATAGGAAATTTCGTATAATACAGTTATAATGGGATATCTTTCAAGGGGCTGGCTAACCCCCTGTATCCCACATTTAGGCCTTCATATTTTGTGAGAATGGGGCCCCGGCAATGTCGAGGCGACCCTCAAAAGAAATTGGGTTTACACGACCGTTAACAGGCTTAGCTAGCCTGGCGAACATAGGAAATTTCGTATAATACAGTTATAATTAGATATCTGTCAAGGGGCTGGCTAACACCCTGTATCCCATTATTGGGCCTTCATATTTGGTGAGAATGGGGCCCTGGGAATGTCCAGGCGACCCTCAAAAGGAATTGGATCTACACGACCATTAACAGGCTTAGCTAACCTGGCGAAAATAGGAAATTTCGTATAATACAGTTATAATGGGATATCTTTCAAGGGGCTGGCTTACACCCTGTATCCCATATTTAGGCCTTCATATTTGGTGAGGATGGGGCCCCGGCAATGTCAAGGCGACCCTCAAAAGGAATTGGGTTTACACGACCGTTAACAGGCTTAGCTAACCTGGCGAACATAGGAAATTTCGTATAATACAGTTATAATGGGATATCTTTCAAGGGGCTGGCTAACACCCTGTATCCCATATTTAGGCCTTCATATTTGGTGAGGATGGGGCCCCGGCAATGTCAAGGCGACCCTCAAAAGGAATTGGGTTTACACGACCGTTAACAGGCTTAGCTAGCCTGGCGAACATAGGAAATTTCGTATAATACAGTTATAATTAGATATCTGTCAAGGGGCTGGCTAACCCCCTGTATCCCATATTTAGGCCTTCATATTTGGTGAGGATGGGGCCCCGGGAATGTCCAGTCGACCCTCAAAAGGAATTGGATTTACACGGCCATTAACAGGCTTAGCTAGCCTGGCGAAAAATGGAAATTTCGTATAATACAGTTATAATGGGATATCTTCAAGGGGCTGGCTAACACCCTGTATCCCATAGTTGGGCCTTCATATTTGGTTAGGATGGGGCCCCGGGAATGCCCAGTCGACCCTCAAAATGAATTAGATTTACACGACCACTAACATGCTTAGCTAGCCTGCCGAATATAGGAAATTTCGTGTAATACAGTTATAATGAGATATCTTTCAAGGGGCTGGCTAACACCCTATATCCCTATATATGGGCCTTCATATTTAGAGGGGGTAGGGCCCCGGGAATGTCCAGTCGAACCTCAAAAGGATTTGGGTTTATACGACCTTGAAGAGGCATAGCTAGCCTGGTGAAAATAGTAATTTAGTATAAGAAAGTTAAAATGGGAATATCATTGAAGGGGCTGGCTGTCCAGTCGACCCTCAAAAGGAATTGGGATTACATGACCACAAACAGTCATAAATTTCATGTAAATGATTATAATCGGAATACTATATTAGGGAGTGAATTACATATTTATATTTTCTTATATCAAAATGTGGTACTTGGTGAACTCAATTGACATTTAAGACGGAGTTATTATTGTGAATGTACAAGGACATTTATATAATACAGTTATCACACTATTTATCTTAACCCTTTTTAAATTAAATATTAAAAGTAAGCAGAGATGAATAAATTCAGGTATTACATGTAATAACATTTGTATGTACATGTATGTAGTACGTTTTGATTTTTATAGCGTATAAAATCGATAGCGAAACAAGAGGTTATGTAATATGCTCTTTAATCGCTTGAACCAATATGGGTCTTTGGTAGACTTGTGTTATCTATCAATACATATAACGGGAGTTCACATGGTGTTCTATTTCATAACGATTCATATGCCATATGATGTATCATATATTATGTGAGTGTAATATAAAAATATGAAAAGCCCCGGTGTGGCCACTTAATGTGTGTTGTGTCCTTGGACAAGGAACTTTATCTACATTTGTCTTAGTCCACAAAGATAAAATTGGGTCACGGCTCAGGCTGGAAGTTAATCCGCGATAAACTGGTACCCCATATAGAGGGAGTCTATGATTTTCATCCGATTAGAATCACGGAACCAGGAATAAAATAAAACCCTCATTGGTCAGAGAAAGAATGAAAATATTACTAATAATGCAAATACGTCCATCAAGTTTGTTAACCTCTTTACAAATAATTAAATGCTTTGGTTGTGCTTTAATACCGCTGAATCGGGAGAAGCTGTGTTTTATTTAAGATACAATAAATCTGTAACTAATATATTTCTTTCCAAGTTGAAACTAACTATTTACTAATCAACTATATTCGATAATTAATTTCTCATCATGTAATATTATTCAAAATTTGTATGTATTTTGACATATCTATATATTGGTGTTTATATTTAATAACACATACATGTTTTAAATATATAAATAAACATGTATGCTAATGCTTTATGTCTGTAACCTTTCAATCATACAATCGCTCCCTATGTGTATTGTACATTATGGATGTTTATTGTAAAATCTTCCTGTTACCCCTATGAGGGCTGTTTATAATTAATAAATAATTTGAATTGAAATTTACAGCTTTAAAGAATAATTGTATCGAATTATTAAATTTTTATGATAGATTTTGAAGACTTGTTATAATTCCTAAAAAAAGATATTTGCTTATCAAGATATAGGATATTTCTGGCACCCACATTCAAAACTGTTTAACAGATGGTACTTCCCTGATACATTCAATTTAGAACATGTGCAAACTATAGGAATATATATAGCTAGGACAGCGCACCAGTGGTGACTCAAACGCTTCGGATTCGCAAGCTAGGTGATGGTAGTGGTTGTAGAAAAAATAACATCGAACGAAATTGATTTAAACCAATAGTGCAATATCAATTAAAATCATGAAATAGATATTGGCACACCACATTTCGTTCTTTAAAACACAATATGCTTTAGTATGTACGGCGGTGTGAAAAAGCCAAGAACCAAATGAAAAAAAAATATTTTAAGTTCTCACGAATTTGCTATATGTTCGAACAAATAAATTAATTGATTTTAAAAACTAATTTAGAGTCATTTAGACTATCGGACCTGGCAATGATGTAGATTACGAGGAGGAGGGAGGGGGGGTGCAGTAATCAATCCACTCATTCCCTGGATTGTCTGTTTTCCTTTAAACGATAAATTATTATATGCAAATAAATGCATACATGTACTAGTCTTTGATATTTATACAATATCTGACATATTTTACTGACAGAATATGTTCAGTTTTCCAAATCTATGACAATTTTGCAAGTCGATAAAGAGTGTGAACATTTCTTCTGGCGTAGCGTGAATTTTCTATCATAGTTACCAAAGAACAAACCTACGTTACCCTAGGATTGGCATCTCCATGCGCGGATCTAGAGGAGGGGTCCCCCCCCCCCGCCAAGCAAAATTATCTCTCAGACCCCCCCCCCCTAACCCTCGCGAGAGAAATTTTCTGAATCCGGGCATCGTCCTGTAAACTAAGTGTACATTTCACACCTGTGTATCCATGGTTTATATGTTGGTATAACAGAGAGAGAGAGAGAGAGAGAGAGAGAGAGAGAGAGAGAGAGAGAGAGAGACAGTCAGACAGAGAGAGAGTGAGAGTGAGAGAGAGAGGGGGGTGCCTTCAAGATCAAGAAAAAATCACCCAAAAGGAGGGGGTGAAATATAATTTTGTTTGCCGGGGGAGGGGTCCGACCCTCTCCATCTAGATCTACGCATATAGTTTCCCACTCTAGGTACACTGATTTTTTCTTTGGTATATATACAGATATAAATATAATGTCAATTGACAAAGTCATATACACATCGCCTCCTTTGTGTGTGTGTGTGTGTGGGGGGGGGGGGGGTTATTGCTGATAATTAACTATTTGGAAGCATAGTGTTGATTAACCTGTTAAGAAATAAACAAGACTAGTCAATTTTTTGTCGTGCGCGGTTATTTTTACATATTGAAGGCTACCTTGACTTTCATGTCAACAAACTGATATGGTATTTTAGTAGGTGGCATGGGACAGTTTCGCAGTAAAGACCCTGTTTTACAAAAAGGGGTAAATGTGAGGTTTTGGTGGTTACTTGAAGGGCATAAATTGGTATATTATTTTTTTATTTACTTTTTGGAGAGAATCAGCCCTTTTTATCAGATATGAATAGAAAATGCGAAACTGTGGCCTAAATTTTCACTTTCGATTTTATAATGGAACGGGGGGAGACAGAACATGAAATCTCACTCGAAGGGAAAGTGATCGATGTTTCGCATACTTGAAAAACAAGTTTAAACAAATTTAAAACAAAACTGCATCTCGTATTTCAGCAAAGACAGAAGAAATAATAAGACATAAATATAAAAGAAATTTAGATAACAAAGCGACGTGTAAAATTAGGTGAATATAATTTATTTACAATTCATTATTAATTACTACACCAACAAAAGACAGGGCATTCCCGGGACCCAACCTCCTACAAATATGAAGGCCCAACTATGGGATACAGGGTGTTAGCCAGCCCCTTGAAAGCTATCCCATTGTAACTGTATTATACGAAATTTCCAATTTTCGCCAGGCTAGCTAAGCCTGTTAACGGTCGTGTAAACCCAATTCCTTTTGAGGGTCGACTGGGCATTCCCGGGGCCCTACCTCCTCCAAATAAGAAGGCCCAAATATGGGATACAGGGTGTTTGCCAGCCCCTTGAAAGCTATCCCATTATAACTGTATTATACGAAATTTCCAATTTTCGCCAGGCTAGCTAAGCCTGTTAACGGTCGTGTAAACCCAATTCCTTTTGAGGGTCGACTGGGCATTCCCGGGGCCCTACCTTCTCCAAATATAAAGGCCCAAATATGGGATACAGGGTGTTAGCCAGCCCCTTGAAAGCTATCTTATTATAACTGTATTATACGAAATTTCCAATTTTCGCCAGGCTAGCTAAGCCTGTTAACGGTCGTGTAAACGTAAACCCAATTCCTTTTGAGAGTCGACTGGGCATTCCCGGGGTCCCACCTCCTCCAAATAAGAAGGCCCAAATATGGGATATAGGGTGTTAGCCAGCCCCTTGAAAGCTATCCCATTATAACTGTATTATACGAAATTTCCAATTTTCGCCAGGCTAGCTAAGCCTGTTAACGGTCGTAAAAAAACCCAATTCCTTTTGAAAGTCGACTGGGCATTCCCGGGGCCCCACCTCCTCCAAATTTGAAGGCCCAAATATGGGATACAGGGTGTTAGCCAGCCCCTTGAAAGCTATCCCATTATAACTGTATTATACGAAATTTCCAATTTTCGCCAGGCTAGCTAAGCCTGTTAACGGTCGTGTAAACCCAATTCCTTTTGAGAGTCGACTGGGCATTCCCGGGGCCCCACCTCCTACAAATATGAAGGCCCAAATATGGGATACAGGGTGTTAGCCAGCCCCTTGAAAGATATCCTATTATAACTGTATTATACGAAATTTCCAATTTTCGCCAGGCTAGCTAAGCCTGTTAACGGTCGTGTAAACCCAATTCCTTTTGAGAGTCGACTGGGCATTCCCGGGGCCCTACCTCCTCCAAATATGAAGGCCCAAATATGGGATACAGGGTGTTAGCCAGCCCCTTGAAAGCTATCCCATTATAACTGTATTATACGAAATTTCCAATTTTCGCCAGGCTAGCTAAGCCTGTTAACGGTCGTGTAAACCCAATTCCTTTTGAGGGTCGACTGGGGCATTCCCAGGGCCCCATCCTCACTAAATTTGAAGGTCCAAATATAGGATACAGGGTGTTAGCCAGCCCTTTGAAAGCTATCCCATTGCAACAGAATGATGGATTTCTTACCTTTTCGTCAGGCTAGCTAATTATGTCAATGTTCAGGTCTGGTCAGCAAGATATGATTTTTAATATATAACTGTTTCTTTACATTAAAAAAGGGAAGTTTATGTGGAATTTTAATTTACGTTTATTAGCATGTTTACGGTAATTTGAATAGCGAACCGACCGCAGAATTCTATTCGCTATTCGAAAAGTGAATAGAGAAAAGCGAATAGAACTCCAACTTCTGAATGCCCTTTAATTCATATGACTGACCCTGTTTATTCTTTTCATTAAATATGTCGTTTGTTTCCCAACTGGGGATCAAAATTCGGTAAATGTATTTTTAAATAGTCTATAAAATAAATATTTTAGATTTAATAGGAAGTTTTGAAATCTTGTTAAAAAAATGTGATACACACATTTTTAACTGGTCTAGCTTTCATTGCGCTCAATATTTTGTTCAATCATACATGTAGGTTGCACTAAGCATTTAATTGCGTAATTGTTTTGGTTAAATGGCATAAAGCGTTCATGTATATGCTAACCGCTTAACAAGCGAAAGATTAATATTTTCGGTGATGCATATACTGTAAACCAACATTTATTCGCGTGCGAGATATTTTCTCGAGGTTACGAGAGCTTCGTTATCGCGAATATTTCAAGCCACGAACGATTTCTTGTCGTGTGGTTGTTACATGTATAACAACAGGGGTCTGGATAAGGCTTGGTCGCGAACATTAGTCGTCGCGAAACAGTTTATCGGGAAATAAAGTCCCCGCGTTTATGATCATGTGGAGTCACAAAGCCTGAATCACCATATCAAACGAGATGCGAAGCGAAGTTACATATATTTCCACCACTCTCTGAAGCTAATGACGTGGTACACAATATATGTTTTTACTTGCGTTTTAAAAGTGTTTATTTGGAATAATTTGTGTTCAATTAATATAATGGTTTTGTTTGTTTTTTACCCTGTGGAAAAAATAAATATTATGATAGAGGATCATGATGTAAAGAATCAGAACACGTCACGTTGCAAGGCGAAGATCATTAGATCATACTTCTGATCTGATGATCTCCACCCGGTAACTCCATATAATACGGCCCTTTTGAACAAATTACCGATGTAATACTATAACTTACATACATCTACGTTATCTTATTTGATTTGTCAAAAAATCTATACAGATCGAGATGTCCTTTTGTTAGACCTTAAATAGATTTAACTGTTACCAAAAATTAAATAATTAATTTGATTTAAATAGTTAAAAAATGTTCGGTAATAAAAAGGAAATTGCGTCTTTCTTAAACATGATTATAATACGGCGGCATGGAAGGGGAGATGAAAAAATTAATAATTATTTGTTCGGATGAATTAGTACGGAGGCGTGGATGGCCTAATAAAAACATAAATAAATCTTATTCGAACGAATAATACGGAAGCGTATTAGTGCCACAATGTATTTTTTTTTCTTTAAAATTCCAACTTTAAAGTTGGAATTTCCAACTTTAATCTTGGAATTTCCAACTTTAAAGTTGGAATTTCCAACTTTAAAGTTAATTTTTCCAACTTTAATCTTGGAATTTCCAACTTTAAAGTTGGAATTTCCAACTTTAAAGTTGATTTTTCCAACTTTAAAGTTGGAATTTCCAACTTTAATCTTGGAATTTCCAACTTTAAAGTTGGAATTTCCAACTTTAAAGTTGATTTTTCCAACTTTAATGTTGGAATTTCCAACTTTAAAGTTGATTTTTCCAACTTTAATCTTGGAATTTTAACTTTTTTGTTTGACTTTATTTTTTTGTAAATATAACAGTATACATTATATGACAGGCAAACTGGGCATAAACTTATTGTTGTATATGTCTGAACTAGAAGTTTTCATATAAATATATAAGATTAAAACGTTTAAATACATTCAGTATCAGATATCAAATATCGAAATAATTTTGAATCAAATACATGAATATATATATATAACAGTATACATTATATTACAGGCAAACTGTGCATAAACTTATAGTTGTATATGTCTGAACTAGAAGTTTTCATATATATATATAAGATTAAAACGTTTAAATGTATGCAGTATCAGATATTAAATATCAAAATAATTTTGAATCAAATAAATGTTATCTTAATATGTAAAACAAGAGGGTGTCGTTAATTAAATGCAGGATTAGAAAGAAGAACACTAAGAGACAATTAAGATCAAAACAAAGCCTTGGAATTTGTATCTACATGGCGTTAATAAAGATCACTTATTAAAAGAAATTCGTCTGAAATTGAAAAACTTATCGTAATAACAACAGAAGATTAAAGTTGGAAATTCCAAGATTTAAGTTGGAAAATCCAACTTTAAAGTTGGAAAAATCAACTTTAAAGTTGGAAATTCCAAGATTAAAGTTGGAAATTCCAACTTTAAAGTTGGAAATTCCAAGATTAAAGTTGGAAATTCCAACTTTAAAGTTGGAAAAATCAACTTTAAAGTTGGAAATTCCAAGATTAAAGTTGGAAATTCCAAGATTAAAGTTGGAAATTCCAAGATTAAAGTTGGAAATTCCAACTTTAAAGTTGGAAAAATCAACTTTAAAGTTGGAAATTCCAAGATTAAAGTTGGAAATTCCAACTTTAAAGTTGGAAAAATCAACTTTAAAGTCGGAATTTTAAAGAAAAAAAAAGATTACAATGTGGCACTAATACGCTTCCGTAGAATAAGGATTTGTTTGGAAGAATTAAGATTTTTTCGACGAATTACGATTTATTCGGATGAACAAGTTATTTGGTGATATGAGAAGTAATTTAAACTCTGGCAATGATGTAGATGAATAAGGAGGGGGTGGGGGGGGGGGAGGGGGCTCTGATCAAGCAACCCCTTTCCTTCAAATAATAAATTGCTACTCGTAAATGTTATATTAAATGATATTTATACAATATCTGGCATATTTTGCTGCCATGCTCCATTCTCAAAATTTATCATAATTTTGCAAGTTTTTTTTTACAAAGGTGCTTGAGGACAGGACGGACCCCCCCCCTCCTCCCCCCCACACTCCCAAGTATCTAGACCCCCGGGACTTTACTCATTTTTTTCTTTAAATTATCTTTTTATGACATATTTATAATCTAATGTATACAATAATTGCACAAAATTACTTAAAACAAACATTTTGAAAAAAAATCATATACCCTATATATAACATAAATTGTATTTAATACAATCATTTTCGCTTTACAGATCCACTATGGTTTTCTTCTTTTTTTACCTTGTTACCTGTACCAAAGTAACTTGTTTTAATTTTTTATATGACGTGCATGTTTTAACAACAGCTATACATCTATAAGTTTGGTTCAATAATCACTTCTATTGAATTAGGAAAATAGAAAAATATATTTTCAAAATAATTTTCGCTTTCCATGGAAACATTCTTCAGAAGTTGATTTGCCCATCAATGTTATTCTATAATTTGAAAATTGATCACATAGTTAATTCAAAAATTTATATTTCATAACTTTAATAAGCTGAAATTACTTCCTATGTTGCTTTAAAGTTGATAAGATTTGCCATTTCTGTATCTATTGTCTCCGGTACCATGGCAACGGTAGCCCTTAGCAACAAATTTATGTTATCTAGCTACTTATTACATCAATATGTATCCGTATGCAATATAAATATAATTAGTGACTATGCGTGCCGGAACTGCTATATACAATAATTCATTTTGATTTTTACACAGAATTGATCTTAAAAAACTAAAATGATGATTATTGAGCAAATGGAAGAAAATGAAAAAAATTGATTCCATTCATTTTTACAATTTTGTATCATTAACGGGTGCGACTGCAACGCTTAATGATATAAAGTTTGTATCATTAGCGGTTGAGGGTGTCGATATTTGCTTGTTTCATTAAGCGTTAGGGCTGCTGTGCATTTGTGACGCTTAATGATACAATTCTATCATTAAGCGGCGATTTATCATTAACAGTTGGACATGTCAACTGTTAATGCAAGAATTTATAGCATTAAGCGTTGCAATTGCAACGCTTAATACTATTTAAACATTAAGCGGCGTTGTATCATTAACGGTTAGTGCAGATTGAAAGTTTAATTTTCAAATTCTCAACTATCTAATTTCTCTGAAATAAAACCGTCAAACTAGACGTTAAATAATGACGCGGCGATCTCAAATATGCAGAGGCGGAATTAAGCATTATGGAAAAGGGGAGAGGGGTTCTAATCGATGAGAACCAATACGTGTAGAAAATTATAAAAGCCCGCTAAAAGTTTCGTGTTATATTGCGAAAGTTTCGCGATGTATTGCGAAACTGAGTATAATTGGGTTTTGTATAAATGCAATTATAGTTGAAACAAGTTTCTATGTCAAATGTGAAGGTCATAAAAATCTCTCTGAAATCCTGTATCATGCTTTCTCTACAAGTTGTTCTCCCTTCTGCACCCCTGCGAATGTGTTCGGAATGTTTTCTTTATCGTTGCTAAGTATGTAATAAATCCAGAGGTGCTCGAATAAAAGTTCACGAGACTTCTCCGAGATTTGTTAAGTTCCTGTAAAATTTTGAGCGGAAGTATAAGTGTTCGGATATTATTCTCAAAATACGAAAGTACTGGTCGTTTTTCATATCATATCGTACTTTGATTTATGTTAAAACATGAAAATCTATTAAGAGATATGTCTTATTTCATCATCTAGCGGTTATTTAAACTAAACGATGATATTCTGAAAAGAGTTATCGTTCGTGTTCGTGTTACACGTGGTTGAAAATGTAAACATTGGGTTGCTTGATAAAATCATAGCCATGTTTTATGCTTTTGGTGTTCAACACAATGCTTTTTAAAAAAGAATGGGTGTCTGTTTTGTATAAAAACTTAGTATATCGAGCCATTTTCAAGTAACATTCTGCATAAAATAGTATAGTCTGTTTCACTTCTGATGCTATTACTAGGTCATGCGCGGAACTAAAATTAATCCAATGGGGGATCGCTACTAAGCATGTTAATTGTTGCAACAGCATGCAGATGAAAACCTAGATTTTCTATTGTGACATTCATTTCTAAACTCATTTTATCCACCGATAAATTTCTAGATTTTATTTTTGATTACAAGTACCTAGATTCTAGGAAATAGACTATAAACACGAGGCACGATTTTTACTGCGAAACTGAAAGGGTCAAATAAAATCACGTGGTCTAAATCTAAATGACAATAACATTCGCAGGGGTGTTCTGCCTCAGATTTTATCAAACGACTACCTGTAGACAAGAGCGTAAAGTGACCTTGAATCAAGTTTTTAGGTCAAGGTCATGTTAAGTTAAATACTTCTCCGAGCCATGAAGATGCACAAGGCCCGTGCTTATCTCCGGTTTTAATGGTGTTAAACGGATGAGAGTCATTGACTCCCTTGATGGGACACCATTCCATCGTAGGTAACTCCCTCTGTAAGCGGTACCAAATTGCAACTGGGTGGACTAAGACAATGTAGATAGATAGGCACTACCTTGTCTAACGACCCATAATGGAAAATCCTTCTCTAGAGAATTTTAATAAGTCTCTACCCTTGGTCCAATAGTTCCCAGACTTTACCAAAAGACCACCGTTGCAGTGATCTTCAAATAATTAAGTTCTATACCAAATGTCAATTTCATAGAAGACATCTGTGTAAAACATTTACCTAGACTCTATTTCCCCCCCCCCCTTGGGCCTACCTACATTATATCTAGATTAAAAAATGCACATTTAAAGTTTGCAACATAATGCCACTGTGGGGTGTCTGAAATTTCGAAAATGTTCAATGCGACAGTATTCGATTTCACACTGTTTTATAAAAGCTGCATCAAGTCGACCGGAAAAGCATTGTTTTCTGATGGCATAGATTCGAAATTCGATAGTTAAAAGAACAATGTTGTTTATCAGCATGGTTTTCTGACGACTTAAATAGGGGCACCAAAGATTTGATTTTCTGCATTATGTAATTTAAATTCATAGGCATGCATTTAGAATATGTAAATGAAGTGTAAAATTGGGCACACTGCAAAAAGATTTACAATCAAACTGACCAAAAAAAAAAAAAAAAAATAGCAGAACAAAACACTAGAAGAGAACTAAAGAAACCATGTCATGGGACCATGTCAACGCACATTGACCAAAAAATAAAAAAAATTCTAAAAAATAATAATAAACTAGACACGATCTCGTTGCGAGCAACGAGGAGATCTTCGGGTCGATTTTCAGAATGTGAAGTAAGACCTTGACTTTAAAGCTGCTTGGTCCGATTTTTTGGTTTTTACAGTATCAACTAATTTTCCATACAAACCAATCATCTTAAAAAGTTATGGACTTTCTCCTATTTACACCAACAGAATCCATCTCCTTTCAACGTTAGAAATATTCAAAGTATATATATATAAAAATAAATTCTTTTTTTGCAAACGAAAAAAAAAACCCAAACCAAAATACTTCATGGGAATGTTTAGAAAAGGAAACGTTTTGTTTAGTCCCCCGAATGATTAGGTTTATTGCCCCGCATATTATGCATCGATTGTAAACAAAGCAAACGAAAAAAAATGTACGCATGTTATTTTTAATTTTCCTGAACATTATAACCTTTATGTATAGCGATGTCAAAGTCGTAATACAACCATACCGGTCTCGAAATACCGGCGAAATAACGCGATACCCTTTATGTCGTTTGTTTTGTTAACAAAATTTGAATAAACATTTTTTCATTGAAATTTGGCTTAATTGACCGGGAAAACTACTGCAATGTCCATTATTATACTCATACTTAGCATAACCATCGTTGAAAAGCGTATACAAAATTTGATGTAAAATCGGACCAAGCAGTTTTAATATTCGACATCCAAAAATGATCTGAAAATCGAGATGCAGTCCTCATTTGAAGGGTCAGATACTAATTTGTATTAAGTGAAAAAAATAAACCCATATCGGCTCCTAATTTTGAGGGACCAGCCGTTTTGTCTTGATATCAAAAGATAGGCCTCTTAATATTGTTCCAGAAGTGTTTAGAAATTTGTTACCGTCCTTGATATATCTGGGAAAGAACGTTTTAGGGCCCGACCCTTTATTTTCTTATCGGGGCCGTTTATCGAAGTTTCGATGGTTGTATATTGTTAAATACACTTTTTAGGCATATTTCTTCTATATTGCTTTTCGAAATATTTCTCCTATTTGAGATATAAATGATCAAAATTTTGAACATTCTAGCTCCTTAAAATCCAAAACAAGTAACAAATGAGAAAGTTATTTCAATGCATGGGTAAATACATGTAAGATGAACATTTTTGCTTCTACAACATATTACAAAATTTTCCTCAGTAACGAGCAGTGAATGAAAAACTTTTGACCCCTCTTGGCTCGTCATTTGAGAGACCAGCCCCTTTTTCTTTATATCAAATGAAAGGTCTTTGGATTTAGAAATTCTTTTTCGTTCTTGAGATATCTGGGAAAGAACGTTTAAGGGGCCGACCCCTTTATCTCCTTATCGGGGCCATTTAACGAAATTTTGATAGTTGCATATTGTTCAACACATCATTCTGAGTTTTTTTTCATCATATTTTTTTTTAGATACATGTATTTTCCTTTTTCAGGTATAAATGATCTCAATTTTGGACTTTAGACCCTCTTAGTCTGTAATTTGAGGAGCCGGTCCCTTGTTTTATATTAAATGAAAGGGAGTATGATTTAAAAAACATTTTGTTCAACAATTGTTTATAAATCTGTTACTGTTAATGAATTTTCTTGGCAAAGAACGTTTAAGGAGCTTACCCTTATCTCCTTATTGATACCATTTAACGAAATATTGGTGGTTGCGTACTCTAAAGTACATCTTTATGATCATCTTTTTTTTCTACATTGCTTTTTCAAATACCTGTATTTCTCCTATTTGAGATTAAAAACAAAAATCAAAAGTTTTTATTTCAGGCCCCTAAAAACCTCTAATTACGTAACACATGAGAAAATCATTATATTGTATGGGTATATAACTGTAAGATAAACATTTTTGCTTCTATACCCTATTACAAAATATCCCCAGTAATGGGCTATAGATAAAAGACTTTAGACCCCTTTGGGTCCCTAATTTGAGGGCCCAGCCCCTTTTTCTGAATATATATAATAATATATATATTATATAAATGAAAGGTCATTTAATTTTAAACACGTTTTGTTCAACAAGTGTTTAAAATTTGTTACCGTTCTTGAGATATCTGGGAAAGAACGTTTTAGGGGCCGATCGCTTGTCTCCCTATCGGGGACGAATTTTGATTGATGTTTATTGCTTAGTAAATCATAATGAGGATCTTTTTTTCTATACTTTTTTTCAAAATATTTTTCCTTTGTGGGATATAGGTGATCAAATTTTGGACTTCTGATCCCTCCCCCCCCCCAACAAAAAACCCTTACTACGTAACACATGAGAAAATCATTATATTGTATGGGTATACAAATGTAAGATAAACACTTTGCTTCTATAACCTAATACAAAATATCCCTCAGTAATGGGCTATAGATAAAAGACTTTAGACCCCTCTGGGTCCCTAATTTGAGGGGTCAGCCAATTTTTCTTGATATCAAACGAAAGCTCTTGGAAATATAAACGTTTTTTGACTTCATATCTAATCAAAATAATTTCCAGAAAAGAGAAAAACAAAGAAAACGAGATGAAATCACAACTTTTTTAAATCTCCATTTTCTGGTCTAGGTAAGCTTCGGCGCAAATTTAATGAAAATCGGTCGCATAGTTTCTGAGTTATAGCTCTCGAAAAATGTCAGGGGAAAAATAATGAAGAAAAATAATAAAAAGAAACCGTAAAGTAACAAGAGGGTCTTCCGTTGGAAACGGAAGACCCTAATGATAGGGAAAAAGAAACAAAGCAATAACAATAAGGTCTTCCGTTGGAAATGGAAGCCCTTAATAATAAAAAGAATCAATAGAATAACAAGAGGATCTTCCGTTGGAAACGGAAGACCCTCATAAAAAGAAACCGTAGAATAACAAGATAGGTAACTTATAATAGGGAAAAATAAAATAAAAGCAATAACAATAAGGTCATCCATTAGAAACAGAAGACCTTAATAAATAAAAATAAAAATAAATATCAAAACACTATTTAAGTTTGGTCGAAATAAAAGTACATTAAAATATGACGAGTAATTATTTCAACCTTGTTTGGCTCAATAAGATATATTAGACAAAATTCTAAAGGATAATAAGCTAACTTTACTCTGATTAAAATTCAGGGTCTCTGAATTGAATTGTCTCTACAATGGCACACAGCGAGATCAATGTAAATCTTTTACGTTTTATAATGAAATGGTTTATTTGGTTGGAATTCGGGATGATTATGTTTAGACACCATACTAAGAAAAAAAATACTGTTTGGTCAGCTCGTTTTTAATTTGGTCCCAAATATAACGCACGTTGAAATCTTTTTTAAAGTGGTAGTTATTATTTGCATAACTTGCATAGTTTGCAAATTAATAAATAGATATGTTATAATATACATGAATATCATCACAGATGTTATAAAACGTATCAGTTAAAGCTCTCACTAGTACTCATATCGACAGGAACTGTTATTTTAAAGAATTGTATCTCCGTACCTTAATTCAAAAACTTTAACTGATTTTTATTTAACAGACCTCTGAACATAACACAACGTGTAAGCAAATGCCATATTTTGGAATAAAATTGAGTTTTGTCGCCGAAAAATGAACAAGTTTACGTGTTTAGAAATAGCAAACATTTCATTTTTACATAACTAAAAGGGTTGGCTATTATTTGTCATATCTGACAATACAATTGATTTGCCTTTCATTGAAGGTATGCCGATATTGAAATACACACGCCGAAACCTGTTCTCTTTAAATGCATGTCGAATATCGAGTTTCCAAGGCCGCTCTTTTGTGCATAGGACATAATCACGGAAACCATTGAACGTCTACTATCTTTAAAATGGCATGGTGAGTTTTTTTTTGGTAAATATATATATTGTAGTCAAATATTTTTATCATA
This sequence comes from Magallana ariakensis, assembly GCA_020458035.1. Taxonomy (NCBI): domain Eukaryota; kingdom Metazoa; phylum Mollusca; class Bivalvia; order Ostreida; family Ostreidae; genus Magallana; species Magallana ariakensis. Next base: position 47,214,156 of record CM035816.1, read on the forward strand.
CTATTTTGCAATGTTTATGTCATTTATTACTATCATGTGTATTGCAATTACAAATGATAAAAATACTGATTATATCAGGTAAAAATAGGGAATCAAATTTTATTAAGTAACATATTCTGTTTATTTTTGTTCTGTAAAAAATATTTCAATAACAGATCAGGATATGGTATACTCTGTCCGAAGTTTCTGCTTCCACCACTTTTTGCTTGATATTTCGATAACCATAAATACCTTTGTGCACAAACAACGTTCATTCACTAAAATGAAAAAACTCAAGATTTTCTGCTTTGAAACGCCCCCAATACCGCTTCAGGTTTCAATACACAACCAAAAATATAAAGTCTACGGGGATTTTGGTTTGCAAAAGCCATGAGAGTACCCGGATGATAACGTTGTAAAATTATGCGATGTATCCCGAGTGACCGAGTCTCCGTAAGAAATATGTTTTCGTTCCTATGAATTTTTCCAATTGAAAAATGATAATATGTCAATGAAGATATCTTGGATATTTTCCCGTACATCAATTACAATTGAACTTATTTCACAGGTATGTGTATTTTTATTAAAAATCGCCCAAATGCGATGGAAACAATAACTTGGGACAGACTATACATTTGGTGTATGTTTAAGGTAAATGTTTCTCTGTTGTGTTTATTTGGTTTTTTTTTTGAGGGGGAGGGGTCCTATAACTTAGCCAACCAAAATCGTAAGGCGAGTAATTTAAACCGAAAAAACTACGTTTGATGGCAGGTAAAATTAAGTTTAGTGCAATTTGAGAGTACAGTTTTTGTACTTTCTTTTCTCTTAGATATACTTCAATTGCACAGGTTTATATGATGTATTTGGGATATTTTTTCAGGTTAATGTTTCTGTTTTGTCTTCTTTTTGTGAAAAACTGTACACCACAAGGCTGGTGGCTTAGCCCAGAAGATGGGACAACCTGCAAAAATGGGACATGTGGAGAAACCGATACAACGTGTGAATGTTCACTCACAATTGAACACAGACTTACCATGATGACGACAGACCCTCCCTTACTAGTTGTACCTAAAAACGGGAGTCTTATTCTGTATAATTCAAGTAAACTGCCTGATGAGAAGATGTCAGAGGTTATAACGTGTGATGGGAATGGGTCTCGTCTTGTCATAGCCATTAATGGAAAGTTTCCTGGTCCTACAATTGAAGCATATGAAGATCAGACTATGATCATCCATGTTCGCAATTTAATGCACACAGATTCCACCACAATCCATTGGCATGGTATGCATCAAAAAGGAACTCCAGGATCTGACGGAGTGGCCTTCATCAGCCAGAGTCCCATCCTACCTGGACACACATATACCTACAAATTTACTGCTCAACCACACGGAACTAGTTTTTACCATGCACACATTGGCGACCAGCGTAGCATGGGACTATACGGAGGGCTCATAATTTATCCAAAATATAAGTTCTACTCACAGCCTCAGGTCGGATTCACTGTTATAATTCAGGACTGGAATCATGATGATGAGCCAGAGACCTTGTATCAGCGAATGATTAATGGTGTGTATAATCAAAATACAAAGAAATACATTGAACCAACACAGTCTATTGATGGCGCAAATTTTAGTAGATTTCATATGCATTCCGGTTTGATCAATGGAAAAGGTCGATTTTACTCCTCGGACGAAAATCATAATGAAGCACCACTTGAAATGTTCGAAGTGCAGAGTGGACAGACATATCGCTTTCGTGTTATCAGCGCGGCCACCTTGTATCCATTTCGCGTATATATTCAAAATCATAGTGAATTGAATATTCGTGCATCGGACGGCTTTGAAATTGCTTTTGATACTGAAAATAATGGAAATAATAGGAGTGATTTGATTGTGGAATCCTTTATCATACATCCTGGTGAAAGGTATGACTTTACATTTAATGCTAATCAATCTGACGGTTCTTACCTCCTGGTAGCCGAAAGCATCGAAGACCTATCTAATAAAAACCCACCTGAATACCACGCGGCAGAGGCGATTATTTATTATAAAGGTACAACTCCAGACTACCAGAGTACTAAGTTCAATATTGCACAACATGTCTGTCCATACGAAACATGTGTAACATTTAATTGTCCATATCTTTATTATCCGTCAGATAATAAGCGCTCGTGTTTAACGTTTGACAAAGCGAATAGCAATGAAAGTTTGTCGAAATTTAAGGAAATACAAAATGTTGATGAAACACTCTTTTTTAATTTTGCATTTCCCGGAGAACCAAGAAACACACCAGGCTCGGTCAATGGACATCAATTTATTTTTCCTACTTCTCCTATATTAACAAATGAACAAGATCTTACAACACATTGTAGAAATAGCGATTGCGGTGAGGACAAAATATGTAGCTGCACCTACAATGTTGAGCTCACATCGGATAGGGTCTACCAGTTTGTCTTAACTAATTTGGGAAATGGTAGAGGTTGGTCACATCCTGTTCATCTACATGGTCATTATTTTTATGTCATGAAAATGGGATTTGGAAGCTATGATACAGTCTTGGGGAAATTTTTGACTTCAACCACTGACATCGAATGTATCGGTTCCAAAAACTACTGTAATTCGGCTCGATGGGCTAACAACACCTGGAACAATGCTGCTAATTCCATACCCGGTCTCAAGTTAAAAAATCCTCTCCAAAAAGATACAATCATTGTTCCGACTGGTGGGTATGTCATTATTCGATTTAAAGCTAACAATCCCGGTGCCTGGTTTTTCCATTGCCACATCGACCTTCACAACACAAATGGAATGGGAATGGTTCTGTTAGAATCTAAAGACAAATACCCAAATAAAGGTACTTGAAATATTTTGATTTAAGGGGTAATGACCCTCTGCTAACAACTTCACTATACGCTGATTTTCATCAACATCAATATCAAATTGATTTTTAAAAAAATTGGAAGTATAAAGCGCTGTTTAATGTTTTAAAAACTGTTAGAGTTATCTTTCTTCACACATGATAAATCAACAGGGAAAATTATTTTTTTTATTCATTTTTTTTTCAGAAATATTGTAATGTAAATGTTGAAATAAAAGTAAGGGAGAACAATAGTTGCATCATTTAAAATTAGGAGTAATTGGTGTGATAATGAGCTGGTACTTAATGAAAAGTGAGATAATGAGTTTTTAAAAATTTGATTTACCATCTACACCCTCAGAATAGAAAATCCATATTCCAATTTGAAATCTTAATGTTTTTTTAGCTATGTTTTTATAATTGTAATCCATTTACTTTTATGAATTAGTTATAAAAAAAACCATGATATTTTCAAGACAAAGCCCGATCGATAGTGGACTATTTGGGTTTTAAACATCAAAAACATATTGTTTATATACTGTAAGATATGAATATTATTGGCCTCAAGATCAGTTTCAAAAGAACTTCTTAAGTTTTGTAAATATCTACAGTTTTCAATTAAAAGCAACTTTTGCTGCATGTATGTTTTTCATTAAAAATGACATAAATAACTACTTCCAGAGAGTGTCGTTTCTGAAGAGATAGAGTTGATTTTATTATAATTTTATCTTGTCCAGAATCTCATAGAAATGAAGAAAACCAAACCTTTTACTACCGAGTACGTTTGTATTTTGCAGGCTATGCATTGAATGGTACATTTTTATTACACTGTCAATGCCTGTTAATAATTATGAGTAATTATGAGTAAAAAGAATCAGGCTATGTTTATTGAACCTTTGAGGAAGAACCCGAAACTTAGATTATGCATGTTTCACTTGATAACATGATACCGGTTTACCGTTACTAAACATGGTACTAAACATGGTAGTTTCATTATTATACCCGCACTTTCTAAAGAAAGTTCGCGTATATTGTTGTTACCCTGTTCCGTCCGTCCGTCCGTCCGCCTGTCTGTCACGTTTTACTTTCTCAAACTGCACTAACATCTTATAAACCAGCAAACTGAACTCTTGGAGTTTGATTTGGGGTTTCTTGTTGTTTTGTAAAAAGGTTTCAAAAATTCTCTGGTAGTCCTGTGGGTCAAATAATTGGTAAAAAATGACTTTTTTCACCAAAAAACCTTCTTCCTCAAACTCCTTCTGCATTTTCATCTTTTGGATATGTTTTGGGGTATCCTATAGATGCGCAATAAAGTGTCGGAATTTCAATAATGCCCTGGGGGCTGAAAATGACGTGTGTTTTTTGTGTTTTTTTTTGTGTGTGTTTTTTTTTTTTTTACAAAAAATCTGATGTTAAAAAGGTCAACATTTTTTGCAGTATCCAAATGATCTTCTAGAATATGATTGGGGGTGTCATTTTGAAGCTGTGATCAGGTTTCAGAATTTTTTTTTAACACAGGGATCAGTGGGCAACAAAAAACGACGATTTTTGCAAAAAAAGTATGGTTCCCATAACTCCTCTTACAACTTTTGGAGTAGCTATGTCATCTCTTGGGATATGATTGGGGCTGCCCTATAGATGTGCAATAAGGTTTTAAAAATTTTAATTTTTTGTATCCAGAAAGTCAAATAGTAGCAGAAAATTGACGTTTATCACTCCTAACAAAACCTAGATCCCATAACTCCTCTTATGATTTAATAAATAGACACATCATATCTTGGGAGATGATAGAGGCTGTCCTAAAGATGTGCAGTAAGGTTTTAGAAATTTAAATTTTTAAATTTCATCTAGGGAGTCAAATAATAGCAGAAAATTGACGTTTATCACTCCTAAAAACCTAGAACCCAGAACTCCTCTTATTATTAAATGAATAGATACATCATATCTTGGGACATGATAGGGACTGTCCTATAGATGGGCAATAAGATTTCGAAAAATTTAATTTAAGCCTAGTAGACAAATAGTAGCATTAAATTAACATCTATCGCATGCGCGGATATAGAGGGGGTCAGGGGTCCAGATCCCCCCTTCAAAATTCAAATTTCTTTAAATTACATTTAAAAGAAGACACTGAATCTGATGGGGTGTGTGGAGGATAAACATTTAATTTTAATCATTTATTGTTATTAATTTTAACTTGAATATTAGGCAGACACAACCTTCCCCTGGAAATTTTTTTTGGATCCACACATGTACGTATCCCTACTTAGACTTTAAATAAAATTTTTCTCTAAAAATAAAAAAAAACCTTGCTTTTATTTTTGCGTAAAATTAAAAAAAAAACAACTTACATTTAGACTTTTCTTAATTGTCAAATGATCTATTAAAATTGGTAATACATGTTTTTCTTTAAAAAAAAATCACATTACACATTGCATAATTGACAAATGATCTTGTTAAAATTAATAACAATAAATGATTAAAATTAAATGTTTGTAATAATTATATAGACATTCTTTCTATGAAATGAAATAAAAAGATTGATTAACTGAAAATTAACATGCAAACAGTTCAACCACATATTGTACATAAAGGGCCGCTCATGTGTATTATCATCGTCGGAACCCACGGGTTTTCTATCCGTTACACAGCAATGTAACGGATCGAAAACCCGTGGGTTACGACGATGGTGTATTATGTGCACGTGGCCTTCGTTTTAACTTAAACTGGTACAAAACAGTGTCATTTAGGGGCAAACACTTGGTGCGGGTATTACTGTCTAATGACAGCATCTAGTATGTTATTCCAGTCACTTCATATTTTTATTTACATCAACAACGGTATACATTTCTTAAATTTATTCACAAAAGATCACTTACTTATCTTAACTGAAACCTGATAAAACAGATTTTTGATAATTTGGTTTTTAATATTTTCTACAGAAGTTATCTCTTGTATCAGAGGGTCATTACCTCTTAAAGGCAAAACCAAAAAGTCAAATGAAGACCGTAAATGTTGATAATGCATTTTTGTTTTTCATTTTTTAGGGGATTCCATTAGGAAGGGAAGCTATCACATTCTTGTTTTGTTTACGTTCCTTGGATTGGCTTTCTTGCTGGTTTGAAAAACAAATTCCAGATAAAAAGGAAATAATATGAACACTGGCTGAGTATTATGATTATTGATATTTAACTTAGTTAAAGTTTTATATGTACATAATTAACAATACAGTATTACGCAAATGACTTTGAATGAAAATATTGTAGTATCCAGTGGGTTATGGAATACTTTGGCTATTTTATGTTGTTTTATTAACCTCAACTAAATTTTGAAATTAATTCAATTGTTTGAACTTTTTTAGTTGATCTGAGTTGAAGGTTTAAGTACGTTTGTTCTTATCACTTTTGATCTTTCTCTAAACGATAAGGAAGTTGGAATCACTTTACCACATAACAATTTTATGTTAAAGGCTTTTTTTGAAATGAGAGTTAAACTCTCTTTAAAAGCAGGTTAAGGGTAAAATATAAAATATAAACACTGAGCGGTTTGTTGTTTTAATTTATTTGACATTTTAAGCTAAAATTTTGCGTAAGTTTCCTAATTAAATTACATTTTAGAGTTTTGACCCCTGGAAAACTTAAACTTGATCATTTAAATATATCACTGAGCTACTATATTTACAGGGTAACGTGTAATTTCTTTTGGTTGAACCTGCAGGTAAAAATTCGTAAAATTGAAACGGAAGTAAGGAAAAATAAACTTTTTAAAAAGGTTTCTAGCCATTGCATGATAACCATATTCACCTGGAAAACTTAAACTTAATCATTAAAATATCACTGAGCTACTATATTTACAGGGTAACGTGTGATTTCTTTTGGTTGAACCTGCAGGTAAATCTTAAATAGGGCGTGATTTTTTAAATTGTAAATAGTTAATAACTCCCCTTTATAATTTGGATAAAAACTGTATATACTTATATACACATTTTAACTAGGCATATATTAAAAAAAAAAAAAGAAACAAAAAAAAAAAACAAAAAAAAAGAAACAAAACCCAATTAAAAAAAAAATGAAAAAAAACAAACAAAAACATCGAAGATAAAATAAATAAAATAATACCCCTTCCCCGTAAAAATGAACACAATGACCCCACAACCAAACGGGTGTTAAATAAGGATTGGCAAAAGCTAGTGTCTATTTCATGATTCCAGAGGCAGGGTTCTTGTGCATAAAAGAACATGTAGGTAGTGAAAATGAATATTTTCAATGTGCTCTCTTGTCATTGGCGGTAAGTTTATAGGTGAATAGCCATTGACCATTACGAAAATTTTAAATTTTATGACCTCGAAGTCAGGGGTGTGATGTTAACCCGAGGCTGTGTCGTAAAATTAAAAAAAGTATATAATGAAAAATTGAAATACCTTAGATTAAAACGAAAATACAAATTGAATATAATGATTTTTTTAAAATTACAATTTTTATTTCTTAATTAGAACTTAGTAGCGTTTGAATTTTAATGAAGATGATTTATGTATGTTGTTCTACATTGTGGATAACTATATTGTAATGGAGATATTTCAGCCTTGTTATAGATTTAACATTCGTGAAACATTTACGATTTGTAATATAAAAAAGCTGTAGACTTTCAAAATTAAAGTAGTCATTGATTTTTTATTTTATTTTTTAGATTATTAACTTCTAGTTTTGATACTAATAGCTTCAATTTGAGAGAGGTAAATGAGAAGTTATTTTATACAATTAAAATTTTTACAATCTTTGTTTACAATAAAAAATGCTTGAAGTTTTAAATTGTTTTTTATGTGAATGTGACCAAAAACTGTCGTAGCTTTAGTCGTCTTTAAATGTGCAATGTACATTGAATTTGCATTAAGTATGCTGGTAAATATTTTTAAATTGCTTAAATTGCTTTAAAACTCTCTGGCGAGCAAAGCAAAGAGCCAAATCGAATGGGGAGGAAAAAGGTAAATAGCACCTTTGTTCATGTTAAACACGAGAAATAAACCTTTGCGATTTGTTATGGTTCCCAACAGCACGGTGACGGTAGTTATCATTAGATAAATATTATCTTATTCAAATCTTAGGTAGACAATTTTTATCACAGTTTAGCTCTGGTAAAAGTGGTTATGAATATTTTCTCCTCTGGCAAATTTTAGATGGAGTAGAATATCCTCTGCAAATTTGTGCGTCACCTATAAAAATCTTACTGAATTGAAAAACAGAATATTTGGAATTGATTTGATGTAGTGTCTTGAATCGGACGAGGTCGTATTCTGCAGCTAGTTTTGTCACCTCTCAAAGTACACTAAGAATAAACACTTCCTTGGATAGAATGTTTCAATTTGATTTACAGCATTACATAACGTCTCTTTTTTTCTCGTCGACTCAATGGAACACTGATTGAGCGTAGCACTAACCCGAGCATATGTACGAGGCACATTATACATTAAATACTGAATATCTTTTCATGAAAATTAACGAAAGTCAAACCTGACCTATAGTTTATTATTATGAAGCTACACAGGTACTTTCAAATCAATTCTGCAAACCATAACGGAATACAGTCTGGACAACCAAATTGGGACAACTTGACTAACGGTTTACGGAAAGACTGCAATAAAGACTAAAGTACTCTCCGGTGTCGCAGGTAGAAGATTGAAACGGATCCTTTTTCCTTCATATTCGGCATTTGGAAGTATATAGCGCATGGTTGCTAAAATACCATGCAGTAGAAACCCGTATACTTTTAGTAGAGGACGTAATGGTCTTTCTAATTAATATACAGTCAGTTTTTATTCATCGTCAGTAGTAGTAAAGACCAAAAATTTTAAACATTATATACATGTACATTAACAATATAAGACCATTTTGGCCCCGACATTACCCATACCTTAGGGTTCATTAAATTTACAATTTTGGTAGAGTGGTTTATTTAACTCGCGGTATTCAATTTCTCTGCACGGCCTGGTTTGTAATAGGATCGACGATATCCAAATATAAGCATTAAATAATTAAATAAGGGGCGAAATAACGCGGTACCCTTTTATGTAAAATTTGTTTTGTAAACAAATTTTGTATATCAGTTTCCAGTGGAAATATAGCTTAATTGACAGGGAAAACTACTGCTATGACTGTTATAATACTTATACTACGCAAAACCATCGTTTAAAAGCGTACTTTAAATTTGATAGAAAATTGTACCAAGCAGCTTTAAGTTTGATGTATAAATTTCAATATTATTTTTGGTGATTTCTATCGATCAAAAAAATGCACCAAATCTCTTTTCGCATGCCCAGCCTTTTAATTCTTAAAAATATAGATAAAAATCACCACGTAGATAATTAAACCATAATAAAGTTGCCCTAATTTGAACAATAATAATAAAAAATTCCTTGTTTTATCTGTTTTAAGATATTGAGTTGATTGAAACTTTAATTTTTAAATTCTCAACAGTCAAATTTTTCCGAAATTAAAATGTCAAACTAGACGTTAATTAATGACGCGGCGATGTCACATATGTATAACGTTTTGATCATTTATACCCTTTATATCCAATGATATTTGATTATTTAAATTAAAATAATTAAATGCAAATTTTGATAACTGAATTTCTCTAATACAGCACTCATCAGAAGCGCGATACTTTTGGATCAACCATTGTGGTTTAATATTTTTGTGCACTAATAGAAATCACGTTGCACCTGCTATTTATGGATTGCATCTACATACCGGTATTTGCATGGAGAAAGTCATATACGATTTTAATTCACAAGTTAAAAGATTTTTAGTTTTACTTTAATTGCACGTGTATATATTTAGATATCATTAACATAAATAATTTGGCTTTCTATCTTTTATATACTGTTATTGGAAATACACATGAAGTGAATTGAACCAGTGACCTTATCATTTGGGTTTATTTATAGGCAATTAAAAAAAATCATAGGATATTAAACTGATATTGATTGGAAATGCGCTTATTTTAGCCCGTAACGTATAAATAAAGTGCAAAATTGTCGCGATATAACACGAACGTTCAGAGTTATATCGCGAATGTTTCGCGTTTTGTCGCGAAAATTACGAGTTTATCGCAAAAGGTTTGCGTTTTATATGCGAAAGTTTTGTGTAACAAAAATAATGTGAGGTCGCTATAAAACGATATTGAAAGTTTTAATTGATTTACGGAATCCAATATCTGCAATTAACAAAACATTCTTAGATTTTAAACTCAGTTTAACAAAAAAAATAGACGTCATAAAAATATCGCATTCACCAATTTTTACATAATTCTGACGGCATTGATTTCGTTTATTTTTTCCTCCAAATAAACATTCGGAACTTTTGGGAAAGCTTAATACCAATGAACTTTAGATACCTTTCGTGTTGTATAGGAAAGTATCGTGTTTGGAAATAACAATGTTTACGATAGAAAATTAATAATATTTTTATATAAAATGCAGTACTGACCGTGTCTCTATAATAGTTAAGTATGTTGTTTTTCACAAAATCATCATAGCCGAAAGAAACATATATTATATCTGACACTGGATAGTTTCTTGTTCACAGACATCGTTACTATTCATTCAGAATTTATTGTGAGTAAATCTTTATAATTAATATTTACCCTTTTGAACAGTGTTTAAAGAATATCTGTTTATACAGATTACTAACGTTCGTTAGCTGATTTACCACTTATACGCTTTGCTGTCTATCAGCGACCCTTGGTCACCTTGTCTTGTTTATTAAGCACCCAGGGTAGGTGTAAGTCCCGTTGTGTAAACGCAATTAAAAACTCGATTCATAAGAAGGTTATCATCACTAATACTCATCATTAATAATATTGTATCATGGCGGCTTCCGATTCAAACCATGGTGCAGCTCGTTTAACCAAGGCGCATAGAAATTTAACCATGGCGGGCTGCCATGTTAAGGAGGCTTGATGGTCAACAAATTAACCATCAGATCAACCAAATATAGTAAGATATGATTTGTTAAGCTATAATCTATTATCTAGTAAAGGAAAAATTCATATATTTTACTTTTTAAATTTGGGTATTTTCCTATATTTTTTAAAAATATAAAACTCTTCTTCTACAGAAGATCAATGCAGTCTAAAAATGGCCACATGGGAGTGGAACGAACCGTAAACCATGCATGGGTTGCAACTTTCACAACAGGCATATCGTCTACCACCATATGACATGCCAACTCCGACGAATTTTCCATCAGAGCAGACAGCAGACTACAGATCGCTAGATCTTTAACTACGTTCCATAATGGAAAAAATTGGTTAGACGAATTGTTTTAATGTATGTCACTACATAAAGCTAAATTATTAAAGTTTAAATCATACGTTTTGTGTTTCTGCTAGGAATAGGGGAACTGTACAACCACGTAAATATACCCCCTTCAATCCGCCAATGTAAACACAGAAGAACTTGGGGGTAGGGATAAAAGAGATATGTATAAATATGAATTTAAAGTGGTATATGGAAGATAAATACTTGAGGTTTTTTTTTACTCTGATCTTAGTTAAATGTATGGATGCTCAATATATCCCCTGATTTTATCATGTCAAGAATATCATAGAAATGGAAAAAAACTTTTTACTACTAATTTAAGAAGTATAGTAATTTTGATATTCTTACAGAGGTTATCTCTTGTATCAGAGAGAGGGACATTACCTCAAAAGAAAGAAACTAAATCAAAAAGTCCCATGAATACAGTAAATGTTGATTTTTCTTTCTTAAACAGATCTCAGCAGCGGAGGGGATTCCATTAGGAAGGGGAGCAATCACATATTTGTTTTGTTTACTTTCTATATATATGGATTGGCTTTCTCGCTGATTTGAAAAAAAATAAACAGTTAAAAAGGAAATATATGAACACTAACTTAGTATTGTGATTACTGATATTTGACTGTTAAATTTTTTTATTTTGTATATAATCAACAATACAATAGTACGTAAATGACTTTGAGTGAATTTATTGTAGTATTCATATGATTATGGAATATTTTGGCTTTGTATGCTGTTTTGTCCTGAACTCAATTTAGAAAAATGTTCTATTGTTTGAACTTTTAAGTTGATCTGACTTGAAGGTATAAATACGTTTTTTCTTATCCGTTCTTGATCTTTATATGAACCACTAAAAATTGCATGTACATCTACTTTAGCACAAACTATTTGTAAAATAAGGTGAAAGGCATTTTTTAAATTAAAGATTAGATTATCTTTAAAAAGCAGGATGATGATCAAATATTAAAAATAAATACTGAGCAGTTTGTTGTTAAAATTTATTTGGCATTTTAAGTTTAATCTGTGGGATACAATTCGAGAATTTGAAGCAGGAGTAAGGGGTAATGAACATCATTGAAGGTTTCTAGCCATTGAATGATAACTATATTCAGTGAGACAAAAATATTAATTACACCGATATCACAATCCATGTTCATCCGCTGTTTTCCGTCCAATAACATGTGAACATTTTTAAATTCTCTACAAATACTACAAAACCAATTTAAAGCATACCATACTTGATACATATCTTAAGAAGTGTGAGAGAATTTTTTAATGGCAAATTGTAAATTTTTTATGTGGACATCTTTACTAGGTATATACTTAAAAGAAATAAAAATAAACAAAGGAAAGCAACCCCTAAAAACAAGAAAAAACCCAACCACAACAAAAACAAACAAATGTGTTATATAAGGATTGGATAAGCCTGTGTCTTTCATGATTCCAGATTTAGGATTCTTGTGCATAAAAGAACATGTAGTAAAAATGAGTATATTAAATGTCTCCTATTCTCATTAGAGGTAAATTTATAGGCGATGATAAGGTTATTTTTACGAAAATTTTAACTTTTATCATCCGAAATCAGGGGTGTGATGTGAGCGTTAATCTGCGTCGCAATATATATATATATATATATATATATATATATATATATATATATATATATATATATATATATATATATATATAAAATACCATGCAGAAGAAACGAGTACACCGTACACTTTTTATAGAGGACTTTATAGTCTTTCTAATGTTAAACAGTCAGTTTCTATTCATTGTCAGTAGTAGTAAAGACCAAATTTTTAAAACATAAACATTAACAATAAAAGACCATTTTGTCCCCGACATTACCCCTGGGGTTCATGAAATATACAATTTTGGTAGAGTGCTTTATTTAACTCGCGGTATTCAATTTGTCTGCACGGTCTGGTTTGTAATAGGATCGATGATATCTAAATATAAGCACTCGATGCTTAAATAAGGGAAAAAATGCGATACCCTTTTATTTAAAATTCTTTATGTAAACAAGTCTTGTATAGGATTTCCCTATGGAAATATAGCCATATATCTATAGTCTTTTAGGCTTCGCCTCTCCGTTTATATTAAGACTGATCAACCTGATATATTTATGTAGTCAGTAACAAACCTGATAAGTGTTTTGTTTTCCCGAGGACTATCAAGTGAGACATTTATTTCACAAAAAGCGATGGTAATAAAAAATCAAAGAATAAAAGTGGCTTACATTTCGTCCAATTTAGCACAGTCGATCTCTTCAAAATCTCATTCTCACCTGTCAAATAGTCTTTGAAAATCTTCCCTGCACCCTTATTCTTTCATAATGTTTTGTTGCTGTTAAATGTTAAACATTTTCTCCCTTTGGTCCACAGATGTTTAAGCAAATCTCGACGCTGCTATTTTATTCTGCTCTAGACACAGCAATGTGACGTCAATTCAAAGGGCAACTACTCTAATTTAAAAGTAATATCAAAGGGCAACTACTCCAAATATGTTAAGAACTTATGGAAAGCGATTTTTGTATTAAATGTGATGAAATGTCGAGATGAGTAGGGGAAACGTCCGCCATATTGCCAAATATTTATTCTCAAAGACGGACATAGATATACCTCCGGCAGTCACATGTCATGTTTAAAAAATATTTTAAAAACATTTTTGGAAAGGTAAAAAGTATAAAAGCTCCAGCGGGATTCGAACTCATTACTTACAGATTCGACATTAACACTCTAACACATTACGCTACGCTGTTAGGTAACAATTTAGGGAAAGAAAAGATTTATGAAATTAGACTTTATTTTGCTGAAATACGTCACAATATGGAGGTGTCGCATATCACCTTAATTATATACATTGCGTTATCTATTGGCTATTGCATACATCTACATACCCACAAGGACACTCCAGTTTCGTGAATTATACATGTTTAAAAATTTATTATATATATAGTTGAAACAAGTTTTATGTCATATCTGAAGGTCATAAACATCTCTTTGAAATCCTGCATCATAATTTCTCTACAATTAGTTCCCTTATCTGACTCAAACTTTACCAAACTTTACCAAACGACTACCAGTAGACAAGGGCGTAAAGCGACCTTTAACCAAGTTTTTAGGTCAAGGTCATGTTAAGTTAAGACTTCTCCGAGCCATGAAAATGCACAGGTTCGGTGCTTGTCTCTGGTTTTAATGGTGTTAAGTGGATGAAAGTCATTGACTCTTTGAATGGGACACCATTCCATCGTAGGTTAACTTCCAGTGTAATCCGGTACCGAATTGCGGCTGGATGGGCTGAGACAATGTAGATAAAGTGATTTGGTTAATGACCCATATTGGAAACTCCTTCTCTGGATGTTTTAATTTGTCTCCACCCTTGCCCCAAAAGTTCTCAGACTTTTCAGACTTTTTTTTGCAGTGATCCTTAATTTACTAGGTTCTATGTAAATGTCCATGTCATTGCAAACTGGATGCGTAAACCATGTAACTGGACTATTTCCCTTGGCCATACCTGCCTTATATCTAGATTAAAAAGGCATGTTTAAAGCTGCATGTCATAATGCCGCTGTCGGGTGTCCGGAATTTCAAAAATGTTTATTTAGTACGACCTGATCCAATTTCAAACTGTCTTCAAAAAAGCTGGAAAAGTGGCCCGGAAAACATTGTTTTCTGATGACATAATTTCAAAGTTCGATAGTTAAAAAACAAAGCCGTTCAATAGCATGATCTTTTGACGACTTAAAAGGGGCACCAAAGAGTTAATTTTATTTATTGTATTCAAAATGTGTAAAGTAGTGTTATATTAAGTATACTGCAAATGCATTGTTTTTATCAAGTATTAGCATCAAACTAAGAACAATAGCAGAACAGAACACTGAAAGAATTCACTTAAGAGAGCTAAATCAAGATTTCGGTTTCGGAGTACACAGATGTAAAACTTACCTTTAATCAAAAGTCATGGATAATATATAACATTTAAACTGTAAACGTTCTTCGTATTTTTTTTAATCACAAACATTTTAATACAGTTTAACACGGAAGAAATGTTCGGATATTTAAAGAAAAATTCAATTAGGAATGTTCTAAAGCACTTAAAAAAATTATCGTATTTTTAATTATTAAAAAAAGATACAAAAACCAAAGCGCTATGGAAGCATGACCAATGTTTGGTCGAAAACAAATATGCATTGAAATACGATAAGCAATTATTTCATTCTTATTTGAATTGTATTGTATTGTATTGTATTGTATTGTATTGTATTCACCTTAATTTAATTTCAAAACTTTACTTATTTTGGTTTTACAGACCCTTTTGACGTAACACAACGTGAATGCAGATGTCACATTAAGAATAAGAATGTATTTTTTGTTGTCGAAAAATAAACCAGTTTAAGTGTTTAGTAAAAGGAGCTATTTTATTTCAACACAACTATAAAGAGTTGGTTGTTATCTGTCATGAAAAATGACAAACTGTAAACCATCTCAAAAATCCATAAAAAAGGAAATACAAATTTAAAGCAGAGCAACACGGAACTCTCAAAAGATAGAGGTAAGATCAAGTACCTAGGAGAAGTGAGCATCCTCTGCTGACCGGTCACACCCGCTGTGCTCTTTGTCGTAATCGGGGAAAAAAACCCGGAAAAGTCCGTAGACAATTAGGTAATCAATTATGGTCTAACAATTAGTATGAAAAACGTCAGTCAGCATGCGACCCAGTGGAAGATTGTATTTGCTGACAAGGTCGTTGTATAGAACATAGAACTTACGAAAAGATGACTTCAAACGAGACTGTTGATAGTCCTGTTTTATCAATTGTGAGTGGCTTGCCTCGCTTTAGAAACTGTTCATACGAAGAGCATGCCCTTGCGTTTCGAATTATCTGAGACACAAAACAACATATGCAGGTGATGAAGGTATATTGCTACATAAGTAAGGAAAGTTGGCTATAGAAAAATTGAAGTCATCACGTTTATCATTAAGTTTTGTTGTTAGGTTACCATCAATGTACATTTCCAGTAAAATATCCAAATATGAAACAGATGACGCAGACTTTGTGATATCTTTTATTTCACGTTCACTGGCAATACATGTTTTTCTTTTCATTGACTATATACCGATATTGAAATACACACGCCAAAACTAGTTTCTCGTTAAATGCATTATGTCGTAGTTAAAATATCGATTTTCCAAGGCCGCTTTTTGTGAGCCTATGGACATAAGGCTTAATCACGAAAACCATTGAACGTTGCAATTTTTTTGAAATGGCATGGTGAGTTTTCCTGGTGTATATATATATATATATATATATATATATATATATATATATATATATATATATATATATATATGTTGTAGTCAAATTTCAAAGAAGTTGTTTAGCCGACGAAACTCTTACATTTTGCATTCCCTGGACAACCAGGAAACACACCAGGCTCAGTCAATGGACATCAGTTTATTCCTCCAATATTTCCAATCTTAACAAACGAAGCGGCGCCTACTACACATTGCACCCAAACTGATTGTGGCAGAGACAAAATATGTAGCTGCACCTACAAAGTTAATTGTCATCTGACAGAGTCTATCAACTTGTCTTAACAAATCTTGGCAATGGGAGAGGGTGGTCACACCCTGTTCATCTACACGGTCATTATTTTTATATTGTGAAAATGTGATTTGGAACCTATGATGAATCAACAGGGAAATTTTTGCTGTCATCTGATGATATTGAAAGTCTAGGTAACAATAGCTACTGCAATGAGCCTCGATGGGCTAACAGTAGTTGGACAAGTAACAATATTCCTGGTCTTCAGTTAGATTTTACTCCCGAAAAAGACACATCGACTTTCACAACACAAATGGAATGTGAATGGTACTGTTGGAATCGAAAGACAAATACCCAAACAAAGGTATCGTATATTGTTAGTTTTTAGACTGAAGTATAAATAATTCAAATTAATGTTAATTCTTTTCATTTAATTTCTCTTTTATATTAAACAGATTCTAGCAACATTGGGGCTACAAATGAATATGGACTTCATCAAAGAGTTATGTTGATGACCGTATTGATGATAGTGTTTCCGTTGCATTGAGCAAAACACTGAAACATTTCAAAACAAAGCCAAGAAGAATTTCCTTGTTCCTACTATTTCAGAAAATAAGGAGGCAAAGGGAAGAATGATTGCTATTTTGTGCTGGTGAATGTCGCTTATGATATGAATTAGAATTTGTTCAAATTCAGTAGTATGCTATCACCATATTGGTGAACGAACTGTATATTTATGTACTTTTATCGTATTGATGTTCTTTTTTTTCTCTTATATTTTTATGCTGTAATAATTTTGACACCAATGGTCTTAATTCAGACTTTCAAATAATGCAGCATTTTACATGATATCTTTGGTCTTATTCTAGAACGATTTGGAGTAGCACTACACACGCTGATCAAGTTTACTATATATTTTACTCTACTGTGTCGTTATGACTCTTAATAAGAATACACATATGTCTTGTCAATGTTAATTGTGCCATGTTGATACTTTTTCTGCACCCAGTTATCAAAATCTTATAAAAAAAAGTAGTGTGATCCATGCCTGCTAATGTTGTATAATTTTAATGCCAACGTAAAAATATTTATCCTATTTAAATACCTATTTAAATATCATCATGAACCTAAATGTATAAAGAAGAATAATTTGAAATCTGTATAAATAGAAAGTAAAATGTCTTATAAACATATTATCAACGACACTTACGTGCACCTTTCTGTAATTAAATCAATTTGTTTTATTTGTGAATTTTTGATTTTTTTTTTCAAATTAAATTTTTTTTATATATACCATTAACAAAATATACATGATATATAATTAGCTGATCCTTGTAGATAACTAGATTTAGTTTAAAGTAAATAATTTGGAAAACGTTATAAAGGATTTCCGTTTCCAACGGAAGACCTTATAGTGATTGGAATGTTTATTATTATTTTTTTTTTTTGGCCACAAGATTTCTTAAAGATGGCCTGATAGATTTTCTTGAAAATTTCAGAGATGATAGAAAATGATAATGTCTCGAGGTGTTTTTCTTTCACTTTTTCAAAATTTATTTCCGGTCGTCCGTTTTCTGCCCCGCGACGAAAAGCTTGGGGCATCGAGATCGCAGAAACGATTAATGCTTGAACATCCAAACTTTTTGGGATGAAAGATCTATAGTTGTAGATGTCTTTAAGTCTTTCGATTGTCGCGTGACGTCATTGTGAGCATTCCGGAATACGTTACCGTTACCGGTTATAAAATTAGTGTTATATGATGCATGGTTTTGCCAATATTTCTTGATTCTTTGATACTTGTGTTTAGTACATTTTAAGTATGTAAAGTGAAATGACACTTATGTTTAACAATTTATAGAGAGTAGTTTGAGTTGAAATCGCTGAATTCAATGAAAAACTGATAAAACTGTACATAGGCAAACTTGACAGAGACTACAATTCATATTTTTTTACCTGGCAAGGCAAAAATTTATTGGCAGATTTCGATAGGATATATAATGAATTATAAATGTACCAGGTGGTTTTGAACCATTATTTTAAAAGTTATAGACATTTTATGTTGCTATACTGTATTTATTCATGGTTAAAAAATTGTGTTAAACTGCACTGTAAATGTGATCACTTTCCTACTGGCAAGTTTTGAATGGCCTTAAAATGTAAAAATACATAAAATAAAGGATTGCGATTAATTTCTTTAAAAATTGCTTTACTATATAGAAATCAGTAAAAAAAAAGTAGTTTGATTGGAGAACAGTTGTCGCTATAATTGTCCTGATAGTGTACCTGTGTAAGCTCCTTTAGTATAAACAAAATATTTGAAACATACCAATATTTTAGTTCAATTTGAATGTTTACATATTAATATTCAATGTAACCACAAATACATCAAGGGTTGAGAAACCTTAAACTATTTTGTTTTGTTCGTCCCGAGACAAAAAACCTTATTTCGAAGAGATCTCAAAAAGGATAACGACTTTAACAACCAAACTTTGATAGACCTAAGTATGTACATGTGTTTACACTATTTTGTTTTATCCGGCTAACCTCCGGTCATCACAGGAAGAACACCAAAATTTGATTTTTTAAAAATATTTTGGTTATTTAGCAAGGAAGGAACATTTTAGCAATAGAAATACAAATGGTCATCGTCATCTACACATGGTTAAATAAACGAAAAAATTCTACTTCCGGTGAGACAATATCTCAGGTAGCTTTGTTTTATAAAAATGTTGTACCCATGAGATCTCAGAAACTGTTAGAGATCAAGATACAAAACTCATATGGATGATAGACATGTAATTGAACATGTGTTTAACGGGTTTTATTTGGTCGTCCGTCATTTCCGGTTCTCACTCGAAGCGTTCAAGCAAAAGAACTTTTATTTAAAAAGTTTAAATTCTTTTAACAGTGTGATGAACAGTAACGTACCGTAGGTAAATGTACCAAAAATATCTACTTTTAATTTCTTTAATCACTTCCCTTTGACCGTTTCCGTTCCTGAGACAAACACATTTTCTCAGCGAGATCTAATAACTAACAAAAACTTGAACATCAAAACTTTGAGGAAAGACAGAACAATGTAAGAAGATATGTTTACAATGTTCTGTCTGATCCGGCGTAACTTCCGGTCGTCACAGAAAGTATTCAAAAATTGACTTTTTGTTTTGTTTTAAATTAAAATAATTACTAGGAAATTCCTTTACAGTAGATATTGTATCCATTTTCTTCTTACAACAGAAATGCATTTTTTTTCATAGATTGATACATAAGGAACGGAAAACATTTTTGTTGCTATAGCAACAAGAGCCTAATTGGTCTTATTTCTATTACAACGAGCCAAAACTACATTCACATTTCTAATACAAGTTAGATTTCTGTTCAGGAGCCATATGTAGAGGGAAAATGTTGACTTTGGATATCGATAGTAAGAAATTAAGTTCTAAGGACTAGGTTTTACAAATACAACAGATGAATTAAGTCCTATATGCTGTATCTGGCCCCGACATCACAAAACAATGCATTTTATCGACTATCTCTGTGCTCTACTGTATATAGCAATATCTGCTGTATAACTAAATGAGTGGAATTTTGTTAAATTCATAAAAAGATGTATTTCTAGAGCAGAGGGCATTAGTGAAGGACGAAATTACAGGAAATATCTGAGTAACATAAAAGTTCTCGAACCAACGGTATTATAAGCAATATCTTAGTAAAAATAGTATCATGGATGTGTATGACGCGACTTACTTTAATAAGCATCATTACTATCTGTCATTTTTAAAATTAGCTAATATTTAAGAAATTCTCAAATAAGCTAGTATTAGCTGATGATATATATCACATAATATATCTAGAATCAATGCTATGTAGATGACAATACTAACTTGTTTACTAGTATATCAGCACATAAGAATCACTTCAAAAAGGGCCATTTATTCACATATGACACTGGTAACTGACGAAAGTAGTTAATATCTGAAAGGTTCTTGTCTTGTTGAAGATGTTATAAAATGTTACTATGAGTAAGTATTTTTTTAAAAAGATAAACAATTATTCTGTGTCCCCCAACAATTGCAAGATCACATGTACATATACATTTTTCAGATGCGGATAGATTAGTTAACACGAATTTTAATATCCAGCCCTAAAGATTTCAAAATACAAATACTGATTACAGTCTATCAGGAATCTAGAAGGTAGCGATGTCAAAATGTGTAGTTGGATTTAAATTCGTATTTTAAAGATTTGAAAACAACAAATTATCTTTTCATTTCGATACCATTGATCTTGAAAAGGGTTTTGAATTTACTGTAAAGAACCTTTGAAGTGAACCCGAGACCACCTGACGATTGCCAAGAATACAAGAGGATAATTCATTGTCCGAAAGAAAAGCTAGAGTTGCATGTAAATTTTTGCCATATGGTTGCACTACTTATTCCTAAAATATCTTGTTATTAAACTTCAAACAATATTACAATTTTTTTATTTTTTATTTTCAGATTTACAATTTTTTTTCTTTTTTATTTTATTCCTTTATATTTATTTTAGACTGTAAGAGTTATAGGATTTCGTTCACTTATGGTAGTCGTTTGTGTTGTTGAAAAGGGTCTCGAATGATGGTAATACATGTATGAATTACAAAAATAAAAAATAATTGAGATATGTGTCGTTCACAAGCAGCCTTGTTATGTACGAACAGTGAATAACAATTGAAGCAGGATATAAGAGCTATGTAGACAGAGTAAATCTTCCTTCATTTTATTCGCTTTTTAGCCGTAGACTCAAGTCAGCCTTTATGATCAACTTTTTCGTCCTCTTCGTTGTCGGCGTCGTCGTTGTCAAAATCCTTTTACATTTTCATTATCATCAAATCTATACATGATCATCAATTCCATATTATTCTAAAAAGTATAAAATTAATTTACATATATTTAGGACAAATATAGTACATGTACCTGTTTATGGAACAAAGTATGGTACAAGCTATGGTACAAGACTTTGATATAGTCTTATATGAGTCTATGACTGTAACAGAATACGTACATTCACTCTTACATCTTTCACACTCTATATATTTAATTTAGTTTGTTAACTCAGAATAAATAATAATTTAAGATGATATATTTACAGAACTTGTTAATTAGAAAAAGGAAAGTTAGTACTTACATATTTTTTCCTCAGTGTAACAGCATATTAAAGTTAAATCTATATTCTTATGGAATATTCATGTCAGCATGGAGGGACGAGTAGCTGAACTCTGTCTTAGTCTTTGGCCAATCATCCATCACTAGAAGCATCAACAGAGAAAAAAAGGTAAACGACACGCGCTTCCTTTGGTGGGGGGATTACATGCAACAGCTCCTAGAAGTAGAAAAGCAGAAGCTTAAAATTGCCAAAGAAAAACTGGAAATAAAAAAACGGAGACATGCCATTGATGAAGAGAGGCTGGCTTTGGATCAGCAAAAGTTTCCATTGGAACATCAACGACACCAACTTTATTTGGCAAAATACGGCGTAACCTTCAGTGTCACAAATCAAAAGCAATGAAATATATTTATTATAATTAACTGAATTAATTGTAAAATATATAAAAAAAAATACTGAAGAAATTGTAAATATGTCGTCAACTACTTAGGATGATCTTAGGACACGGTATACGACCTTAGACATAAGTCTATGACGTATCCTAAGATATATTTAGGACGCACCATAGTCCTAGGATAGCTAAGATAAGCCCAGCCTTTCTTTTAGCAGCGCATGCGCATCGATTGTAAGCTTTCAGCAAGAGGGTGAAAACACAAATTTTGATATATTTTGTAAGAGATAGAATTCTTCATCAATAAATCAATTACTTATAAGAATATTTCAACATCTAGATCCGCCAACGATTTTCATTTCATTTCTTTGTAAGTTGCCCCGTTTTGAAAGAACGTTTTGAGGTTGTATCAATTCTAAAAATGAATTATCATTAAAAGGACATGGTGATAATTTTGGTAAAAATAATTTTTTCGTTTTTAATGTTTACAATGCTTATATTCAACCAAAGTTTGAATGTCAGTTGTCGTGTTATAAGTGAGATGTAAAGATAAAGCTAAGGCATGACTTTGTTTACTTTTGAATGTTGAGGTAGAAATTCCAGTTTTAGACTCAATATGAATGTGATAAACGCTAGGAACTATTTATTTATGCTTAAAACGAATAAGAACAGAGAGAAATCAGCTTGAAAAAGAACTTTTACCGGTATATTGAACAAATGAAAACAATAACAGGGCACGAGCCTTGTTTACATGACAAAGAATTGTAAGCCCTTTATCTTGCTTACAACTCTATGATTGACACTCAAATTTTGGTTGATCATTAGAAATGCATTTCTAAAGGACTATTATAATCAATAATAATAGAAAAATAGAATTTGACCAAATATCTTGACTATGCCCCTCTAAGAGTAAAAACGCTTTATATGTCATGTACATGACCCGGTGCACGAACTATTCTCAACACATGTATCTGATTTTTTTCTATAAAATTACATCCAATTCCAATGCCAAATGCTGTCATTCAAAATCACGTAATGTAAATAAAATTTCAAAGTTCGAATCGATATGATATAAATTCTAAATTCCGAAACATTTTTGACTTCGCAATCGCGAGCAGTAAAAAGATTCCAACTTTTAGTACATGCACAACTTCTATTCTTTTATTGAACTGTGTTTAAAAAAAAGAAATGACCAAGATGAGGAACATGTAGTGTCTGTTTATGTCGTAACGGAGTTTTGAGGACATCACTGTAGTGCTCCTTGTATAAGGCGACAACTGTGTAAGCATCAGTTGGTTAAACATAGTTGTTGACGTTGCCCGATTCACTGTATTAGGGGTATTTTAGGCCACCGCCGCCCGATTTAAAGACCGAACTTTGTTTGAAACAGCTCGTTCTGAACCTTGGTCCTTGCTGTGTTTGACTTTGATTTCGGTATCGTGTCAACTGGATCAAAAGAAGAGAGAAAAATTAATTAATAAGAATTTCATGAATACATCTATTTCCGATGAACATCATTTGAAACATTAATTGCCAATTAATAAATCATTTTCACATTTATAGAAGTCTCAAGAATGCATAAAATCACCACGTTATAATATATAGTGACGGTCCAAGTGTCATGTCCCTTTTGTTTTTCTTTGTGTATATATTGCTAGATTAAGTTCAAGGTTTGTACTGATCAATTATGTATTTATTAAATGAACAAAAGTAGTCTTACAATGATATAAAAGTCCTTTATATTTGTTTTTTTAATAAATAGAATGTTATAAGTTTAAACAAGCGTTTCGTGTGGCACACTTTCTAAGGGTAACGACTAATGGCCTCCAAGGAAATGTACATGCGTGATTAATGTAAAATTAATAACGGTGAGCATATCAATCCGATAACAATATCAGCCATCGAGCTAGAATTGTCATCTATTATTAATTTCTTAAATCTGTCACAGTTTAAAAAATTGGCTGCATTTTTTTTTTTGCAACTAATAAACTATGTAAGTAATTTACCACTGATCACTTTGACAATCCTGATTTGTTCGTCTGCAGATTAGAAAGGAGAATATGACGTGATAGGGCTAGATTTACTCTGTATAGTTGGCCTTTTACATTTAAAGGGACCTAGACACGATTGGAGATCAAATTTTAATTTTTTTATATTTTATGTATAAAATGGTACACGAGGGCATTTTGAATAGTTGACCAAAGTTTGAATATTAGAAGTCAAGTTATATGCGAGATACAGAGGTAAGAATTCATTGTTAATGTAACCAAATCTCGAGTCTTATATTTGTTTACAAAAAATGTAAAGTACGAATTACCAATTACCATTTCCTTGACAAAATTACTCGTGGTAAACGAGGTTAACTGATTCAATATGTTCATAAATAATATTATCAACAGAAGAAAGCAACATTTGATAGAAACTTAAACCAATAAACTACATAATAGATGTAAACAACAAGACTCGAGCTTTGTCTACAAAACAAAGAATTTCAAACTCTCTATCTTGCTTATTACTCAATATTTGACTTTCAAATTTTGAGGAGGCATTTAAAATACCCATATAACCATTCTAAACATTAAAAACGGAAAAATAAAATTACAAATGTTGGGCTCAAATCGTGTCTAAGTCCCTGTATATGTAAATTAGTGATAGAACAAAAAATGTTCAAAGGGCCGATTGATTTGAAACTAGAAATTTTAGTTCCACTCTTGGGTCTCCTATTGCCCTCTTTCTGGTCTCAGATTGGAGTGGTTTAAGGATGCTTCAAGCTGTCGTGGATGCTAGGACACTCTTTTCGAGATTGGGTCTGGTTTTCAATTGTTGTCGGCTTATATAGAAGAAATAAAGAGAAAGCTGGACGGGACTTATTAAATCGGCCAATATTGAGGGGATTTTAAGGGGTGTCGGTATTGAGAAGTTGCCATGCATAGTGGTGATTTAACTTTAAAACCGAGTATATGCAACCCTGATTATCCCGAAAGTGCAAACAAGGTGCCCCTGATATAACTGCGCATATTCTTGGACTGTACTTGAATATGCGCTAGGTGATTCCAATTGAGTCATCCGGATAATTATGCAACTATAACACCTTTCGCAACGTCTACCTTGTTTTATCCACTGTCGGCTTTGTGCTCATCTTCACAGACACCAAAAAGCATTGTTCTGATGCATTGATCTTGAGATGCTTGTATTTACACAGTAAGTTAGGTTTTTATTGATATGCACAATTTAATAATTTACATTCGAAAGTATATTTACCTGAAGGGCAAGATTAATACACAAAATGTTTTGAAAGATAACTAAATATCGCGATTTATTCTGTCAATTTAGAGTAGGGTGTTTCTAGATACTGACTGTTGCATCGTCTTTTACCAGACAATCAAGAAAATTAGGTTTGTTTTTTTTTTTTTTATTAAACTTAATATTAATAAAGTTACCGCTATTCTCTTTCAGAAAAACTGGTAATGGCTTCAGGGCACTATTTAATGGGTTCTGGTATTCTTTTAACAGCCTGTAAGGTTTACGCCTTTTTGACTTCGTAAGTTAGAAATTTCTAAATAAAGTATCATTACGACTGCATGGCGCGGCTATGGCCATGATCCTGTCTGCTAAATTCTTGTAGCGAATATAAATCTAGTAGCGGTTATTACCAATGAGATCAACAACAATATATTCTAATGGTAATCAGTTTCAAATAACAAACCAAGAAAAATACAAATATTCAGTCACGCACGTATTTACCACATTTATGCTAGGACAACCGAAATTCAGATAAGTTCAACAAAAGTATTAAAATATCTATAAATATAATGCATATTCTACCAATAACGAGGGAGATGAAGTGCACAAACCGGAGAATGTAAACTATTATTTATATGTTCTGTGTGACATGTACAAAATCAAATCTTGAGAGAGTGATAGACATTAAGCAAAACATAATGCAGATATATAGAAAATGTCTGAATATTTTTAAGCCAAATTTTGTAAGAATTTTACCTTTGAAGACATATATCTAACATTTGACATCACTGACCCCCATGTTTTATTATGTCAAAATGATACTGAATACATATTTAGGCAAATGAAAAAATGACAATAACAAACCGTCAACCATCTCAAAAATCCAGAAAACGAAATACAAATTCAAAGCAGAGCAACACGGACCTCCAAAAAGATAGAGGTATGATCAGGTGCCATTGAGGAGTGAGCATCCTCTGCTGACCGGTCACACCAGCCGTGTGCAAACTGTATTAATCTTATAAAATACTTTATATTCAAAAAGTGTTCATTTCAAATCAAATTGTAACTATTATAGAAATTAACTATTTTAGAGTGCAAAAAGGTCACAAAAAATTAATGCAGCTTTGTACAAATTTTTTTTCGTAATCCCTCTATTCAGTATGACCGTTGTGCATAATTAAATACAATATTTAAAGAAATAAGTTTGCTTAATCAAAAATACTTGAAACAAATCCTAATCAGGCGGAAATTGCATTTTAGGTGCAAACATGTCAAATTATATTGGTCATAACTCAGAGGAATGAACACCGACCCCCATTATCTTTGTATTTTTTAAGGATGTTTTGTCTACAAATTTCAATGATATACTTCTTAAAAAATTCTTCATACAAGAACATTGAGGAATGGGATACCTTAAGGTATTTGCACTGAAATTAAAACCCGATTAGTTTACGTGACTGTGTAGCATATCATGTAAGAACCTTGAGATAATTTGAAGAAAGATGTATAATTCATTTTTACTGAATATCCTTTTCATTATAAGAGTTTTATTGGAATAACTGTTGTATCGCGTTACCACAAATATGATCAAGATTAAAAAAAAATCAAAGCTCAAGTAACTGCAAAAATCATGTTCATAAATCCTTACAAAATATTAAAGTATAGAAGCCAAAAGTTGTCTATTCTGTGACAGAAAACATGTTTTAAGCCCGCAGAAGATTAGTTTTTTCTTGCATAAACAGGACAATTTGGGGCTTATATACTACATGTACTTAAGTCTGTACGTTCATTAATTGAAGGTTTCAGTCATATTATCGCGCTTTGGATAAAATACTAATATGTTAATGCGTTGGCTTGTTAAAATTTAACGCACACTAAAAACTAAGTGCGTCTAACAACTTAACGATTTATTATGAACATACAGCATGCATATCGAAAAAACCCCAACATCTGTGAAACATTATCATTATACTAGTATATTGATTACATTTGGATTAAACTGAAATCGATCGGTATGCAGCCGATAAAGTTTAAATATAGAAATGGGATACCGGGTATAATCATTTTGTCCCACACAGAATAAGATGATTAAACACCAAGTGAGCGTTTGAATTTTTGTCCATTAATTAAAAAACCAACAATACTTTGCATTTAATATGACATGTATGTATTGTTGAACAACATTTGCTATTCCCTAATTTAGTTTTTTTTAATGAAAACATAATTCTAGTGTATATTGGACGCAGTGCGTCAATGGTTTTATTTTTTATTTTAAGTATTCCTAAAACTGCATGGTAAATTTTTGCATATATCTGTAGTTAAGCAAAATATCTATATACCTTTTAAAAATATTCATATTGAAATTATACAATCTTCAGCTTTCCTGGACCCGGTCACTTTCAACCAATCTTGACAAAAATCATTCTTAGGAAAAGGGGTGTCGATTTTGTTTAAATGAAGGACCTGGTCAACTACTTCTTCACGGTATCACAATCGTAATTGTTTTTACCGTATTACACTTCATAGGAAAACAATCTTCAAAATTATCTTGTATTTCTCTTGACAAAAAATTCGGAGAAAATGTTATTTGTTACCTATCTCATCAGCTAACACAAAAAGGACACACTGTTTTGTATTCGGAATTTTTTTTCCAAAATATTTAGCTCTAAACAGGTCTATCCTCAAAACCACGTGTTTTCCGTTTGCATGTAAACAGACTGCACAATCGACCTCAAGGAAGCTGCTGCATGCGCCTTTAAAGAAGCAGTCTCTATGAAAAATGATCACTATATTTTCATATCCTTTTACATAGTTTATGGTAAACATACTGCACAATCGATCCCCAGGAAGCTGCTGCATGTGCCATAAAAGAAGCAGTTCCTATGAAAAATGATCAACATATTTTCATATCCTTTTACATATTTTATGGTTGTATTATCTCGTGTATAATTTTATCTCACTGGCTGGAAAGCAATGGAAAAAATCTTAAATATGCATAAAATTAATTTCAGATAGAATATCTCGAAAATTTGTTCATTGACCTTATATAATGTTAATGTCAACAGAATACAGATAATAAATATAGTTTAAGGTAATCAATTCATGGTTTGGGGCTCCTATTAGTCAGTTCTTTGTAATACTCGATCAAAAATGGGTAGAATTTGAAAATTGATAGAGGAAATTCGGGCTTAATTAAATTCAAAATATGAGCTCGAGCTTTAAAAAATTCATTGAAATATGAAATTAGGAAAGCTTTTCGTATTGTTTCATTTTCCAATCAACAAATTGTTTTATTATTGCTAATAATTTCAAAATTAAGAAAACCTTGGAAAGGGTGGACAATTTAGACAATTTTTTTCAATAAACATTTAGAGGTCACAAGCGTAAAAAGGTCATTGACCTAGTTACTTGAAAGTGAAAAATAGCACCACATAAGTAGGGCTACAATGTACAATAAGTAGTTTTTCGCTCCTATTAATGGATTTTTTTGCCTCTAAGTAAATGTAATCCTCAAATAGAGTTTTTGGCCGATGTTACCTACGTAAGCGATGAAGCCTTTGGATTTTCTGTTTGGTTTTTGTTTTCATCAATTATCTGCATAATTAAGAATTAGTAGTTGTAGTCAAATAAGATCATAATTTGAATTGTATTTAATAGCTGGACTTTTTTTGATGAGGTGAAATGCAGTTACTTATAAAGAACAATATGAAAAGATCAAAGCGATACACTTTGCATGGATACTTAAGTAAATACGTATTATACGTAAAGAAATATTCGATTGTCTCAATAATTTCCGAACAACCCTCGTAAGCACAAACATTACAATACCTCTCTTATTGTATGATATAGAGAGAGTGACTTATATGTTGGGCCTAAAACAGCTTTTGTGTTTAACTGAACTAAAATATCGTTACATATTGTGAATGCTAGTCATGCGAAATATAAGTAACAATATATCACTATTTGAACTGGCATAATATGGAACTTTATAAAAATTGTTAAGTCTGTTATCAAGACAACTAGTGTATTAAACTTGATTTTAAGAGACGAAAACGTCACAAAACATGATCCTTAATCACCTTGATTAAAAGTTACGACAACACATCAATGTGTGTTTTCAACAAAAATGTATCCCAATTCTTAACTAGGCATTTTATGGTTAATTGTTCTGTTTTTGTTTTGTTATTTTGCATCTATAATCATCAGAACAATACTTCAGCATTAAATCCTTATTGTTTGAAAGATATAGTCTCATAACTGCAACGGTGTGTGCATACAAATTTAATAACGCGCGTGATTAGACTATCTCTTTCCAAAAATAAGGATTTAATGCTTATATTTACATTTTTTACGTTCATGCCTCGTCTGCAAATGTGATACGTACATTAAACTTACTTTATTATCCTATGGGTAAGTTAAAATAAATGGAAGAGCCACTGTAACAGCCACAAGCGTGATGTTTGATTTTCGTTTGTGACGATGCTCTTAACAGCGTTCAACATTTGTGACATCACAAAACTCGAGATTTAACCTTTTAGTACCCTGTCTGTGTTATGGTGCTATATATGCAGTTCTGATTTCTCATATCTGCTTTCCACACACTTTACAAGCAAAAAATATGTAGATTATAAATATAATGTATTAAACAAACGCAGAAGCAACTAACATGGAATCGCGGTGTGCTCGTAAGAGTTCTAGCAGTTTTGACTATGACAGTTATACATACTCTAGCCTACGTATTATAGTCGTAGTTCTTTTCTTTTCAGAATCAAGTTTTTGTTCTTCCTGTTTTGTGTAAAAAACACCTCTCAACAAAGCTGGTGGCTTAGTCCAGGAAATGGCCCTACCTGCAAAACGGGGTCTTGTAGAGAAACCGATACCACGTGTGAATGCTCACTTACAATTGAACACAGACTTACCATGATGACAACAAACCCTCCCTCGCTAGTTCGACCATACAACGGAAAGCTATATCTGTACAATGATACGAGTTTCAGTTTTCCACTTTCTGATGAGAAGATGTTAGAAGTCATTACTGGTGACGGAGATGGATCTCGTCTTATCATAGCCATTAATGGGAAATTTCCTGGTCCTACAATTGAAGCATATGAAGGTCAGACAATGATCATCCATGTTCGTAATCTAATGCACACAGATTCTACCACAATCCATTGGCATGGCATGCATCAAAAAGGAACTCCGGGATCTGATGGAGTGGCCTTCATCAGCCAGAGTCCGATTCTACCTGGACACACATATACATACAAATTTACTGCTCAACCACATGGAACTAGCTTTTACCATGCACATATCGGAGACCAACGTAGCATAGGACTATATGGAGGACTTATAATATATCCAAAATATAAATTTTATTCTCAGCCGCAGGTTGGTTTTACGATCATTTTACAAGATTGGAATCATGACGATGAGCCAGAGACCTTGTATCTACGCATGATAAATGGCGTATATAATCTTAATAGAAACACGCTGATTGAACCTACACAATCTATCGATGGCGCCAATTTTAGTAGATTTCATATTCATTCTGCCTTGATCAATGGAAAGGGACGCTTTTACTCAGGAACAGTCGACACGAATGGCAGAAAACAATTCACTCACAATGGCGCTCCCTTAGAAACATTTGAAGTAGAGTATGCATACTCATATCGATTTCGCGTTATAAGCGCGGCAACCTTGTACCCCTTTAGGGTATATGTTCAAGGTCATCCTGAATTAAATGTCCGTGCATCAGACGGCTTTGAAATAGTTCAAGGAAATGAAAGCAGCAGCAGAGACTTGCTAGTTGAATCATTCATAATTCATCCTGGTGAAAGGTATGACTTTACATTAAATGCAAATAATAGGAATCAGAATGCATATCTTCTAGTGGCGGAGAGCATTGAAGACCTCTCAGCAAAAAATCCTCCTGAATACCATGCAGCCGAGGCGATAATACAGTATAAGGGAACACCATTAACCTATCCAGATAAAGATAGTAATGATCCAAGTCATTGCACAATGCAATCACCTTGTGTCACATTCAATTGTCCGTATCTCTTTTATCCAAAAAATGCAAACCGGATGTGCATTACCTTTGACAAAGCCAAAAGCAATGAATCTTTATCAAATTTCAATGAAGTAGTAAAAGTTGATGAAACACTGTTCTTTAATTTTGCATTTCCCGGAGAATCAGGAAACACACCAGGGTCAGTCAATGGTCGTCAGTTTATTCATCCTATTTCTCCAATCTTGACAAATGAAGCAGATCTTACGACACAGTGTACCGAAAGTGATTGTGGGGAAGACAAAATATGTAGCTGCACATACAATGTCGAACTGTCATCAGACAGAGTATACCAGTTTGTCATTACTAATCTAGGCAATGGGAGAGGGTGGTCACATCCTATCCATTTACATGGTCACTATTTTTATGTCATGAAAATGGGATTTGGAAGCTATAATGAGGATTCAGGGAAGTTCTTGACTTCAACAACTGACATTGAATGTATTGGTTCGAAAAACTACTGTAATTCCGCTCAATGGGCCAACAGAAGCTGGACACAGTCAGGTTACAATATCCCCGGCCTTCAATTGGAAAATCCACCTTCAAAGGACACTATCATTGTTCCAACTGGTGGGTATGTCATCATTCGATTCAAAGCTAACAATCCTGGCGCCTGGTTTTTCCATTGCCACATCGACCTTCACAACACAAATGGAATGGGAATGGTAATGTTGGAATCGAAAGAGAAATGGAAATATGGTAACTGTTGTTTTAAAACGTATTAAGGCATCTATTTTCCATTTGTTTTGTTAGAAAACATAGGTAAGTGCAATATGTACATTTTCAGCCAGTTTAATTGATAAGTTTTATTTTGTTTTTTTAGACAGTGGAGGGAACTCTTATGAAGAAGGAAGACATTTCACACCTTTAGTGGTAATGTTGTTGCTATTGACTTTCCCGTTGTATTGAAACGAAAATACTAAATCTTAAAATGTTACTTTTAAAATTTCAATAAAACAAAGAAATTGAGCACGTATTGATTGTGATGATATAAAAATACCCTTGCTCTTCCTTACATTGATTATCCAAGTTTGTGCGTATTAAACCTTGCTTTGATTGTGCCTATCAGTGATTAGGTTTTCATTCCGATTGAAATTGTCTGGAGCATTTTTGGAGGCAATGTTTTACTAAGAATTGACCTTTACAGTGCTAAAAACGAGAGGTATCAAACCGGTTTTTTGGATGAATAATACTGTCTCTTAATTGTGTCTGATCAAATATGAAAAAAAAAACTTACGATGGTAGATCTTATTTATAAAACATACCCAAATATCATTTTATTGGTATTTTTATTGGATAGTATATTTTACGATCACGTTTAGTAAGGAACTTACTATTAGTGTGAATATAGCTTCTTATAACTCTATACTTATAAAAAAAGACATTTTGCCAATAAACTACAAAATATCTGCACCAGTGTAATTGCTTACACCTTTAGTATTTCATAACATTTGAGTTGATGTCCGTAAGCTATTATTGAATTTTACCTCAGAAGTAATTATTGAGAAATAAATTAAAAACCTACTTTCATTTTCGATAAACCAACCCTGTCACCATGACCCGGCTCTCTGATCAGTGATAACAAAACCAATTCTATATACAATAAAATATTTATATTCATTATTTACAAATACATAAAAAGTCAGCAATAAACGACGCGAGACGGTCCATCGCCTTCAGCTCCAATCATCCAATCTCCGCCAATCATCACGCTACCCTGAGCAGTTGTCCACTGTGTCCACTGTGTCCACCGTGTCCACTAGTTCACTACTTCATCTGCTCCAGGTAATCAACTTCCGAAAACTCTTCCGGTCGTCCACCATAGGCAGTCAGTCACCATCTCACTTCTCATGTAAATACATAGAGCCTCGTCCATGCATAAAAATGAGACTAAAACCAGGGAACCTTTAACAATAATGCTTACATAAGTATAATGTATTAATGACCCTAACCGGTCTCCGTACAATACATCAAAACAAAGTGAATTCTCGACACTTAGAAATATATGTTTACACACCGTAGCGAACGGCACAGGTAGCTAACCTACACTATATACTAAATATCTAAACATAACATGACACTAATGGACTATAATGCACAAATATTGCGACATACACGTGACACTGTTAAACATACAACGCTAAGGTAACTTTCACGTGGCAAATCTTGTCCGCTACGTAGAGCAATATTAAGTAGCACTTATAAACTGTAAGATTTACAAAAAATGATATGATTAAAGCAAACTTACCCCATCTGGAGATTTAGTTACCAGGCTAAACTATACGTGGTCGGATCCATGTGTGGAAATCGTGGGCTCTGCCCAGAACTGCACAACTCAAACCTTATAAAGCCCTATCAATGCGGGTAGAATGACCCAGGTTGAGTCTATTATGCTGACCAATTCTTAAACTGAAAAATATGAGGCTCCATACGGGATAAAAAAAAATGTCTTAAAAACACTGGGATTCGGTACGGGATAAATTCCCAACATATAAAACAACGTATAATAAAGACATTACTAGAATTTGATTGTGACAAACCCGAAATAGCATCAAAATATATGCTTGCAATTAAATAATATTGCATGATTACGTAAAGAGTGAGTATATTTACTGGGAACTTATTAAGGGTATACATAGAAATTAAGATATGACAAATGTTGAATAAACAAGATCAGTCAGTTCGTTGCTTAAAAAAGCGCGATTTTAGTTTTGATGGATATAACTTTCCAGAACGGGGTAACCAAGGACGCGGGTTAACTAATTAACGTCATGGCGGAAAGTGTAGGGCGAGTTAATCATCGGGCAGTTATCTTTAATCTGACAACTTTAGTTTAAGATATGCAAAAAATATGTTTACACTTATCCAGCGTTTTTAATTTACAAACATTTTTACACCACTGCAGATTGGTAGTAAACCATATACATTAATTTGTGAAACATAAACAAATCGTGTTAACAACGTTACGTCTGTATGAATAGATGATGTATGCATAAAACGGGGTAGTTGAATTGGGTGGGGGTAGGGTTACAGTCTTTTATCTGAATTTTGTTTTAGGACAGTGATAATAGTTATAGTGAAATTTGGCTTAAAAAATTAAAGAAAATAATTTAGAAAAAGGAACGACGCACTGTAAAGCTACTCCCTGGTTTGAAATAAAATGAAAAAAGTTTGCAGTTTTTTTCACCAGTCAGATGCAACAAAAAGAATAGAGGCACTATACATGAAGCATTTTATCATATTTTAAAATGTTTCAAGTGTTAATTCTCGCGCTTGCGCGGGATATTATCTAGTACATATATAAAAATGAGACACAGGTCCTATAATTAAGACTCGTTACAAACAACATCCTATCACTATGTATATATCCCCCACTGTCTCTTAATTGTAGCAAATTTAACATTTAAAACGACGATAGATCTTGTTTGCAAAGCACATCTCAAAACCATTTTATAGTAAGTTTCATTGAATACTGAATTTTTAAAATAAGGTTAGTGTAGAATTTACTATCACAGTGCACAAAAATTTATTGTGAATAAATTTGTAGTCTTGTAAAACCGCCCTTTAGATATAACTTTTTATTACTGTATTGATATTACTCAGACATAGATTACAGCTTACCGAATAGCGGTGCTGATTTCTCCACCAACGAGTAATTACAGGTATTTGTTAGTAATGTGAAGCTTATATTTACTAATATTCGTTACTTTAAGTTGAAGATAAAAGTAGTAAAACGATAACGATATTTTAAAACTGACTACGACTATGAGTTGTCCAGTATGCTATGCAAAATATAACATTTATGTCATGAAAGCCAATTAATAATGGATTTGTTCGTACGTATTATTATTTTAAGTGTATTATGAATTCTTAAATGTTGTATCTGTTTAAATTATTTGATTACAAAGAAAGTAAAAAAGAATGCAACGTGCTACAATAACCAATCCTTCCGATTTTATTCACTTTAGCAATTTAAATTGGAATTTGCAAGTACCAAGTTTACCTTTTTAAATAATAATGTGAGCTTGCGATTGATTGATAACTTTTTACATTGCTTTTGTGTGACTTTTTGATCTGCTTGGTTTATTGAATAAAGTAAAAACAAAAATCAAAGGTTTTTTTTTTCTTTTCCCTTAAATGTTGCCGCTATACAATATAGTGGTTATCATGTCTTAGTGGAAAACAATTGAATTAATCAGCTGTAAGCAGTGTTTTAACATAGCAATGATAGTTTGAAAATAGCACAAAATACATGCACTAGCATCAAACAGTCCACAGATCTTCTTTAGAAAAGGGGTTGTATTTGCTATAGAGAAAACACACTAAAAGATTGTTTACCACTATTTCCTATCTACTATCTGCATAAACTGTCCAAAATATCGCTTGACGATTGTAGATATTTCTTGCACCACAAGTCGCTCAATACATACAAGCTTCGGACAAAATTGCAATGGCAGTATATTAAAAAGAAAATTAACTGTCTCTCTGGATTAAAGTATTAAGATTAATTGCCTCTATTTATAAATTTCAACTTATTTTATTACAAAAGTAATTATGTAGACAAAAGTTGGCATCTTTACCATGAATTATTAAATTCATTTATTTAGTTTGTTTTCCCCATTTGCAGTGTATTTTATTGCCTAAATATATAATAATAATAATAATAATAATAATAATAATAATAATAACTAGATACGATCTCGTTACGAGTAACGAGTAGGTCTTCCGTTCAATTTTTTAAACGATACGATTAAAATATCAATGAAATTTCAAAATTTCCCCTCAACCCCTCCCTTTCAGATAAGGTATATGATTGTCAATATCATTTACAATGCTTAACACAGTGTTTTGATTTTTCACCTACATCACATTAAAGATTTAAGATTTTAGTTCCCTAAAATCCCAAATTACGTCATCAATGGGTGTGGCAATGACTTTTCAAACTGATATTGCTACGATGAACAACTTTGCTTCTATAATGCATTACAAAATCTTGATCCTTCTTAAGTTATTTGTAAGAGACTTTACGAGTGTCTTGGCCCCTTAACTAAGGGGCCATCCCCTTTTTCTTGAGTTCATTCGAAAGGTCTCACGAATACATAACATTTTTTGTTTTTACACCTATCTAAAATTGTTGTTCACTTTTGAGATACAAATGATTGAATATTTTAGGTGCCAGCCCTCTAGATCTTAAATGGGGACAGACATTGATGTTTTGATTAGTGGAATCGATTGTAATCATGAATACAGACATTTTTTCTTCTACAATACTAAACAAAATATGTCTCCTTCTCTAGATATATTGCGTCAAAATTTAAGTACTTTGGCCCCCTAAAAAACCCTAATTACGTCATAAATGTGCGTGGCAATGATTTTTCCTGATAGATATTTATACGATCAACAACTTTGCTTCTATAATGCATTACAAAAACTTTATCGTTTTTAAGTTATTTGTAATAGAGTTTAAGAGTATATTGGCCCCTAATATAAGGGGCCAGCCCCTTTTTCTTGATTTTATACGAAATGTCTGATGAATATTTACATTTTTTGTTCTTACACCTATCTAAAATTGTTGTTCATTTTTGAGATACAAATGATTGAATATTTTAGGTGCCAGCCATCTAGATCCTTAATGGGGACAGACATTGGTGTTTTGATTAGTGGAATCGATTAGAATCATCAATGCAAACATATTCTCTTCTACAATGCTTTACAAAATATGTCTCCTTCTCTAGATATTTTACGTCAAAGTTTAAGGACGTTGGCCCCTAAAAATCCCTAATTACGTTATAAATGGGCGTGGCAATACTTTTTTCTGATAGATATTGTTACGATCAACAACTTTGCTTCTATAATGCATTAGAAAATCTTTATCGTTTTTTAGTTATTTGTAATAGACTTTCCGAGTCTCTTGGCCCCTAATTTAAGCGGCCAGTCCCTTTTTCTTGATTTTGTTGGAAAGAACTTTTGATTCTCTACTACATTTGTTCTATATGTCTTAACAAAATATCAACTAATAAAAAGATACAGATCAAAACGTATGAAAATTTTGAATGAAAATTCGTACCCAATTTTCGTGCCTAGGCGAGCTCCAAGAAATGGCGCAATTGGCGTAAAACTAATACATGCTGCACAACTTCAAACTATAGTCTACCTATCCTGAAAATTTCAGTGATATATCTGATAGTTTCTGAGTTTATAGCTGCACAAAATGAGTCGTCAAAAATTACAAAATGGCCGATAAATCGGTTCCGGAAGTGACGACCAAAAAAAATGAAAAATATGTATGAAGTTTAGATTACGTCCAATCATATGTGAAAAAATGACCGAGATCGAGATAAAAGTTTTCGAGAAATCGCGTGCACAAAATTTGGAAAAAAATAATAATAAGAAACAGTACGAAAACAATAAGGTCTTCCGTTGGAAACGGAAGACCTTAATAAGAAACGGTACGAAAACAATAAGGTCTTCCGTTGGAAACGGAAGACCTTAATAAGAAACAGTACGAAAACAATAAGGTCTTCCGTTGGAAACGGAAGACCTTAATAATGTCCTTTATTTATACAGGTTAGCACAATTAGCTTACAAAAATCTAGTTCACATTGTGGTCCTGAAAACGTATTTACAGACAGTAACTATTTACATAAACTGATAGAACATACAGCAATATAAATTTATGAGATTATCAAAACCGTCAATCAAAATAAAATACAGGCTATTCTATCTCGTATAATACTCCAAGGACTGATAAGTTACTTTTACAGCATCTGCTTCTGTATGTGTATTGCTTAATTAACATAAAAATAACATTGCTCTGTCTAATATTTTCTCTAGTTTTGTATTCTCCAAACATGAAAGTATTTTGATTCAGTTCAATATCTATATTTTTTGTTTGAAATAAGTTTATAAGGTTAATAAGAAGCTACTGTACATTTGGGCAATTCCACATTAGGTGGCATATTGTTCTCTCTTCATTGTGACATAAATATTGAATCAAATTTCCCAATTTTAAACATAGTACTATTTGTTGCTAAAATGTTGTAATTGATTTGATATTGTAGCCGTTGTAACTTGGCACTATGAGTAGAAAAAAAATTGGATTGAATATGACCTTTTCAATTGCAATTCAGTACTTTCAACGATCCCCCCCCCCACTTTTCCTGAGCACCTGGCTTATTTATCTATTTAATACATCATACATAGCTTTTGATCCTTTTCTTGTTGTGACGAAAATCTGGATATTTATTGGAATAAACGATTTATCTAGACATACATCTCTGCATATATATTACACTTTCTCATATCAGATATTAAAACATGATGTAGTCCTAAACAAGTACCAGGGTTTGTTAGTTTTTTTTTTATTTAACTTCAATTGTAGTGCATCTAAAGATATAAAATTTCCCTGTTCTTTCAATAGGTCATTTACATATATGATATCATTTTTATACCTAGATCCGTAAAAAACTGTTTCTTTCCCTATCTTAAATCTTTTATTATGCCACAAAATCTGGCTAATGTATTTTTCCCAATAATTAATTGGTTTTTATCTTGAATTTCTTTGAACGCTATAAAAACCTCTTTCCAAAAATCATTTTTAATATTCTCTTTTAGGTAAACTAAGTTCAGTTTCTGTGCTTAATTAAAGTTATATCTACTACATTTTGTAATAAGGTTGTCCACCTTGAATTGTTATTAAAAAGAATTCTTCTTTTCCAAGTAGATTTTAATCTTTTCATATAATTTTTAAGTCAAGCATTTTCAGCCCTCCCTGAGAATATTTTTGTGTAACAATCTTTCTTTTTTACTTTATCAACATCAGAGTTCCATAAAAATCTAAAAATAATGCTATTTATTTCTTTCATTATGACAGGTTGTGGGTTTGGTAAAGTTATAAGTAAGTGGTTAACTTGAGATATGATTAGAGATTTTATAAGAGTTATTCTTCCAATTGGTGTAACACATTTTCCATTGTTCAATACTACTTTTTGTTTTAACCAGTTTTTTGTCATAATTGAGTTTATTTATTCTTGTTAAGTCCACATTATAATGAATGCCCAAAAGTTTAACGTTTGTTGTCCATTCAAAATCAATTTCTGAACAGATTTTATCTTCTGAGTATTTTTTACTACCTATCCATACAATCTGGGTTTTTGCGTTATTCTTTTTAAGCCCTGACATTATATAAAACTTTTCTAACTCTTCCATTGTTGCATTAAGTGACTTTTCTGATCCATCAATATTTGTATTATAACTGTATCATCAGCATACTGTGATATTATTTATTCATTATCATTTATTTTCATACCTTTATATCTGTGTTATGTTTTATATTTATTGATAGTATTTCAGCACACAACAAAAAATGTATGGAGAAATAGGGTCTTCTTGTCTACAGCCTCCTTCTAAATTAAAAAAATAATAAGATAAGATGCCTGCCTGAGTTACACATATTTTGCTAAGTTTTAACCCAATTTGAAAATTGACGGACCAAAATTGAAGTAGGATAGGACTTCATGAATAAATTTCCAAGAGACAGAGTCAAAGGCTTTTTTCAAAATCAATCATAGCTAGGACTACAAGAGTTTTACATAATACACTGTAGTTCATTAAGTCATATATCAATATAACAATTTGACGAAATTCCAGCGGGATATTAATTTTTGCGGATAGACGAGATTGGTAGTATTTGGGTTTGAATAGCATTAAATGAGTTATCTTTACACCTTTGCTTTCGATGTAATTAGCTATTCCAGATCTTGATGATTCTTTCCCTATCCCCGATAAGTGGTATCTAGCTGTCTTACGGTAAGTAACACTAACGAAAACATACTCCTGTTTTGTGTTTGTTTTTAAGTTTTGTTTACCATTAAGTGTAACGACGCAAGACATTCCGTCATAACTGACCGATCTCCTTGAGTTCGACGCCTCTCGGGATATGCCTGCTGTCACGCTGCTGTCTGCAGTTATTTGTCTATCGGAATGCGACACCCTTGATCGAAGTGTATTGTGACTATTGAGGCGCGGCGGGGCAGAGCCGTTAAGCGGACTGTCACTCACATGTATAGGTGAGCCGTTTTCTAACTTTTGAGAGCCTCTTTAATTCGTCATTTGTTTTTGCTTTGTATGATTAACAGTTTAGATGATCTGTCTCCATGCGTTTAAAATTATCAGATGAAAGTTTTTGAAAAGAGTCATATTTTGTAAACTTGCCCATTGATTCTGCATGCAAACGTTCGTAATCAGACCTAAGCTGTTCAAATTGTGATCGAAGCGACTGTAGATCGGAAGTTTGAGAACTAATGGTTTTATCCTTAGAATTAACAATGATTTCTAAGTTCGCCACTCTTTCGACAAGTGATTGAATTGTGGTCTTTAATTCGACTGCATTGACTTTGTTTATTTCAGGACCGATGGGAATGTTTTTATTTTTACCGATAATGTCGTTGATGCACGATTTTTAACCCTGCAGAAACATGTACAAGATGAAACAATTTTTGGCATATTTAAAGATGTTTGAGTCACCGGATGTAGTTTTTCTTGTGAGAAGTTTTCCTGACGGACAATCTTTTTGTTTTTTGCGCATGAGCACAATGCATTTCTATACCAACAAATCAAGTTTTCTTCAGTCGAGCACATATCTAACAACTTGGATATGTATACTTCTTTCGGTAAATTTTGCAGCTGTGTATCAAGAGTCTCAATATCAATTGCATCTACGTATTGTGGCATTCATGCTCATCTAATATATATGCGAGCTCTGCGACATAGAGTTACACAACATACTAGTGTGACTTTCGTAAGGAGTACTCACAGTTTGTGAAGTAAACAACGCTGTAAATTTATCACTGTTCATCGAATTATCATAATTCAGCATATCTATCAAAAGACCATGTCTAGATGCATTTTCTATACCAATTTCATGATCGAGTCTTTTGAAAGGTTTTGGTAAGCTTTTTTGGGTCGAGGCGATAGGTCACGTCCACTACTACTAGCCGCCACTTTTTTTAAATAAAAAAAATTCCTGCAATACAAATACAACTCTGAACCAATCATGTGAAAAGAGAGGAAAACAAAATCATTATTACAGATTTTCATTCAATTTACTTATCTCTTATCATTCCATTGCGGAAAGGTTGTCGTTTATAGATCTGTCATGTCTAAAGTTAAAATAACCAAAATCTGCATCCAGAATTGAAAAAAACGCCAACTTTACTCTATTTCTACCTTAATTTTATAAGCCATTCTGAAATTCCTTTCTACATTCTACTTATAACCATTGTAATGCTGGAATAAATCAGAAATGTTGCAGTTCATACAATACTTGTACAAAACAATTGATTTATTAAATAAATAATGAAATCGGCCTGACTTTAAGATGTACAAGTCAAAATTTGCTGGAGTGTTTTTACAAATGCGATGGCATAAATCGGTCGCATCGGTGACCTATTAAATGTGGGTTTTGTTTGGTATTTTTTGGATATGTTATCAGACTTTGGGATCGTTTGTCAAGGTTAAAACTACCAGGAAACAGATATATGCAATCTGACTAGTTTTTCTAGAGATCATTATTATTTGATGTTACACAATTATGTATTTATTTTATATTTCACGTTCTCAACGGAAATCAATGTTTAAATCTTATTTCAACAAAGGACACGTTTCATAAAAGTCTGTCTTTTGATAAGATAAGTTAAATAAACTACAGAAATGAAGTGCGTATATTGACAAAAAATGGAATTTTGTAAGTATTTTACAAACAAAAGTGTCTTCCTTCTTTTGTGATTTCTGTAGACAATCTTAGTATTTGAATAAACTCAAATTTAGCCACAAGAAAAATTGTTTAAATTCATTTTATTCTGTTTATAATCAAACAATAAAATCATTTCTTCCTGCAATGAGATTTGACGGCGTATTTAATATTTGATTGTTTTTATGCGACCTTAGTTCTCTTCAAACACATTCTATGTTATTACTGTAAAAGACTTTCAAATCTGATAATTTGCTTTTATTGACCTACGTTGTATTAATCTGAAAAAAAATTGCATTTTATTTCGTTAAATGCAAACATTGTTCAGAATAAAGTGTGTGTTTTTAAAATGTAAGGTTGAATTTTACAATTTAGTATTTTTACATGTAGAGACAGCACAACTCAAACAACGTTGATTATTCTAAGTCTTAAGCTTTTATTAACTGCATTAGTAAAAAACCAACATTTCAACATCTTAGTCAACAAAAATATGGTGGGTTTTTATTAATATTTTGCATTACACGATTAGAAAATTTACGACCCACAAGTTTAAAAGAATGTTCCTAATATATTCAACGGTTGAACAAGTACAATCTTTTTGTTTATATCTAACAAAAAATATTTTTTTGAAACAATTAATATAAATTGTACAGACTATTGTAATTCTTTATAATCTACATACTAGAAAAATACTATTCAGATTGAAAAATACATTATATAAAAATAAATATTTAAAAACAGAAAATTAAGCTTGGTCATAAAATAGAAAATAATTTAGAAACCGTTCCTTAAAGTGACAATATTGAACAAATTATACAAATAGAAGGATTTGCAATTTTAAACATCTTTAAATTCTCCCATTCTTTGTATTTTAAAGAATAATTATTAACTTAAAAAAACCCAAGATTTATATAAGTACATTCTGATATCCAAAATCTGGTCCCAATAAAGCCTGTTTCCTAGTCATTCATATCTTGATAATTGTTACGACGATTGTTGTATATTCTTACCAGCTAACTCAAAAGACAAAGCTTCTTTAAAACATAAATCACATCTTCACATATGTTAATACTACCTACATTTTTGTATGTAGATATATTTTACAAGGGATATATATGTAATTACAAAATAATATAATTGTTTTTATGTACAGAGTTTTACATACACAGTATAAACGACATTGATTTAACTAATTTTAAGCTTTTATTGATTAAATCAATAAAGGAAAGCAACATTAGTACCTAAGTCAACAATAATATATGAAGTTATTATTGATACTAGCATCCATTCATAGCACAATAAAAAATTCACGAGCCACCACAGTAAACAAAATATTCAAATTCTGTTCAGAGCCTAAACATGTATACGTTTCTTAAAAATATATTTTTGTTCGAAACATTTCATATTTATAAAAGAAAAGTTAAGCTTGGTCATAAAATATATAATAATGTAGAAAACGCCTCTTATAAAGGCAACATTTTAGCAGACTACTCACAAATAGAAGGTATGTACTTAAAACCATCTTTTATGACCTAATTTTTTTAAATAAAGGAATAATATAAAGACAATAGGTGAACAAACTTGATAACCTAAAATTAACTCGAGTACATTTTGAGATCCAAACGTCTCAATCGATCGGGTATCATTAACTCTGGGTAAAAATGTGTTTCCCTGGTCATCATTACGTCACAAGCAGCAGAATGATGTCATGTTTTACTAAAAAAAATATGCACCTATTAAAAATTCGTTATCCTCAATTATAAAATGTATAGGCGTTGTATTCCGAAGGAGCTTCTACTGAATGAATATGATTATGTTTAGGTTCATCGGTAACGTACAATTTTTTTTATGACTTCATATGCATGTAAAATAAACAATATCGACGTTGGGAGACGGAACATTGGAATGCAGTGTAAATAATATTTCCATAATTTAGCGCTTGCTATCATATCGACAATTGTGAATAATGTTAAGAAGGATACTGGTAACAATGCCACTATTTATTT
This sequence comes from Magallana ariakensis, assembly GCA_020458035.1. Taxonomy (NCBI): domain Eukaryota; kingdom Metazoa; phylum Mollusca; class Bivalvia; order Ostreida; family Ostreidae; genus Magallana; species Magallana ariakensis. The sequence goes on from CM035816.1 coordinate 47,258,460, forward strand.
TATGGTATCAATAGGTGAATTTTAGAGGCAGCACTTGTAATGATGAACTTATTATATATCAATTTTATATATTTACGTATTAACCTTTGGGAAATGTTAATATCTGAGGTTTTGCTAGGTAAAGAAGCCATCTGTTTATAACTGCCAGGTAATACCATATATAATAGCTTCAATGGTTGACTCGATTCTATCACAAAAAGATTGAATTTACAAACAATATATTAACTTGTTGTTAGTATTCAGCATTGCTGTAATAAAAATATACAAAAATAAATGTTCCCCATTCCGCACCATTCAGATTCGGATTTACCTTACCATACCCACTCCTTTTCCTTAGTCCTGAATAGATTATAGAACAATTGTTGTATTTCTTACTGACTAAAAAGACAGAGCTATTTTTAAATCTTAAATTACACTCTCATATAGTATGATAACTTTTTTTTCATAGTATGATAACTTAGTTTTGAATATCACACAGTCACTTACAAAATGGATTTGTTTTAGATATAGAAATATTTATTTTAGTTATAAATGTTTAAAGCCAGATTTTAATCATCAAGCTCTGCTGAAATTTGCCATTTGTAGAAATCATCACCTTATAATACATACTATAAAAATTTAGGTGAGATATAAAATAAACGTCAAAGCTTTTATTTCTCGTGTTTAAGCTGATTCTTTCCATTGGATTCTTTCTTAGTACAAGGTATCTCTTTGGGAAAGTTTATCAAAGTTGGGAACATACTTTAAAAATGCATAATTATTCCATGTACTATAGACAAATAACACAACATTAATTTTGTATAACATGAAGAATGACGAAAAAAGTAAAAATTGAAGCAGATATGGAGGGCAACCCCCCCCCCCCCGTATTCTTCATTTCCGATTAAACAATAAGTAAAACATTAAATGCGGACCAATAATACAGTATACGAAATTCAGGATGAACTGTAGATTCACTATTAAACGCGGGGAATTGATATCTAAGTAAAATTGCGAGAAGCAACCCTTGCAGATTGTAAAATCTCGCTTTCAATTTTAATTTTGATCTAAATTAATTTTAATTCTATAATCTTAAAGTTACTACAATATATTCACTCAAACATGTTTAAGTGTTATTGTATTTTTTATTATATGCGTGAAATTAAATCAAACGTAGCTCAGTATAAGTAATATTTGTTTAGTTAAAAAAGAAACTAGAAATTAACAATCAAGAACGGATTTGAAAAAAAATACTAATCGCCATTAAAAAGATTTCACGAGCTTAATTTATTGCAAAATATTTTTCCAATACTTCAAACGGTTATTTGTGAGACTCCGCCGCCCGTAGAAGACATGCCTCAGATTTTCTTCCTTTTTCCCCCCTTTATGCTAGCAGCCGTTGTTCATTTGTCATGACTGTTAGCCTATTTCGACTTCACCTTGTAGTACAGTCACCGAGGTTTGTTGACGTCACCGTAAACAAACTATCGATTCAGAAACGATTTTAAAAGAGAGAATGTCCTCTTCGATAAAATCTTAGATGTTAAATAAAAAATAATATATGGACCAGTCAATATTTATCGGACGAGCGATTAACTCAATTATAGACGATTTTTTCATATATTGTTATAAAGTGAGAATATACACATGTACTACTGAATATAACAGTACAATATATTCATTCAAAGTCATTAACTTGTTCTTACATTTTATATACGGCATAAATATTATGCATAAAATTGAAATTCAATATAGTGAAATATTTATAATCATAGTACTTAATCAATGATCATCTTGTTTCTTTCTATTTGTACCATTCTTTCACTACATCGAGAAAACCAATCCAAGGATTGAAAACAACACAATGATGTGGAAGGTTCCATTCTTTGTGGAATCTCCTTTGCTGCTGATATCTGTTTAGACGATGAAAAATGGTGGCACATAAAAAAGGATATATCCATATACAGTACGTCATACTCGTATCAATTTTTGTGTTCGGCATTTTCAGTAAATCATGTACCTTTATATAGGTAATTGTTTATATCGTATACTTATAGAAAATATACTCTTTTCCGCCCTGTGCGATATAAACAGAAAATTCGCCTACCCGTGTATTTTTATTTATATCACACTCCTCTCCAACAATCTTCGAATGTTATATCACATCCCTTTCCGTTAATCATCGGGTATTATAACGTTGAGTTCGGTATGCGTCGTTCAACTCCAATCGCCGAGTATGACGTCAAAAAGTATGTCGACGTCAACTTCGTATATCAACAGCTTGCGCAAAAAATTTAGGGAGGTGTACCAGAGATGGAATATATACACGGAGCGATTAGTTAACAATAATCATTCATTACATGTTTTTTTTATTGTTTCTTTAATATTTACTGTAAGTATACGATATAAAAATCTTAACATAGCAATTTTTATATCGCATCGTAAATTAGCCCTCTGTCGCCTTATATCAGCCCTCGAGCCTGACGGCTCTCGGGCTGATATACAGCGACCTCGGGCTAATTTAGGGTGCGATTCAAAAATTGCCATGTATATAATCTATATACATTATAAAAAGGAGGCAAAATTAATTATAAATATATTAATTTAAATTATATATATATATGTGTGTGTGTGTGTGTGTGTGTGTGTGTGTGTGTGTGTGTTAAGACTTACAATCAGGCCATTTGTCTTTTGATTCTAAAAGTACCATTCCCATACCATTTGTGTTGTGAAGGTCGATATGGCAATGGAAAAACCAGGCACCGGGATTGTTAGCTTTAAATCGAATAATGACATATCCACCTGTTGGAATAATAATTGTGTCTTTTTCGGGGGGATAATCTAACCTCAGACCTGGAATAGAATTTCCTGCATTTGTCCAAGTCATGTTAGCCCATCGAGCGGAATTACAGTAATTTCTGGAACCAATACATTCAATGTCGGTAGTTGAAGTCAAAAATTTGCCCGAAGCCTGACTGTAGCTTCCAAATCCCATTTTCATGACATAAAAATAATGACCATGTAAATGAATAGGATGGGACCAGCCTCTTCCATTTCCCAAATTAGTCAAGACAAACTGGTAGACCCTATCCGATGAGAGCTCAACATTGTAGGTACAACGACATATTTTGTCTTCACCACAATCGCTATTTCTACAATTTGTTGTAAGGTCTTTTTCATTTGTTAATATAGGAGAAGTTGGAGAATAAAACTGATGTCCATTGACCGAGCCTGGTGTATTGCTTGATTCTCCGGGAAAGGCAAAATTAAAAAAGAGTGTTTCATCAACACTTTGAATTTCCTTGAATTTCGACAAACTTTCATTGCTATTTGCTATGTCAAACGTTAAACATGGGCGGTAATTATTTATTGGATAATAAAGGTAGGGACAATTAAATGTTACACAGGGTGTTAAGGATGTGCAGTGACCTTGTTCGCCACTGTCCTTATTTGGATAGGTTGATGATGTTCCTTTATATCGAATTATTGCCTCTGCTGCATGATATTCAGGTGGGTTTTTCTTAGAAAGGTCTTCAATGGTTTCAGCTACCAGTAGGTAAGTACCTCGGTTTTGATTAGCATTTAATGTAAAGTCATACCTTTCACCAGGATGGATGATAAAGGATTCCACAATCAAATCCCTGCTGTTATTTCCAGTACCACGAACAATTTCAAAACCATCTGATGCTCGAATATTCAATTCACGATGACCTTGAACGTATACGCGAAAAGGATACAAAGTTGAAGCGCTTATAACACGAAATCTATATGACTGCCCATACTCTACTTCAAATGTTTCTAATGGAGCTTCGTTGTGTGTAAATATGTTATTTAACTGTCCTGTGTAAAACCGCCCTTTCCCATTTATCAAGCCGGAATGAATATGGAATCTGCTAAAGTTGGCACCATCAATCGACTGTGTTGGTTCAATAAGTGTGAATTTACTTAGGTCATATACGCCATTAATCATGCGCTGATACAAAGTCTCCGGCTCATCGTCATGATTCCAGTCCTGTAGAATAACTGTAAATCCAATCTGTGGCTGAGAATATAACTTATACCTCGGATATATTATGAGTCCACCGTATAGTCCCATGCTTCGCTGATCGCCAATGTGTGCATGATAGAAACTGCTTCCGTGAGGTTGAGCGCTAAATCTGTATGTAAATGTCTGTCCAGGTTGAATCGGATTCTGGCTGATAAAGGCCACTCCATCAGATTCTGGGGTTCCTTTTTGATGCATGCCATGCCAATGGATTGTAGTGGAATCGGTGTGCATTAAATTCCGAACATGAATGATCATTGTCTGATCTTCATAAGCTTCAATTGTAGGACCAGGAAACTTTCCATTTAAGGCTATGACAAGACGTGATCCATACCCATCACCAGTGATCACTTCCGACATCTTCTCTTCAGAAAGTGGAAAAGTGAATCTCGTATCATTGTACAGATATAAACGGCCATTTTTAGGTCGAACTAAAAAAGGAGGGTTTGTTGTCATCATGGTAAGTCTGTGTTCAATTGTGAGTGAGCACTCACACGTTGTATCAGTTTCTCCACAAGACCCAGGTTTGCAGGTTGGTCCGTTTTCTGGACTTTGCCACCATCCTTGAGGTGTGCAGTTTTTCACAAAGATTAGAGAAAGTAGAAACTTTATCCTGAAAATAAATCCGCTATTTTTATCATACACGCATTTGCTATTGAAGGAAAATACAAAATTAGTTGGTTATAGAGGTGCAATAGCACTTTCAATGAAATGCAGTTTAATTTGGTTTGCACTTGATTTAAGTTGAACATGCATTTAGTCAACAAATTGTACCGCCATATAAGAGGTATCGATAGTATATACATTGAAAAATGGTATGATACAAATGCATAACTACAATTTATACAGTAACAACATATATCTACTCACCATGCCATTTCAAAGATTGTGCAACATTCAATGTTTTTTCGTTGTCGCGTCTTGTTCAGACAAGGAATGTTTGAAAACTCATTTGGAAATTCAACACTCCTTTGTAGCTATGACATAATGCATTTAAATGAAAACATGTTTAGGCATGAGTATTTTAAGAATATCGGCATATCAACGAAAAGTAAATACAGATTGCAGCCAGATGACAGACAAAAAGTCAACTAGTAAAATGACACTATTTCATACGGAGGCGTATAAGTGCCACTTGAAGAACATTTTACTTTTTTCTCTGATAAACTTAACGTAATATCAACATAAATTTATAGCTTCAATATACATGTAAGTTAGATTTACCAACTCTAATGTTTGAACATCCAACTTTAACGTTAGAATTTCAACTTCAAAATTTGAATTTTCAACTTTAGGTGTTTGCAGCTTTAATTTTCTTTTGATATTACGATATTTTTTTTTCAGTTTCAGATATCAGACCTTTTATTAAGTCTTTTTATTAATGATCTCTATCAACACCATGATGATGAAGGCACGATTAAAATACACACATTGGAAGGCTTTGTGTTTGATCTTCTCTTTTGTGTTTTTGATACTTATCATATTGCTAAAACGTTGATTAAATTAAAAATTATTTTGATATTTCGTATCTGATGATGTGTACATGTATACGTTTTAATCTATTTTACTAAAAACGCCTAATTAAGACGAATACAACAACAAGTTTAGTGCATAGTTTTTCTGTAATATACATGCAATGTATTGTGAAATATTAACAATAAATCAGCAAAATATAAGTTGGAAATTCCAATATTTAACTAGAATTTTTTTTTTTTTAAAGTTAGCTTTAGCTAATATTAAAGTTGGAAATTCCAATATCAAGTTTAAGGAAACGCCAAGATGGAATACAAGGATTACAGTTGGAAATTTAACAGCTTGATTTTTCAAGATTAAAATTTCAAAATCTAATTTTAAAGTTAGAAAATCTAAGATTAAATTTTGAATTTTAAGAATAAGGTTAAAAATTTTAAATTTGAAAGATTTAAATTTGAAATCCCAACCTAAAAGTTGGCAATTCAAAGATTAAAATGTAAAAATCCAAGTTTAAAATCCTGTAAATTTCAAAATTAATCTTAAATAAAAAAAAACAATCAAAACGTGACACTAATACGCTCTCGTATTTCATGACTTCGGTAAATCAGGAAAATGTTTATTTTATCTTTTTAAGCTAGCGCAAACATTCATGACACAGATATTTGCTTTTACACAAAACATCCTGGATATCGTTTTTAACGTATTTGTCATGGTTGTGTAATCAAATATGTAAATCGTTTGATAAACTTGAGTTATAAAAGCCATAACCAACTGCGTTTTTTTTTTTTTTTACATTTTACAATTATGATGTAATATATTGTTTCCCTGATCTGATAATTATACATCCCCTATTCTGTTGATTCTTGTGAATCTATTTAAATATATGAGTACATGTATTTAATAAAGGCATTATTGATATGTTTTAAATGAAATGTTGTAAAAAGATTTTTTATTCTTCTACGCCAAGAGAAGGTGATAGGTACTGCCTCCTACTGGTTATAGATAATATATGTGGCCACACAATGAAAGTATTAGGCATGTTGGGCAAGAGTGTTTCTTACTGCGACAACTTAATTTGATGATGACTGAATACCATTAAAGGTATTTAAGGGTAATCTCTATTATTACTAGAACAATGATTTTTTTAAATAGTTGGTGGTTTATTAGCTATCAACATACTTTATATAGTTGTCAAAAGAATTTCAAAACCATTTCTTTTCTACCATCACATGTATTTGTAAAATTGTTGGAACAAAACCACGCAAATTGCAGTATGATTCAGAACTGTAAAGTCACCCATATTTAAGTCGTAAAAAGACCATGTTGATAACCAGTAATGTTCTCTAGACTATCGTATTATGCATGGTTTTTCACCAGAAAACAATTGTTGAATGGAATACCTTCGCTGCATTCTCGTCAACTTAACAGTTCCTTACAATTTTAGAATTTTAAACAACCGACAACAGACTTTAAACATGTGCATTAATGCCAGTAACAAGAATTAACTCAGAATTCCTTAAATCGCGTATCAAATATCAATCACTCTTTACAATAACATTCTTTACTCGACAGGTAACAATATCACAGGAAAAATGCAATTATTTGAACTAGAAGTTTTCATGTAAATTAGATTAAAACTTATACAAGTTCACAATATTAAATATCAAAATAATTTTGAATTAAATTAACGTTATTTTAATATGTAAACCAAAGGGTGTCATAAATTAAATGCAGTATTAGAAAGAAGCACACAAAGAGCCTCTAGTCGGTTTTACCGTCAACCTAATGGTATATATTATATCGATCAAACCAACAGGAAAAGACTACATTTGATATACTGCCCTCGACATTTTAACCAATTTGTAAATACATGTACATGTAATATTTATCTTGATATTAGTCATAATTGTACAACGGCTGTTCATCTATGACGGCACTAAAATAAATTAATTACAGCAAATTTAAAAACAAATTAAAATATTTTCATTTTTCCTTCATATTTTGCCTTTGGGGGTAGCAGATGTTCAAGTTTAATGTTTACATATGATTTTGTTCATATTAATATACACATCATGTTTAGAATGTTACTTAAGCAACCATTCGCTGGTTGTTTCCCAGTCATAAAACAGTCGGAAACACCTATATTTTGCTTCAAAACATTATTTTACAACGTCATTTCTACGAAATGAAAAGACGTTTGTTTAGGGTATTTCTACAAATGACGTCAATGGCTGTTATTATTTTTCATACTTAACGTTATAATGATTTCAGCTCTCTTCCACTTTATTTTAAAACCCGCTATAGAACTTTATTTTTGAGGGCGAGAAATGTATGAGACTGCATGCAGTCATTTCTTATTCATTCTGTCCTGAACATTGGGAAACGATGTTTTACACCGGACAGAATAATAGTTTCACATATAATAAGTTTCCTTAAGAAGAAACATTTCAAGTGTAAGACAATCTTGTACTTCCAGGTTTCATGTTATGAGCGCTGCTACATTGTACTTCTTTCGCGTGCGATTTCAAAATCATTATAACTAATTATAAAATACAACAACTGAAAACCAACTGGAGGTTTTGGTCATGGTTTTGGTTATTTATTAAAATTGAACATGCATTTTAACAACCGTTCTGAAATTTCGTCTGATGATCCAGCATCATGGAAGAATTTGACGAAAAAGGATACCGACCACGATATGAATTGCGAATACCAAACCCGATTGTCTGGGTGAAGCTTACCCGATGGTAATGTTTGTTTCGGTCCTCCGACAAAACAAAAAAAAAATTAAAAAAAATGTGTACTCCGTCGGAATACTACGGTAAGAAGGCAGCATGGTGACAATCGTGTGCTGCGTCTCAGACAAAGAAAGTGTATATGCAAAAATAAAACTTTTCTTGTATCATTAATTCCCCGTCACATTTGTCAGGTGGTGGAATAAAGCTAAATCAAGCGTTTGTTAAATATTACAAAGCACTATTGCATATTTCCCGGATTCTAGGCATGTGATATGCTAGCAAAATACCCAATGTATAACTAAATCCCGCTGACGCTAACAACAAGCAAATAGTGGACCGTACTGTAAAATTAATGTATTTGTGTGAACGTTATTTTTCATAAACGTATTGCTATTATATGCATATATGATCATAGTTTAGTTTTATTTAGAGACCCTGGGTTTTTTTTTTACAGGACATTACTACATTTACACAAAATCTGAAGTAGCTGCAGTAATTTAGCCCTCTCCGATTTTTTTATATCTGATGTCTACAATTCCATATGATCTCCATTATGGTGCAAGATTACTTTTCTAATGCAGCTGATTTCGATCTAATCAGATCGTTTAAAGTTAGACTTTCTAAAAGATAAAATTATCTTTTAATTCAGGTTGAACAATCTAAACGTATATAAATCAAGACCAGATAAAACACACCATCCATTTTATTCGATTTACGATTGGAGTTTTAACGTGAATATCATCTAATAATATATCTTTTTGTAATTCGAAACTCAAGTTATGCGTACATTTAAAAGTCACATACTGTTTCTTGTGAAACACCTAAAACCACTCGATCGGTTTGATACAATGCAATAATGTAGTAGTGAAATGTGTGAATATCAGTGTAAATAAGCGGTCTTACCTCAAACAATCACTAAAACATCATTGAAGAAAATAGTGTACAATGGAAAATGCATATCTACCGCGTTATTTATGTTTGAAATTGGGGAAATACTAATTCAGTTCAAGATCCACTCATTAATTCCTATTGGCTGTCCCTTAGTAAAACTAATCAAGGTCAGTAAATATGGCGGGCAAATTCAACTTGTGTTGTTAACATGCACACAATATAACAGATATGTGGACTATATTGGATTTACAATGTATGCCCTAAACAACTACAAATATTTAATTCTGATAAAAAATGCAAATGTCATTGTCATTTATATACGATTTGAGACCTATTCGTAGAAGGAGTGAATCACTACAGCACTTACACCATTGCGGAGATCCTATGAATTTGTACCCACCCCCCCCAAAAAAAAATCGAGAGAGGGCTATATTATTGCACCTAAAACTGAATTTTCATTCAACATTCTTGTGAGCAATATCATTACTTAGTCCCACATGGTTTTGACACAATGTATCTTTTTTAATTCGAAACTCAAGTAATGCGTTCATTTAAAAGTCACATACTGTTTCTTGTGAAACACCTGAAACCACTCGATCGGTTTGATACAATGCAATAATGTAGTAGTGAAATGTGTGAATTTTCTAAAAGTAAAAGAATAATTAACATTAGTTAACATATAATAGCAGGTCAGTTGGGAAATCATTATGATATGCGTATTATTTTTAAAACCCTGACCAACTAATGTTAAATACATGTAATTATTGTTTTGTCCAAATTACAACACCTAACATTATTAAACACAGACACAAATCTTTAATAAAGACATTGGATGTTGGATAGAAAAATTGACAGTAAAAACTATTTCTCAAAGCAAATGCATCAAGGGCGTGTTAAGAATCGGAAACCGTTTGGTTTTGTCCTCCAATGAAATTCATAGAATGGTTTTATTAAACCCATATATAGTAATGCATATTATGCATTAATTAGTTGATTGTAATAAAAAAAAAACTTTTAAGAATATGATTTTCTTTCATTTCTAGCGAATGTCCAAGTCGTATTACAATCGTAACCGCTTCGATGTCGTATGGCTGAATCGTTAACGTTATACGGAGAGAAATTTTGCGGCAACCTCTTCTGTAAAGTTTGTTTTGTATCATTTTCCTGTTGAAATTTGGGTTACTGTAGCAGGAAAATTACTGAAATGTCTATCTTTATACATGTTTTAAACAAAACCAACGTTTTAAAGTAAGTAGGTAAGTAATTTTTTTATTTAATTGTCACATGCTAATATTACGAGTAAAATTTCATATATATACAAAACATTAAATATTGGCACCCTACCTTAAAAGACATACGAGACACTAAAAATAGGACAGGTTATGCCCCTTTGCATAAAAAGTACACATAAAGCAAAAATTATATAATATCTGCATGTTTCCTTCTTTTATACATTAAAACAAGTGTTTTGGGTTAAATATCTTGTACATTTGAGTTACTCATTAAAAAGTATAACTTTTCATTTTCATTAAAATCTTCAAAATTTACCCTAGTGTTTTTGGACTTTGCAGAAAGATCAAAGCTCAATTATTACTTAAAATTCACAATATATTAAAAAGTTTTTTTTATTTTCTTAAACATTATCTGCACAATATCTACATGTTTTAAAATCTAGTGGAGTTACTTGTGCACATAAAATTTGATATAAAATTGGACAGTTAAACGACAATTTGAGAGGATCGGGACGATACACGTTGCATAGATATATACATATAATAAGCACAAACATTGCAATACAATGTAACTCTCAAATTGAAAAGCCCCGGCCGGGGCGAAGGTGGAGCTACAATAAGGTGAATTTCTCTGTGCTTTATGTATATCTCTATCATTCACTAGGGGCAGGTATATGTCAATTTGAGAGTTATTGCAATGTTTGTGCTTATTATATGTATATACATGTATCTATGCAATGTGTATCGTCCCGATCCTCTCAAATTGTCGTTTAACTGTATTCCACCTGTATCTCAAACGACCGTGTAGTAAGCGACCAGCGTGCTAGGTTCCGTTCGTCATCGAAAGCAAGATTTTTTGTCTTGCCTAGATAGCCGAGTGGTTAGTGCGGTGGCCGCTCATGATCACTGCTAGGAGAATGGGTTCCAGAGGTCGTGAGTTCAAGCCCCGGCCGGGGCGAAGGTGGAGCTCTAATTAGGTGAATTTCTCTGTGCTTTATATATATATATATATATATATATATATATATATATATATATATAAAGCACTGAAAATGGCTAACGACACGAACAATTGAACTTGTCAAATTTTCGGGACAACCAGTCCGTTCTTCAGGACATAAGAAAAAGAAATAAAAAGGAAATATAACTTTTGAAAGCACACAATGTTCGTAATTTTTCAAACTCTTTTCAGATGATTTTGTTTTATTATACATCAAACATACATGTATGAGTAAAATAGTATGCTTTAATAAAAAAAAGTCATTTATTTATATGTTCAATTTAAAAAAGAGAAAAAATGATTTTAAATACAGATTGATACATTTTTAGACCATATCGAAACTATTTGGTATATCATTATAAAATAGTATTTACTTGATTGATTTTAATTTTGTTTGCCTCAATTCTGTTTTATAAATAACTCTCTATCACTACTTTTTAACAAAAGGTTTACTTCAATTTTGTTTAAAGAAAATATTTAAAATAGAGTAGGAAACGATTTTGTTTAAATAAGCATTTGATACTACCTGATTATGAAATGGCATGCGTAATTACATATGCCATTTTTTAAATCCAAGGTAGTTTTTATCATAAATTTATTTCAGAATGTGTACGTGGTTTGCTGATGCATTCGGCTACCACTAGATACTGATTGAATTCGGAATTTCTGTCGGCAATAGGTATTCATATCCTCGTTCTAACTTCTCATTTCTTTGTTGAATTTTAGTTTTAATGCCCTGCAGTTCCTTTTTAAACCTGAAAAAGAATTTAAAGATTATGAAGTACACATCAATAAAAGATAAAGAAAGATAAACACATCCTTTACTATTAACAAATTCTCACTTCTAAATATTCCTAAGAATGGGGGTTGTGTAAATCAGAACAATAATTCCCTAAGTTTATTTAAAATGTTTTTTTTTTTACTTTAATTCCAAGCGTCTTTCTACGAGTGTCCTACACTGTATATGTGCTTTACATTTATTATTGTGCAGTCCAGTCATTTTATGAGTCTTTGATTTTTAAGCACTCATTTATTAACGTATTGTAAAAGGTGATCACAGAAAATGATTACTAAAAAAGATAATTTTAACATCATAAATGGTGCATATTCTTGTTTTTTAACCTATCGAAAAGTTAAAACTGAACAGGACATTGTCTCTGATAGTTAAAAAAAATAAAAGAAATTAAGAAATTTTTCAAAATAATATGGCATATGCATAACAAAAGACAAGACAAATAATTGTACAGTAATACTGATCAAAATATTAAATAGTTTGTGTACAACTGTACATAAAGAAGTCTTTGGTCAGTCATGAACTCGGAGAATAAAAATCTTTGACTTCTCCTTTAAAGTGTCGATTTACCTACAATTAATTATAAAAGAAATTGAATGACATATCCTTAATCTCTTTTTATTGTAACGTATATGTATTTGCAAGTTTCATTTGTATATGAATTAAAATACAGAGAAAGGGCATGTAAATCTACAAAGCCAAAGAAATCTGACTACGATGGCATATTGAATTTTGACGCCAAGGCTGCGCAGCGAACTAATAACAAGTTGGTCAAAATCTAGGAAGAAGACATTTTCAGGCAACGAAAAGAAGTCACAAATTTCTGTTCATTGGAGGGGGTGGTGGCGAATGGATTGATGCAATTTTTAACTAGTGTAAAACAAATGAATAAAATAACAAAAAACTTCTTACACAGAAACTGATATCAACGCTTGTAAAAAATTTATAGAATGATCGTAAGAGACGTGTCAATACAATGTGACCGTTGACTACCAATAATACAAAATTCTGTTCAGAAAATATACCAAGAATTTTAAGGGTCATGATCATGATGTTGGTCAAATTCTATTTTTCTGTTGTTATTAATTACAATGCTTTAGGAATGCATATCTAATGATCAAATGAAATTTGAGAGTCAGTCATTAAGTTAAAAGCAAGATACAGGACTCACAATTCTTTGTCATGTAAACAAGGCTCTTGTCCTGTTTTTGATTACAAAGGTTCAATATACCAGTAAAAAATCTTTTTCAAGCTGAGTCGTCTATCTTCTTATTCATTTTAAGCATAAAAAAACAGTTTCTAACGTTTAACACATTCATTTTAGGTCGAAAAGTGGAATTTTCGCTTCAATATTCGAAATGTAAACAAAAGTTTTGTTTACAAAGGAAAGAATTGTAAGACCAGTTACTTGCTTATAAATCAACGAATGACACCCAAATTTTGGTTGCAAATTAAAAATGCGTTACATGAAGCATTGTAAACATTAAAATCGAAAAATAATGTTTGACCAAAATTGTGACCATGCCCCTTTAAAGATTGTGTAAATGTTGGTTTCTTTAAATGAAAACAAAATATAGAAACACTTTATGTTTTCCGTTCGCTTGTCTTTAAACTAAAAGAGCAATTTGGGCGATATTGAATGACGTTGTGATTAGTTTGCGGTTGCTTAAAGTCATTGGACGAACGCAAATGTTTCAATTTACCAGGTGTGATCTAATAATGTCATAAACAAGAAAACTGTCACATTCATAAAAAATGTCCGCTTTATTTTCTGGTTAGTTTTCAAGGGATTATTTTTTATTCTAAAGATATAAGATAAGATGCTTAATAATTTCCTGACATGAAAGCATTAAGCTGAGATGCATTTCAACTGAACAATATTACGAGGATTGTATCACCGAAATGTAGGCAACATTGCCCCATGTCAAAACGTCGCTTACATATCGAGTAGCACAGGCTTTTAATAAAACCTCAACTTGTTTGCTGTGATTTATTACAATATATTAACATTTAAGCAGCGAAACAAAAAATATGTTTGATAAATCACTGAATAAACAGTGCCATGTAGTCATTAAAAGGTAAATAAAAATAGTGTCATAGTTCTGCAAATCTTGCACTTAATGTTCAATATACTGAAAGATCGGTTGCGATACTATTGTGGATGACAATCTGAAACATACATGTAGTAGAGTAATAAATATTCATACTCTTCTACGATATCCACAGCAGCTGGATCATACGTGTAGGTAACTTCAAAGTCTCCCAAGGCATTGGTAGTTCTTTCACTAAGAATTGTTGTTATGACCATGGTGTCGAGAATTGAGGACTTATCTGCTATGCATTGAATAATGTCTTCTTCTTTCATTGGTTCCTAATTACGATTTGAGTTTAGATAAGAATAAGTTGATTAACGTTAATAATATTCAGTGTATTTTAACTTGTATATTTTTGGTACATGAAGTAATTATTTATCAAAAAGTTTTTAAAATTTCTTTTTTATATATAACTTTATAACATAAAGCGGAATTGCCATTATGATAAAAATAAATTGTACATGTTGCAGTGCTTTGAACACTTTATTGAAAATACTGGATAAATTTTACTTTTTAAAATGAGATTTCTACTTACTTTATTCTTTGGTGGAACTCCTTGAAGTTTAAGAGGATAGTTTGGAGGAAATCCATAAGAATCATATTGCGGGAAGTTTGCTGCTGCATGAACTACACTGCTGGTGAAAATTGCACACGTGAAGACTAAGACTAGCTGATCAGGTGTGCTGAATTTTTCGTCCTTGAAAGGTACATCCTGTGAAAATTAAAGATAACTTAGAGAAATAACTTAAGAAAATAGAAAAAAAACCTCTTAATAACATTAGCAAACTGAATATTTTGGCAACAAAACTTACTACTAGCCCACATCCTCCTTCCGATTTTTTCTTGACAAGTTCTTGTCCAAAATTCTGAATTTCCACATCGGTTTCAATTTTCTGACTTGAGTCTATAATAAGATTCAACAAACATAATTTTGCTCTTCCCGTCGTTAAATTACATATTTAATTCGTCATTGGCAAGACATCATATGATATAATTTTAAGACAATATAATTGTATAATTGAAGCGATGTCGTACATGTAAAAATATGCATAATCATTTCAAAAAAGTATTTGAATGTATTAAGATAATGCACGCGAAACGAAAGGACAGTGCGATAGTAATGTTTCTATGATTTTATTATTTTTCTTTTGAGATTAGAAAAGGCTAGCCAATTTGTACACTTTATGGTGTATAACTTTTAAAGTTAGAATCAGTATCAAGAACTGTTGTGAATTTATATCCTTACCATAGTAGATATTAACGTATTTTGCTACATAGTTATAAATGGCATCGTACAAGGCCATCGTATCATCGCGTTGGTGAAACATTGGAAGAACGGATCCATCTTTGCAATAAAGCTAGTAAAACAGAATGGAATCAAAATCATGTATGCCTTAATTGTATTGTATATTTGGTTAAAAACTATGAAAACACATTACTAAATCTACAAGATATCAATAGTTCATATTTACCAGTCACTTGAGCAACAGTGCCTAGAAACGAATTATAACTATAGGCATATATGTACAAAAAATATTACGGAAGGGTGTTGAGAGTATTCACACACACACACACACACACACACACACACACACACACACACACATATATATATATATATATATATATATATATATATATATATATATATATATATATATATATATATATATATATATTTGGGTTTGCTTTACGCACTGAAATCTGAAGCAGACCCATCTTTCTACTAAACGCCTGTAGATCCCGCCACTTGTATATTCCAAATACGGTACACATGTAAGACATTTTGATCATGTTTAGTAGTGATCGTACAGATAGCGCATGCATTTCACTTTAATGACAAAATGGGGGATTTTGTTGTGAAAATTTTGTAAATTCGCCGATGTACGGCCTGAGTTAAAATTTGGTAACTTTTGTTCCTACAGCTGTACAATGTTATTTTTGATTTTAAAATCGTTTTGATTTTACTGGCTAGTTGGTGGACAAGAATTGTAAAAAAAAAAAATCTTTTTTCGATTTTTAAAGAGACGGATGCAAAACAAAATTTGACCAAAAAAGCTCAGCTAGGGAAACAGATATTTCCGAAAAACTGTAGGAAAAAACAAAATAAATTACAAACCCCTCTGCTCTTCAAAAATTCTGGATATCTTCCATCACAGTCCATTCTCCAAGAACTTGCTCTTTATTTAAAATATATTTTATAAATTAATCTATTCAAACATACAATTAAAAATGTCATATATTAATACCTAATCAAAGAAGAAAAAACAAACAATCATTTAGTCAAAATAAAATGTTTAGTTAAATAGTGTATATTTCGACTTTTGATAACGTATAAAAATAAAATCAAAATATGATCTTACTTATTAGGTTTGTTACTGACTGACTACGGAAATATACCAGGGTTGATCAATCTCATAGACGGCGAGGCGAAGCCGAGTCTTCTATGAGATAAATCAACTCGATATATATTTTCGTAGTCAACTTAATAAGACATTTGCTTTCCCGAGGACTATCAAGTAAGATTTATTTTACAAGAAGCAATAATCTTAATAAATCAATGTAACAGTTAAAAGTGGCCTTACATCTCACCCAAATTTACACACTCGAACTATTCAAAATTCTCATTCTCAGTTTTTAAATTAGTCGCTGCACCCTTGTTTACTTATCATGTTTTGTTCCTATTTAATTCTTAAACGTTTTCTCCGCAGATGTTTTAGCAAATATCTAAGCTGCCATTTTATTCTTCTCCAGACACAACAATATGACGTCAATTCAAAAGACAACTACTCTTATTTAAAAGTTAAATCAAAGGGCAACTACTCCACATATTTTAAGAACTTACGGAACGCGGTTCCTTTATGTGGGGGCTGACTCATCCAAAAGATCTTGACAAGCAAAAAAAATAAAACTCCCCACAAAAATTAAAACCCTTGTCTGGAGGGGGGGGGGGGTATATGCATTCGATGCATAGCATAATCAAAGTACTGAAAGTACTGTAAGACGGTGGCGTCGTTTGAATGTGGCATATTACATGTATGATAATTATTGTCGTCGAAAACCCGCGGCCAGTATCGCATACATGTACTAATGCTTAACGCTTACATGCACAACTGGTCGTGAGTTTCCTACATGGATAACTATGTAGAAATCGTAGTTGTGTAATCTCAATTTACACTTTACAAAAGCTATGTCTCTTGCCCGTCGTCTTTGGGGGAAAACCCGTAGATTTATTTCAGTAGCCTTTGTAGTATAGAAGTTTGCATATATATATTTGTATTTATATCGTTTGACATTAAAATCCGTTTTTGGTATGTATTTTGTTTGCCCCAGAATGCCTCATTCAATATGTGGGTTGCCACCACATAGTGAATGAATAAATAAAATTCAAAGCGATTTCATCACAATACGCCCAAATATTTGATTGTATAAAGAAGGGACATTTGTGGGTTTTTTCCTTTAGACCTTTGGGTTGACCCCGCAAAGGGGAACAACTTTTGAAAAGTGAGGATTGGACTATTGTGCTTTAAAGGTATTGTACATTTTTCAAAGTAACGAGAACAAATAAGGCTTTGGTATGATAAAATACTTGTCAGGTTTTTACTAACTATTTGGGCATACATGTAGTATGTTTATTTTCCCTCTTGACAGCATTTTCCCTCAATTTCTTCACAGGGAAAAAGTTGTAGTCTCGTGGGCCAACACACTTACTTTAATTTGTCTTCATAGCCAGTTAATACATGTAGGTGTATAGAAAACGGAATGAATTTACAAGAACATGTTTGATAAAACTGGAAAATGCTTTTGGAATGCACGTCATCATGAAACCGCAGAGTCAATCAATATTTTATCTTCGACTTCGAGTGGTTTATTTCCATTAGCTCACAACAAAAGTGAATGAAAATTTGAAAAGAAAAATCATACAATATTCAGTCGCGGCAGTTTCATTAACCAACGTTTTAAAGTACATTTGTTCTATTGTATTTAGTTGTAGATTAATTCAAATCATTTGAATGAATTCGGGATAGTCACATCTATAATTATTTTATTGCTTCTCAGTACACTTTAAAACGCATAATTTACTTGCTACATTTAACTTTTCTAGTATAAATATAACAAATATTTATTAATTATTCACCAAAACATTTGCTTTACATAAGGTCATAGTCAGTTCCTTTGTTTGGAAATCACATATTTGTTTAATCCTGCTTTTAATATGCGAGATTTTGAAGAATCTTTTTTATATTTTCATTTTAAAAAACTCTGTGTAATGTCAGGAGTTTTGCACTAATATGTATAATTTTTACATGGTCTTCAAATTTGCATCCGATTTGATTTTTTGCAGTAAAATAATACTGTTAATGGTACATGTTGGGACATGTCCATAATATAATAAGAGCGTACAAGCAAAGGACTTTTCATTATAAAGTTTGACCTATGACCTCTAGATCATTTGTGTACAAAGGTATGTCTTCTTTATCAAAAAAGGACTCAAAAGATATGGACCCTGAATAAAACTGTTTATAAATATACATGTTTATTTCCAAAGCCGTGTGATGCTTGACCTTTTCTCCATCCCATAAAATTAATGGCAATATTGGTAAACTATTCCGCACCAGATTTAAGCAAAATGAGCAAAGAAATAAATAATGTTTTCAGGGATCTTTTCAATTTCTCCAGGTCACGAATAAAACAGTAGTGGTAAAATGAAATCTAATGTTTTAACAGGATAAATCAGTTTTTAAAACACAAAACAAACAAAATCCAAGTTGAACGCACGTTTTTCTGAGCCGTACATCTGTGTATATTTTCATTTTATTTGTTGCATGTACTAGACAATAGATCTAGGGTTCGCAAATCTCGGCAATATTTCCGAAAAGCTACAGTTTAGTAGCTCAGTAGAAGACTACAGTCATCTATGAAGCACATTCTAGCATTGCGTTGAGTGATGACACTATCTAACCGGTGTGTATTTCAATTGCGATTCGCAACAAGATTCCGATTGACGCATTTATATAGACCCGCCCATTTAAAAAAGCATGTTGAGAACATGATGCTAACACACGGAAACAAATGCTGAAGAAAGCTCATAATAAAGTTGTACTCGCGAGTTAAAAATTACAGAGTTTATTTGAGAACAAACGGGGCGATGTTTACGTACATGTAACAGTTAAAAAAAAAGAAGCAAGGACGGGCGATGTTTACGTACATGTAACAGTTAAAAAAAAAGAAGCAAGGACGGGCGCATATGGAGACAAGTATTCCTTTTAAAGGAATGATCGGCAATAATGATATATTGATAGCTAGAAGCAATCAACATGATCAGTTTGATGTAAAATAATAAAAAAGTACTGTATTTTTACAAAATATAGAATATTTTGAATCCGTACACCATAATTTCATTATTATAAACCGTCAACAAATTTAATTTTGAAATAAATTTGGGAAAAGCCGTTCGTAAACTCCTTGTCTAATTTTATATTTTTAACGTAATTATTAAATGCTAATGTATCTTCTTCTTCTTCGGAATACCGGCTGAGTAGGGCTCTTCAAAGAGCATTAACACGTATACAAAGAAAGAGTTGTATTAAAATAATTTAATGCGACTGAAAAACATTTAAATCCATCATAACTTGCTATTGAAGTCGCATTATAACGTAACCTTGTTTATAAATCAAGCCGTCTTCCTATCTACTATTATGCAACATCAATAGATCGAGGTCAGTTCATGGAGCATCTTCTTATGATTGAGGTCAGTTCATCGAGGTCAACTGCATTACTGAATGAATCTTTCGGTCGAAATTCTTACGCGTGAGACAAAATGTGCATTCTTGAATTAACAGGTCGAACTGTATTTTATGTAAGTTTGCATCGCTTAAGGTAAATGAATTGAATTAAAACCGAGTAAAATGTTATATAAATACTAGACCAAGTTTTTATAAGAACTACTAATGCAAGCGGAATGTGTGCGCACGTGGAAACATTTGCCGGATGCGTCATATGGACACAACAGTGATCGGCCGAAGCCGATCACAAAAAGTCACAGATCGTACCTCGCTCATCCTATTACGTTATTCAGTTTACTGTGAAAAAATTCGTCAGAAACTGTTTAGTGAACAAATATATTTTACACTAGACACGATCTCGTTACGAGTAACGAGTAGGTCTTCCGTTCGATTTTTTAAAATGATACGATGATTTATCGATAAAACTTATAAAAATGACTGAATATTTTAGGGGCCACCCCATTTAAATAGATTTATTTGGGGACATATATTGGTGTTTTAATTAGTTAAATGCAGACAATTTCTTTTCTACAATGCTTAAAAAAATATGTCTCTTTTAGACATATTGCATCAAAAGTTAAGGACGTTGGCCCCTAATAACGTCATAAATGGGCGTGGCAATGAGTTTTTCAAACAGATATTGTTACGATCAACATCTTTGCTTCTATAATGCATCACAAAAACTTTATCGTTTTTAAGATATTTGTAATAGACTTTACGTGGGTCTTGGCCCCTAATTAAAGGGGCCAGCCCCTTTTTGTTCATTTCATACGAAAGATCTTACAAATACTAACATTTTTTGTTCTTACACCTTTCTTGAACTGTTGTTCATTTTTGAGATACAAATGATTGAATATTTTAGGGGCCAGCGCTGTAGATCCTTAATGGGAACAGACATTGGCGTTGAAAATAATGGAATCGATTATAGTTATCAATACGAGCATTTTCTCTTCTACAATGCTTAACAAAATATGTCTCGTTCTCTAGATATATTGTGTCTAAATTTGAGAACTTTGGCCCCTTAAAATCCCTAATAACGTCATAAATGGGCGTGGCAATGAGCTTTTCAAATATATATTGTTACGATCAACAACTTTGCTTCTATAATGCATTACAAAATCTTTATTGTTTTTAAGTTATCTGTAATAGTATTTACGAGTCTATTGGCCCCTAATTAAAGGGGCCAGCCCCTTTTTCTTGATTTCATACAAAAGATCTCTCAAATACTAACAGTTTTTGTTCTTACACCCATCTCAAATTGTTGTTCATTTTTGAAATACAAATGATTGAATATATTAGGGGCCAGCCCTTTAGATCCTTAATGGGGACAGACATTGGTGTTTCAAATATTGGAATCGATTAAAATTATCAATACAAGCATTTTCTCTTCTACAATGCTTAACAAAATATGTCTTGTTCTCTAGATATATTGTGTCAATGTTTGAGAACTTTGGCCCCTAAAAATCCCTAACTACGTCATAAATGGGCGTGGCAATGAGTTTTTCAAATAGATATTGTTACGATCAACAACTTTGCTTCTAAAATGCATTACAAAATCTTTATCGTTTTTAAGTTATTTGTAATAGACATTACGGGTATATTGGCCCTAATTAAAGGGGCCAGCCCCTTTTTCTTGATTTTGTTGGAAAGAACTTTTGATACTCTACCACTTTTGTTATATATGTCTTAACAAAATATCAACTAATAAAAAGATATAGATCAAAATGTGTGAAAATTTTTATATGAAATTCGTACCCAATTTTCGAGCCCTAGCGAGCTCCAAGAAATGGCGCCACTTGCGTAAAACGAAAACAATAGGCACAACTTCAAACTATGGACTACCTATCCTGAAAGTTTCATATTCATATCTCTGATAGTTTCTGAGATCAACTGCTCACAAAATGGGTCGTAAAAGTTTTCAAAATTAGCAATAAATCGGTACCGGAAGTGACGACGGCAAAAATTTTAAAAACAAAATAAATTCAGACCACTTGTAATCATCTGTGAAAAAATGGTTGAGATCGGTCAAATAGTTCTCGAGAAAATGCTTGCACAAAATTTGTGGAAAAAAAAAAAAAATAATAAAAATAACTAGATACGATCTCGTTACGAGTAACGAGTAGGTCTTCCGTTAAATATGTTAAGCGATACGATAAAAATATTAATGAAATTTCAGAATTCCCAATCAACCCCTTTCCTTTCAAGTAATGTATACGATTGTCAATATCCTGTACAATACTTAACAAAGTGTTTTGCTTTTTCACATACAGCACATTAAAGATTTAAGATTTTAGTGCCTTAAAATCCCTAATTATGTCATCATTGGGTGTGGCAATGAGTTTTACAAACTGATTTTGTTACGATCAACAACTTTGCTTCTATAATGCATTACAAAATCTTTATCGTTTTTAAGTTATCTGTAATAGAGTTTACGAGTGTCTTGGCCCCTAATTAAAGGGGCCAGCCCCTTTTTCTTGTATTCATTCGAAAGGTCTCACAAATACTAACAATTTTTGTTCTTACACTAATCTTAAATTGTTGTTCATTTTTGAGATACAAATGATTGAATATTTTAGGGGCCAGCCCTCTAGATCCTTCATGGGGACAAATATTAGTTTTTTGATTAGTGGAATCGATTTAAATTATCAATGGAAGCATTTCCTCTTCTACAATGCCTAACAAAATATGTTTCCTTCTCTAGATATATTGCGTCAATGTTTAAGTACTTTGGCCCCTAAAAATCCCTAATTACGTAATAAATGGGCATAGCAATGATTTTTTCTGTTAGATATTGTTACGATCAACAACTTTGCTTCTATAATGCATTACAAAATCTTAATTGTTTTTAAGTTTTTTTGTAAAACAGTTTACGAGTCTATTGACCCCTAATTTAAGGGGCCAGCCCCTTTTTTTGATTTTATACGAAAGGTCTTATAAATACTTACATTTTCTGTTCTTACGCATATCTAAAATTGTTGTTCATTTTTGAGATACAAATGATTGAATATTTTAGGGGCCAGCCCTCTAGATCCTTAATGGGGACATACATTGGTGTTTTGATTAGTGGAATCGATTAGAATCATCATTGTAAGCATTTTCTCTTCTACAATGCCTAACAAAATATGTTTCCTTTTCCAGATATATTGCGTCAAAGTTTAAGTACTTTGGCCCCTAAAAATCCCTAATTACGTAATAAATGGGCGTGGCAATGATTTTTTCTGTTAGATATTGTTACGGTCAACAACTTTGCTTCTATAATGCATAATAAAATCTTTATCGTGTTTAAGTTATATGTAATAGACTTTACGAGTCTCTTGGCCCCTAATTTAAGGGGCCAGCCCCTTTTTCTAGATTTCGTTGAAAAGAACTTTTGATTCTCTACCACTTTTGTTATATATGTCTTAACAAAATATCAACTGATAAAAAGATACAGATCAAAACGTATTAAAATTTTGAATAAAAATTCGTACCCAATTTTCGTGCCTAAGCGAGCTCCAAGAAATGGCGCCACTGGCGTAAAACAAAATAATAGTGCACAACTTCAGACTATAGACTACCTATCCTGAAAATTTCAAAGTCATATCTCTGATAGTTTCTGAGATCAGCTCTGCACAAAATAGGTCGTAAAAACTACAAAATGGCCGATAAATCGGTACCGGAAGTGACGACGACAAAAATTTCAAAAACATATAAAATTCAGATAATGTCCCATCATCTGTGAAAAAATTGTCGAGATCGGTTGAGTAGTTTTCGAGAAATGGCGTGCACAAAATTTGGAAAAAAAAAATAATAATAAACAGTACGAAAACAATAAGGTCTTCCGTTGGAAACGGAAGACCTTAATAAGAAACTGAAGACCTTAATTACCTTTCACAATGTACCATGCATGTATATGGA
Source organism: Magallana ariakensis (assembly GCA_020458035.1). NCBI lineage: Eukaryota > Metazoa > Mollusca > Bivalvia > Ostreida > Ostreidae > Magallana > Magallana ariakensis. Next base: position 47,282,387 of record CM035816.1, read on the forward strand.
ATATCGCATGAGTTGAATTGATTGTTTTTCCTCACAAAAAGCTAGCGCTTGCTGCAAAATGTGAAATCCATAAGACGTTTTACAGCATATATCTTCGATTCCTTACAACAAATCTGTACTGAAAATTTTTGAAACATCGTCACCAGGTCCGTAAAATGACGAAGTGTGGTGTGTTTATATACATATAAAACTGTGTGTGAAATGGCGACTCGATTTGCACGTGAGTTTTACAATCCGAGGTCGATGAGCGTGTTTGAGAGAAAGTCATTGTAGAGCGTCAACATCAGTAGTAATTATTATCTGATGAATATTGAGGTGCATGTAACAAAATTAATGATTCTACAGACTGAGAGGGTTATAAAATAAGGTTGATCACAGATCAGTCCAAAATTGAACATGTTTGTATAGTAAATTTCAAGTTTTTTGCATGTTTGAAAACACATGCACACTTGTAGAAGAAAGTGTGCCATCGATCGGTTGAAGTTCAATAAAATGTAATTTATGTAATATTCATTGTCAGTATGTTGTGAATTCTTTGGAATAAGCTACAACAAAATAAATACTGCCTCAACTTAAATTGATGCGTTGAAAATGATTGATCATGAATTTATCGATGAAGCATAATTGCTGAAAAATGAAATGGCAAACCCGTTTAAATAGTGTGTTTCTGACAATTGTTTACACCATAAAAAAAGACATGATTATTGTGAGAACTCTTGGTCAATTATCGCAGTGATATAATTTTTGGAGTCCTGATACTGAGTTAAACTTCACATCTGGCAGTTGGTGCATAAGTTATCAATACCGCGTAAGCAGACAGGGAAACGGCTCATTAAAAATAAGACAAAATTTCATAAATTATTGAAATGTATGTACAAAATAATTAGCAGCTATAATGCTTAAAATATCTAATAAGATGTAAATTAGTTCTCAAACTGAAATCGACAATCGGTAAAACATCGCCAGTAACTCTGCATACCTAACAGAGTTATCGTTCCTAATCCGCTAGGGTCCCCGTGAGAAATACCCTTCCGGCCAGGACGATAGCAATAGACAGTGGCTATTTATAGCCACCGTCTAAAAAGCATAGATGAGACAGATGCCACGTTGGTAATTCAAAATTGTCATGCTTTAAACTAAACACTGACTCGCTAATAAAACAGTTTAAATTTACTTCTAAAAAGAAACAAACATTTTGTGATAAATGTTGATACACGTATAATTTAAAGGACTGGTTCATTACATCTACATGATAACATGAATTCCATCGTGTTTAATTAATAATTCTTTTTTTTTTGCTTTAAATTTGGAAGCTCTTGGATGTATAACAATATCAATAAAACGGTATTCACACGTCAAAATTAGTAGTTTCCCTATCTTTCTTTGTTTTTATTGTTATAGAAATCAATGTTACCTGAATCAACAATCTTAAAACTTGTGTTTATTTATTTAATATTTATTTATTTATTTACTTATTTATTTATTTTTTAAATTTATTCATTTATTAGGGTCTTCCGTCTTCAGCGGAAGACCCTACTATTATTCTATTGTTTCTTTTTCAATTTTCTTATTAAGGTAAGGTTTGCGGTTACAGGGAGAGAACTCACGGATTTTCATTGTGACGTAACACCAACTACCCTTTATTTCACCTATGACGTCAAAATTTAATTGACGTCATAATTGGTGTAAGGTTTTCGTTATTTCCCGGGGTTTTGTAGTTTCATTGAAATAGTAACATACCACAAGCATTTAATCAATTTCCACAAAAACGAGGTCCGCATGATATAGTTTTAAATAGTGTTTTAGAAACACCAGATTACACATATACTAAGATACTTTTTTCCTGAAATCGGTGGACTTGGAAAGGTTTCAAATAAGAATTTTTCGTTTATATAATAGTAGTCCGAAATTAAGACTTTTGTTGCATTTAATTCTTTTTTCAGATAGTTCATCAGAAATTTTAAAAAATAAATCATGATATAAATAGTGACATTATTTTCGAACATTTTAAGCATAAATAACCAACATAATAGTCATATAAAAAATGTATATATTTTCACGAAAATATTTGCATTTCATCAACATGAAAATTTGAAATCATGAACTTTGACCTTTTGTAGTTATAAAACAGGTCCGGCAAAATCATTTAAAATTCATGAGAAAAAAGACTTTAGTATAGTGAATAAAATGGTATGTAACTTTGGTACAACTCCTAAAAAATGCAAGCCGCAAACCTTACCTTAAGGTCTTCCGTTTCCAACAGAAGACCTTATTGTTTTTGCTTTGTTTCTTTTTCCATATTATTATTTTTTTTAATTTTTTTTTTCTTACAAATTTTGTGCACGCGAGTTCTTGAAAACGGCTCGGTCGATTTTAATGAAACCTTTAGATCTGATAGATGTTGAACTGAACCGTATTGGAATTTTTTTATATTGATGACGTCATTCTGAGATATTGACGATTTAGTTAATTTTATAGGGTCTGCTTGTCCATTGAACTCCTCCTTAACGGTAAAAGATATTGAGTTCAAATTTTCAGGGATGATAGACGAAAGATTGTAGATATGTCTAAAGGCGATAATAAATGCCTGGCTCAAAAAGCCTCAAAGCTCGCCTGGACCCGAAAATTGAGATTAAATAAACGTTGTAATTTTTTCGGGTTTTCTTTGTTTATCTCTTTTCTGAAAAATATTTTGTTAAAACATGTAATGTAAAAAAAGTTTATATTTACAAGACCATTCAATTAATACCAAGAAAAAGGGGCTGGCCCCTACAATTAGGGGACCAGAGGGCTCTAAAGTTTGTAATCTGTAGCTCTTTACTGATAGATATTTTGTGAAAGGTTATAGAATCAAATATGTTTATCACACAGTTATTTATCTAAGCAATGTAATAATTTTATCATGCGTTACGTAATTAGGGGTTTTTAGGGGCCAAAAGTCCAAAATTTTGATCACCCATATCTCAGAAAGGAAAAATATTTTGAAATGCAGTATAGAAGGAAAGATGCTTAAAACGATGTACTTAACAATATGCAACCTTCAAAAATTCGTTAAACGGCCCCTATAAGGAGATAAGGGGCCGGCCCCTAAAACGTTTTTTCCTATATATCTCAAGAACGGTAACGAATTTCTAAACATTTATTGAACAAAATGTGTTTAGAATTAAAGGACCTTTCATTTGATATCAAGAAAAAGGGGCTGGCCCCTAAAATTAGGGGACCAGAGGGCTCTAAAAAATTTTATCTGTAGCCCTTTACTGATAGATATTTTGTGAAAGGTTATAGAATCAAATATGTTTATCTCGCAGTTATTTATCCAAGCAATGTAATGATTTTATCATGTGTTACGTAATTAGGGGTTTTTAGGGGCCAAAAGTCCAAAATTTTGATCACCCATATCTCAGAAAGGAAAAATATTTTGAAATGCAGTATAGAAGGAAAGATGCTCAAAATGATGTACTAAACAATGTGCAACCTTCAAAAATTCGTTAAACGGCCCCTATAAGGAGATAAGGGGCCGGCCCCTAAAACGTTCTTTCCCATATATCTCAAGAACGGTAACGAATTTCTAAACACTTGTTGAACAAAATGTGTTTAGAATTAAAAAACCTTTCATTTGATATCAAGAAAAAGGGGCTGGCCCCTAAAATTAGGGGACCAGAGGGCTGTAAATTTTTTTTTTATCTCTAGCCCTTTACTGATAGATATTTTGTGAATGGTTATAGAAGCAAATATGTTCATCGCATAGTTATTTATCCAAGCAATGTAATGATTTTATCAAGTGGTACTTAATTATGGGTTTTTAGGGGCCAAAAGTCCTAAGTTTTGATCACCCATATCTCAGAAAGAAAAATTATTTTGAAATGCAGTATAGAAGGAAAGATGCTCAAAATGATGTACTAAACAATATGCAATCGTCAAAATGTCGTTAAACGGCCCTATAATGAGATAAGGGGTCGGCCCCTAAAACGTTCTTTTGCCCTATACATGTACATTAAAAACGGTAACGCATTTCTAAACACTTGCTGAACAAAATGTGTTTAAAGTTAAATGACCTTTCATTGGATATCAAGAAAATAGGGGCTGGCCCCTCACATTAAGGGACCAGAGGACCCTAACGTCTTTTATCTGTAGCCGTTAACTGATTTTGTGAGGGTTATAAAAGCAAAATAAGGTATAATACGTTTATATATCCTAACAATATAATGATTTACTTATCTAATTAAGGGTTTTAGGGGCAAGAAGTAAAAAGTTTAATCGTTTCTATCTCAATTGGAAGAAATGCTAGTATTTAAAAAAGCAACGTAAGAGAACTTATAAAAAGCGATCCACTCCTTTTTTCAGATCATGTTTTCTTTTCGAAAATCAAAGTCGATGATGTCATATCAGCTTCTTAAAATCGGACGGAAGACCTCCTCGTTGCTCGCAACGAGATCGTGTTTAGTTATTATTATTTTTATTCTTTTTTTCCTTACACATTTTGTGCAGGCGATTTCTCGGAAATGGCTTGTGCAGTTTTCCTAAAATTTTTAGGGATGATGCCTAGCTATCTGAAGTTTATACCGCCGTGACAGTTTTTCAAAAGTCACTTCCGGTCGGAAGTTATCGTCGTTAACGATTTTTATAGTCAATTTTGTCTGTCAGGTTTCTCAAAAACGAGTTTAGATATAGGGCTGAAACTTTCAGATATGATAGATTTACTTTTTTTCTGGTGCACCTCGGTCAAGAGAATGTCAGCCGTCACTTCCGGTCGTCACTGGAAGGAAATTTAAAAAATTTAATTTTTCGACTTTTTTATTTTTTGTTAATTTTCTTTGACTTTTTTACAGTTGATAGTGACCCCTTTACTGATTCAGAATATGTAATTTGTTTTAAAATCGATCAACGCATTCTCGAGATTTTAAGCGTCAAAGTCCTGAAGCGAGAGTCCGAGTACCTCAGTCGTTATGGTCGTGGACACTGCCCAGGCGACCCGGGTTCAAGCCCCAAGTGCCGCAAAATTTTTTTTTTCGTATTTTTTGCGTAGACTTACGTTTTAGCTTTAAAAGGATGATTTTTATCTCATTTATTCTAAAATCGGACGGAAGACCCACTCGTTGCTCGCAACGAGATCGCATCTAGTTTATTCTTGCAATTTTAATAAATATCAATCAACATTGCAACGCTATTTGAAACCCTTATTATATACAAAATGCAAAAGTTTTGCGTTTATTTGTAAAAGTAAGAAGTTTTTCGCAATAGGATTTTTACTCAGGAAAATTTAGCAATATATGAATGGGGGTAAATAGATATTGAGAAAAGCCCACCTACAAAAAAAAATTCTTTAATAAGTAAAAAATCCCCAAAGGAATTGTCCTTTGATGTCTCTGATTAATTTATTGCTATTTGTCCATCAGTAATCTTTCTTTTAAAGATGTAATAAATTCTGTTTATAAAACTTTATACATAAGCCATTTTAATCAAAACACATAAAAAAAATCATATTATCCCCATGAATATTATTTACAAATGCTCACCCCTTTGCTGCTAGCTCAAAGACACCCATTATTCCAATGGTCATTGTTTTATCAATCCATCCTCCAGGTGAAACCAAAAAGCCGAGACCAAGACTACAAAAGCTTTTTAAATTAGTTAAGTGCCTTAATTAGACTAACACCATTTTAAAGGAGATAAGAAGGGTTTGAATAATTTTTATCTTGTAAAAACATAAAGTGCTTCTAAACCGAGTTTAAATGATGAATCTATATTGTAATGGGTTTTATTTACTTTTTTCTCTGTCACTTAATGTTGAAGATTTGTTTGAAAAAGTACCAATAAATAATAACATACTTTTAATTTGAAAATCAATTAAATAAAAAAAAAATTCCAACTATTTCAGGAACACATGTAAAACACTTCAGGCCTAACAAGATTTGCTGCTCTGCTCATTTATATTAATAATTGTAATATTTAAACTATTATCAATACAACTTATATTACTTCTTTTAAGTATATACCAATACGAATGATAACCTTTTCACCATTTAACAATAAAAAATATACCTTAGATTGATAGAGAAAATATGTTTACTGACTCATCGTTTAAATCAAAGAAACAATTTTGAACACTCTTACTCGTTTATGGCAATGATGTGAAGAAAATGAGGAGCCATCAACTTAAACATTGGATGTGACGGAGAAAGACATCTATTGGCCGCAATGCAGATTCCCTCCATGAGAAAGTGAGTGTTTCCTTCAAGAGGAGAGACATTTTAGATTTTTTTTTTAATTGTTATTTTTGTTTTGTTTTTTACAAAACTAAAAATACATAAAATAAATAAGACAAAAATAACAATTAATATATTCTTTTGTCTTTAAACATTAATTTTACTCTTTATCTCACGGTTTATGTTCACTTTATTTCTGCTTCCATTAGGCTACAGTAATATATTACAAATTTTAAACATTGATCTTTGGCTTTACAACATTTAATTAGTACGATTAATAGAGAGAAAGAAACCTTGCAACAGCAATTATTATTTTTTTCTGTGTGCAGTTTCGGGTTCAATACTCAATGTGCTTTTCCTACCCAGGTGTGTGATAGCTTGATGGTAATTGGAATCAGCTACATTGTACCACATTTTTACGATTTGCCAGGTATATTTTGGATCACTTGGTAGAAAAACCTTGAAAAAATGATTAATATTAGGTGAAAAATACATATACAAAATAATCCGTTGAAATTCGAAAACAATTGTATAGGTTCATATTGTTTCGTTATAATGTGTAAAACATATCTCTTGACTCACAGGGTTGTCTGAACCTTTCTGTTGAAACAGTTGTATTGCTACGGGTACCAAATGTCCCTGATCGTTGACAAAGAACAGAGCAATTGGAGCGGGACACTAAATTTAGAGTAAAAGGAAGAACAATGTTTAAAATGTTCCTAATGACATTCCTCTCCATGTAATGTTGTCGAATAAATCCAATCTATTGAATACTTGTTGAGCTCAGCATACTTGGCTATATAACTATTTCAAGATTTTTGTTACTATGCTTTTTCATATCAGTCACCTAGAGATTATTATTATGTTTGAGGAGGTGTTTTGCCAAGCAATTCAATAAACATTTATCTAAAAGTCAAGCTGATAAACGTTTGCTTTTAAAACCATAAATATAACTAACAACATTATTCAGTAAAAAAGAAATTAAACCTCATATATTCAATTAATTTTTTAAAACAGGTATTTAAAATGGCAGGCTTGTGCTTTTTCTACAAAAAATACCTACATATTAAACAAGAGGCCCGTGGGACCACATCGCTCACCTGAGCAACAGTTGCTTTATATTGGTGTTCAAAGGATTTTATGCAATATGGCCCCTCGGTAGAATAACAAAAAATACAATAAAGTATCTGAATTTTACACTTATTTTCATACACTTAATTTTTGACAATGTACTTTATGAATTACCATTTTTACCAAAAACAAGATCCTATGCAATCTATAGAACTAAATGTTTGGTAGGGGTACACTGTTAACTTCCAATTCCCTTTATTTTAGTTCTCCCCCTCCCTTCACTTTATAAAGCGATCAAAATATATGAGAGCATGCATAAAGGTTCATTTTCTCCTTCAACTACTTACTAGTTATTGTATTTTATTTGTTAAAAAATCCTATAGGTGAAAGAAGAAAATTGCTCAATGCGCTCATATTAAAAGCATTCAAAAATTGAATTGGTCTTCTGCATTATCAACGGTCGTTCTTTACCAGGCGTGAACTCGTGTGACGTTTTAGAACCTAATACTCACTTGATCGAGGAATTTACTCAAATGAAAATTGTTGTCATGTGATATGTTGAAGAGCTATTATAATCAATGCATAGGCGTCGGAACCGAGGATGGCACTAAGCCCCAACCCCCACTTTTTCCAAAGTTAGACATAGCCGTATTCAAAATCTTTGGTTTTTGACGCCACTGCAATGTATTGACAGGCATATCACTCTATTTTACTAAGGCTCACCTTCTTTATATTCATCTTTATTCAAAAGCGATAATACATTTATCCCCGTAACAGTAATGTTTTAAACGGTTTTAAAGAGGTCGTTTTTATTTAATTGTATCTGAAAAACCATCAAAGTTGGTGTAGATTTCATATTATTCCTCGTATAAGGAGAGGGCCCAAGAAAGTAGTAACAGCATATCATCCTTTTAATTTTTCTGTACAAGTATTTAACGTTTAGCGAAACATTTCTAGTGATTAATCACAATTTAAGGGTCAATCGTAGAATTATAAGCAAGATACATTGCTCACCATTCTGCTAGGTTTGAGTAAATTTTTTTGTTCACAAGAGTTTGTTACATTCAACTTAAGATTTTAAAACTTGGTATTTCCTATTCAGCATTTAAAATGTAAACGAACAAAAGCATGGCCTCAGCTTTGTGAGCAAAGCTCTGTATCTTGCTTATAAATCGAAACTTGACACTCAAATGTTGTTAGTAAAGAGAAAATTGTTAAAAATTAAAACAAAAGATACATGCACTATAACAAAGAAAGAGCACAATTAATACATATATATAATTAATATAAATACATATATACCTATATATTTCTAGCAGCGAAAACAATCTCCGTTTAGACTGAAAATGCCGAGTATCTTAACAAAACGTTGCATTAATCAACCATTACGTAGAAATCGTACAGAATTACCAAAAGAATGTATAGTATTTTATAATATGTTGTTAGTGCATCAGATTTTGCTAATTTTGTGAAGATAAACAATCAGCTGTCTGATTTACCGAAGTCTATATTTGATTCGAAACGTAAAAATTCCAAAATACAGGCGATAGTTCCCCTCAAGTTAAAAACCATAATTAACGAAAATGAAACGAAAATCAAAACAAGCTAAAACCACCGTCACAAGTTAAAATGTCAACGCATTGAAATATTTAACCTCAATTTACTTCACAAAAACGGCACAAATATATAGTGTATGTTTCAAATATTCCCTTCGAACGTAAACTGTTGCACAAAAGGGAAATTCATCTTTTTCAGTTTGACTCGTTTATCATGCGTCGAACATGGCTGCTTCAAACAGAACTTTCGTTTTCGATATATGAAATATCGAGTCAAATATATATTGGATGTTTCAAATATTCCCTTCGAACGTAAACTGTTGCACAAAAAGGAAATTCATCTTTGTCAGTTTGACTCGTTTATCATGCGTCGAACATGGCTGCTTCAAACAGAACTTTCGTTTTCGATATATGAAATATCGAGTCCCAAGTTTAACTGATTGAACCCCATTCTCTCTGTTTATTGTTTTCGTAAATTACTCAAATTTGAAACAGAATTAGTCCATAATTTATGCCCCTTTTTCTACAGTTTCGAAGTTTTCTCCGCTTTGAATAAAGATCTGTCTTTCATTTCTGCAATTTATATTCACCATACAATAAGGATGCTTTGTGCCAAATTTGGTTGAAATTAGCCAAGTGGTTTTAGAGAAGAAGTTCAAAATATGAATAGTTTACAGACGGACAGACGAGCGGACAGACAGACAGACAGACAGACGGACGGACAGACGAACGGACGGACGGAAAGACGGACGGACAGACGGACGACGAACAAAATGTGATCAGAAAAGCTCACTTGAGCTTTCAGCTCAGGTGAGCTTAAAACAACCTTAAAGTTTATCTAGGAAGTTATGCTATTTAGAATATTGACTTAAGTCTGTTCTTAAAATATTTACTTACTATATACCCCTCTAAGCAGGTTATTCCATCAAGGATTTCAAAATCAACGATAAATAATCGTTTCTTTGAGATGGCTTGAGATATGGTTAATCCTTCGAGGAAAGGATTTAAAATTTCGTCGGTCACCCCAAACCTGGTAAGCAGAGCATTTTAATATTGTTTTGATAAAATAAACGATTTCAAAATTTCCTGCTTTCATGAGAAATTGTTATCATACAAAAAATTATTGCAATTTACATTTTATGCTGTCACCTTTTTATATCTCCATTGATTAAATTCACATAACTATAACATTTTCATCATTTAAAAGAGGAGGTCAAGAGCTTGTTTATGCCTATTTTCGAGAGACTGTAGGCAATCTAGATATATTTCATTAGTCAAAAATGGACAAAACTCCGAGATTCCATTTATATTTCCATATATTTCATAGAAAACGGTTGTTTAAAACATGATTTTCTTTTGTGTTTACCAAATATTTAAGCCCCGGATCACCCTATGAAACAAAGATATTGTTATGAAGCATCATTAAAAGAATTTATATCTTGAAATTCATAAACCTGTAGGCACCTTTCATTTACTAGATCTTGGCCTTAATGTAATAAAACATAAACTTAAATATTATTCATTATCTCTAAAAATAATATAACAAAGTAGATCAAATACAACTAATAAACCCAGATACTAGTCAGATATATAATAATGTGGAATATCTTACTTGGCCGGTACTTTTGTGCAAAGACTAATCAAGTTTGGATTGACGCTATTCAGTCGTTGCCAACCAAAGTGTTCATCACTTTCCCAATGATGCATATCCTATCAGAAAGATATGATTTATACAAAACATAAATGCAAGATCACATATCCTACAAAATTATTTCTTTAATTTTTCACACAGGTCTCACTACAGGGGTTATGGTGGTTTTTTCTGGAATAATTCCATCTTCATTTTCATTATAAACCTTAATAGAAAATATACTTACACCTTTCTATGAAATTTGTTCAACAACCAAAAAAGAGTGGAAAAATTATCGTAAATTTAAATAATCATTTTCATTAATCAATCTTTTCATCCGTACCCTTGGTTGTCCAAGAAATTGGGACGAAAAAGTGTCTTTCAAATCTTCTAAATCTTTCCATGATCCACCACCAAAAATCATTTCCACTGTTTTTCCAGCGATCAATATGGCATTTCTTTCATAAATGTCCCACTATTTCCATAAGAAAATGCAAAAATTGATTTAAATATTAGCTCAAAGATCGCATACTATAATTGTTTTGTACCTTTTGTATAAAAGCAAGCATAAACAGGTGCAAAATGTAAACGAAATAAAAATAACGCTTAAAAGTCGATAGTTAAATATTTTTACGTTTAATTTGAAAATTATATAAATAAAGGTAATCAGGAATCATTCACTGAATATATTGAGATTCTAGGTCCTGTCGGGATGTCGGGAGTGATTATCATAATAATAAGCACTATTCTGATTTCTTTTATATGAACAGGACGCCACCGTAATGATCACCTCATAATACTCCAAGAACTATTTCTTGAATTATGATATTGTACAAAAGATCTCTTTCAGTAGCAAAAAAATCGCAAAGGAACCCAATCATTATCGAATAGCTTTCATTACAAAAATATAATTTAATGTGATATTAACCTAATTCAATCAACAATAGAATCAACGTCAGATTACGAAATAATTTTATTTTAACGTAGAAATGCAGTGTTTCAATTCTAACATATAGGAAAAGGAGGCAGTCATGTCTGATTTCCGACTTATAATTTATAAATGAATATTTTCACGGGCTTCGTTTATAAACTTGATGCATAAAGAATTGAAAAAAAATAAGGTTTTTTTTGTCCTAGAATTGTACAACCTGGCATCGAAAGAAGTCATCAGGAATTTAGGTATTTTGTGGAGCAGTGGCATTGGATATTTCAGAAGTTGAAAAACTAAATAACTCATTAATATGATATTAACACTTAGTCAGCAATTCTACACTAACAACATTTCTGATTAGGAATTTTGTTTTAAATGAGTGAACTTAATCAGATTTTGTTAATAAAGATGTACACAGTCTTCCTAGCTGTTAAGTATGCATATGAGAAAAAATAAACAAATTATATCTTATAAATTTAAAAAAAATGTCAATTTAATATTTATTCCAGTTGATAATTTACTTGCATACAAATTTGAAAATATAATTTAAAGGATATTTCGTAACATTATGTTTTAATGCAAAATTAAAAATATACATGTGGTATTATTAAATAGCAGTTTGTGTCCATGTATTGGGTCGATTTCCCTTAAGTTTATTAAAGTATACAGTTTTTATATCTTACGTACAGATGAAAGTCGTCAACGAAGGTAGACCAGCCTCTAAATGATGGTTTACATTAATTCCCTTAATGACAGTCGCTGCATTTTACATGTACATGAAGCTCTTATTGACAAATGTAACTGTAGGTGATGTCTTCTCCTTAATACCAATACCCGTACTAAATATGTCCCAAAAGGTACCATTGCACAACTGTTAATGAGTTTTTAAGAATGGAATGATTTCAAAAACCATGCAAAACTGTCAAAATATGTTTTTCAATTACCTTTTTACAGAAAGAGAAAACCTCATCTTCTGGAATCTTTTTAACCTGTATTTAACAAATGAACAGATGAACAACCATATACCATTTGTTTCTTATTTGTTTAAAAGATAAACAAGTAAATCTATGAATAATCTTTATAGATTACCTGTACAGGCAGACCTGGAATCTTCTCCTCATATTCATAAAGTTTTCTCTTTTCTTGAAGTTCTGCATTTCTTTGTTCGAGTCTTGGATCAAACTGAGGTAAAAATGTATCATATTTTCCTACGTAGAAGTCGACACCAGGGCGAATCCATCGAATGATCGGAAAAACAGACGCAACTCCGCTCTTTAGGTTAAGCACTTCTATCTTGTCAACAAACCATTCGCTGAACAACCCTGCCTGGTCTCTTCGTAACTTGATCTCTGTTACTTCGGGTATATCTGTATCATCTTCTATCTTAAACACATCCACCTGGGCACGCTCCAAGTCGTTTTTTAGCCAGTTTTGTAATCTCGCGGATTTCGTGTGCTCTCCTTTTTTACCCAGAAGTACTATATCACAGTTACAGTCTGTGCCAGCACCCGCCTTGTCTCCAGTCGTCACTCTTACCTCGTAATAAGGCATTTTTAAAAAATGTTTTCTAAATGTAAATTTATATCATGAAGTTAACTCAACTAACACCGTGTAAGCTGATCAATGCGAACAAATTGATTTTGATCGACACAATTGCTAGCTTATGAAAATAAAATGTTGATATTTTTTAGATTGTGTTGAATTAAATAATCTTTCAAAAATTGGGTCAATATCAATAAAAATTTAAAAATACATGTTCAAAATACAGTAATTGTATCTTACCTTTTTTAAAAACAAAATAATAAATTGCTTTCTTGGTTGGATTCTGTTTGTAAGTAAATGTTTGACAGGAAATTAATATGTACTAAATGCCCGCCAGTTTCATCCGTGTTGCAGTGTTAGTTTTGTTTAGCTTACAGTCATCTGTTAATATTATCAGCTATATGTATTAGTTATTAATCACGTTGCAGATTCAGTGTCTTCAAACACTCAATTAATATTCCAACGAAAACAAAAACAATATTCAAAATAAACATCCTTGCATTTAAGTACTCATGGGATTTTACATTTAGTGGATTTAATTTGTTTCTTTTTTGCTTTTGATCACGTTTGAATATAGTTAGTGCAATATAATGTGCATATGCTGGATACATTTTTTTTAAACGATCTGGTCATTTTTAGGCCAAATGGGGTACATGTATGTGCCACTTTTGGCGTTTTAATCATATTTTGCTTTTTTAAAATAGAACATTGAGTAAATTTAAACCAAGTACCCAGCAATAATAAAATAGCATTGTGCTTTTGTTGGTGAGAAGCTTTTTATGTTCTTATATCGTTAACGACCATTCATGTTACACTATCTCGTTTATTTACTTTCATACTTAACATGAACAAACTAAATGACCTAAACAATCATTCAAGCAACATTTTGTAAAAGAAACTTTAAAAAAAAAATTCAATTAATATCAATAAGTCCAACATAATTTTAATTAGTGATTTTTTTTTTTTACTTAATACGGATTACAATTTTTAATGGTTAATAATTTAGAGCAAAGTGACATAAATCTTTACAATAATATGAGACTCTTTCGAACACTATCCTTCAATATCAACACCTTGTAACTAAAACGAATCAGATAATAATAATAAATGAGTATACCTATATTTAATGATCAAGTACTCGCTATGTTTTATGTCTATGCCTACATGTACCTTACAGTTGTGTAGTGTAGATCATAAATATAACTTCTTTACTTAATAAATATGTGACTGCCAGTTATAGACACTACCGTTACCTTCCTACATTTTATAAAATACGATTATTGGTGGTTATTTACACCTGACTTTTTATCAACTTATTCTCCCGGCAAATTAAATGATTGCTGGACAATATGCGTAGATGTTTAAACTTATCTCTACAGTTATATGTGGATGTGACATTTATTTTTCTTACATGTCATTACGTGGCATCTTTTGTTATCGATAATAGCAATAACAGTCCAAAAACGGAAAGGAGGATAGTTTTGAGAACAGAAAGAATACGGTTGGCCAAATAGTGCTGGAATCCCGCACATTAGTAAAAAGTGTGATATGTTTGGCTAACTGTACTAGAACCCCGCACAGTAATGGAGTGTGGAATATCGGTCTAACTGTGTTGGATTTCTGCAGTTTGGTATCGATTTTGTGAACAGTATTACATCGGACTCTCCATGCTGGAACTCCCGCACATTATCAAGTTGTTGTTTCGGAACAGAATCATAATCATTCGTTTTGGAATTTTTATTCAGCATTTACTTGAGCGAATACAACAAATTGTGCTGAATTCATCATATAAATTTGTTTTACAACTAACAATATAAATCAAATACAAGATATGTTAGAGAATGATGATGTTTCAGTAGAAAGCCGATATGCAACCTACCGGGTTCAAGCTTTAACTCAAATATGAAACTTCTATTGAAACTCTATAGTGTCGAAAGATAAAATCTTAACGCATTTATTCCCACTAACATGAAAACAAGCTTTCTAACCGCTGCTTAGTACTTTGATTTTAATTATGGAACAGAAGCATGCCATGACCTTACACTACAAATAAGATACTGAAAAATCTCAAAAATCACATCAAATTGCCCGTTTGCATGTGTAGAAAAAAACATATTTTGTTTAGATACAACATACCACAAGACTCATTCTTTACGGTTATCAAAAAAGTAATTCCGACAAAAATAAAAAAAAATAAACATGTAGGACGTCAAGTTTACTGCAAGCTTGAATGTATCGGGAAATTTAAGTAATACGGCTTGTAGTTTTTAAAACAACTGACTTTATAAATAACTGCGTCATCAAGCACATGAAAGTCCCATACACAAAAATCCTATAAAGTTATTAAAAAAGTGTTGGAATTTTGCTAAAAAATCGCAACACTTTGATAAAATACAATATGATTATATAAGTTGAAGTAATTATAATTTGTGACCTTTGACAAAAATATGACCTGGTAATATCGGAAGATTCTTTATGACCTCTTTACACCATATACATATTTGTTTGTGCCAAATTAATTGTCCATTTTCCAAACCAACATAGAATTATAACATCCGTAGTTTTAAACTTTAATTCTTTTACATGAATTTCAAAATGACATGGCCAATAACTTAAAGTAAATTTTTGTTACTCAGATATTCGATAATATTAATAATTTAAATTCAATGTTTTAAATGTACTCTGAGTGTCAATCTTCTAAGGACTTGATATGTATAATAATCAAGAATTCATGGATACATATGGTTAGAATACGAGGAAACTCAGTAGACGATTATTGTGTAGTAGGATTCAAGATAGGATCTATCTCTAGGAACTAGGTGAGCATGTTTATATAATATCTTGATTAGATAGAAGTCGG
This sequence comes from Magallana ariakensis, assembly GCA_020458035.1. NCBI lineage: Eukaryota > Metazoa > Mollusca > Bivalvia > Ostreida > Ostreidae > Magallana > Magallana ariakensis. Next base: position 47,298,183 of record CM035816.1, read on the forward strand.
GTGTGTTATATGAATGCATGAACTTAATGTCAATACTGTACGCTTTATAAATGAAAAATGACAATAACAACTGTCAACCGTCTCAAAAGTCCATATAGCGAACTACAAATTCATAGCAGACCTAAAAAAGGATAGAAGTGGGATCAGGTGCCTAGGAGGAGTAAGCATTCCCTGCCGACCGGTCGCACCCGCCGTGTGCTCATTGTCATGATCATGAAAAACGGAAGAAACCGTAGTCAGTCCGGTGTAATAAAATTTTTATGTTAAAAACCAAACCAATGTTTTTTAAAGAGTGGTTAAAAAGTGGCATTAAGTACTTAAAGATATTGTAAATGAAAATGGTGTGAAACCGGCAGAATGGTTTAGTGGCCAACTTGTATGTAAAGAAACTGGATATGTGAATATATAATTATAAAAACGACCTTTTCAAATTATTTTGGAAAATATGATTTTGTAAATGTCCAATATGAAAACATTGTTTTTGGAAAAACGTTTTTTGAACTGTGTTTTAAAAACAATGTTTACATCTGTGATATTGATTCAAAGCTAACTTATGACATTTTTCGTCAAAAACAATTTGTATTACCATTGCATCAATTTTACTATTAAAAAGTTTTTGAAACTTCCAAGGAATTATGGAAATCTATTTATGAACAAAAATATTAGCCATTAAAGACAAAAATATATCTGATTTTAATTTCAAACTACTAAACAATCTATTATGTAACAGAGAAATGATGAAAAGATGGAAAATTGTTGAAAACGATATGTGTGTCTTTTTCAAAGATGTAAAGGAAAACAATGAACATCTCATTCTACGAGGTAAAAATGTAAGTCAAATATGGGGCACTGTACAAAAATGTTAAAATTTGAATATATATTGGAAAACAGTTGTAATAGGCTTTTATTTTAAAAAGAATGAGAAAACATTATTTCTCAACAATTTAATTTATTTGATTACCTGTAAAATATATGAGTACAAAATGAATTGTAGAATTGAAAACAAAGAGGGAAAACCGCAACAAATATGTAAACATATAAAATATATATTTCTTTTTTTCTCTGAGGTTTACAAATCATTGTCACAAAGGAATTTTGCAAACTTTTTAAAACGTATTATAAACAATTTATAATTCATATAATAGATAAATTGATACAATTATTATTTTATATATACATGTACTTAAATATTTTCTATATATCTGTTTTGTCATATAAATAAAGTGCCAGCAGATCCACATACCAGATGTGGTCCCTGTTTGCTAACATGGGGGCATTGGAGACTTTAACGTAGTTAGTGAATAGTGGCCCTACATGTTAGCATAGGCAATATTTTATTGTACTTGAGGTTAGATATACATGTATATTTTGAATAATTCTGAAACCTTTTTTTCATTAGCTTTTTGTCATTTTTTTTTTACTTACAAGAACTATATTTCTTCAAATACTCTATATAAAAATGTCCAGGTATACCTACACTCTGTATATTATAAAAGTCCTATACAGTTATGTGAATAAGTATATAGTGAGTATATTTGTTACTGTTTGAAGATAAATGTTAAAAAAAAACCAAATTTTTTTGTTACTCAGATATTCGACAATATTAATAATTTAAATTTAATGTTTTAAATGTACTTTGAGTATCAATCTTCTATGGACTTGATATGTATAATATTATAATCAAGAATTCATGGATACATGTGGTTAGATTACGAGGAAACTCAGTAGCAGATTATTGTGTAGCAGGATTCAAAATAGGATCTATCTCTAGGAACTAGATGTGCATTTTATATAATATCTTGATTAAATAGAGGTGGTATCCCATTAAAGTCGGATGTGTTATATGAATGCATGAACTTAATGTCAATACTGTTCGCTTTATAAATGAAAAATGACAATACCAAACTGTCAACCGTCTCAAAAATCCATATAGTGAAATACAAATTCATAGCAGACCTAAAAAGGATAGAAGTGGGATCAGGTGCCTAGGAGGAGTAAGCATCCCCTGCCGACCGGTCGCACCCGCCGTGTGCTCATTGTCATGATCATGAAAAACGGAAGAAACCATAGTCAGTCCGGTGTATAAATAATGGTCTAACAAGTATGAAAAACGTTACGTCAGTCAGCATGTGTCTTACTGAAACATTGTACTTGCTGACAAGGTCATTGTATCGACCATAGAACTTGCGTAAAAATGATTTTAATCGACGTTCTTGATATTCTTGTTCCTACAACTTGTTTCTTAGTAGCTTGCCTCTTTTATGAAACTGTTCGTATGTAAAGCATGCTCTTGCACAACGAATAAGCTGAGACATGAACACAATAAGTAGGTGATGATATTATTTTGCTACATAAGTAAGGAAAGTTGACGATGGAAAAATGAAAATCATTACGTTTATCATATAGTTTTGTTGTTAGGTTACCATTAACGTCTTTTGTTTTAGCAAACTATCTAAACATGTAACAGATGTCTGTCTCAGAATATAAGTATCTTTTATTTCAAGTCACTGGGATATATTGAGTTAACATAAGAGTGAAAGTAACTGTTGTTAATGGATAAAACATCACCAATAAATTTAAATGTCGAGTTGAAGGCCACAGCAAGTGTTTTATTCTTTTCTTGAACAAGCTTTTGAATAAATTCTGCTTTTAATTATATGAACATAAAAATAAGTCAACCAATAGAGGAGCACAATTTCAATATCAGAAAATGAGCATTTAGGTTATGTTTTGGGATACTCTCTTCCTCTTTTTAAGTTTAATTTCATTTTTCATAGTTCAAAATAAAAATAAGCTTCTCGAGCACTCAGTTAATATTTTCTAAAAATAGTATCTTCTATCTTCCTTTCGATATATATGCGAGGGTTGTCTAAAAAGTTCGTGGACAATCGCGTTTTGTCATTTTAAATGGGTTTATATATACATATTGTATATCGAAATCTTTGTAATAAAATTTCAAATCAAACTAAAGTGGGTTTGAATGTTTTCCATAGAAATAAACTAAACTTTTGATATATCAAAGGGTCGAGGAAAGTACGCATGGCTCAGCGTAAAAATTGTCCAAACTTTGTAAATGAGTTTTTAGATATGAATATTTACATTTTTTTTAAAAACATTTCAAAACTGAATAATTTTCTATTATGGTGTTGCCTGTATGGTGTACGTCATTTTAGTACGTCGTTTGAAGCTATTTTCAAACTAGCAGAGAATTTTAAAAGATATTACGGCAAGAACATGTCTTTAAAAACGTCTGAAAAAACGACGTCAGCTGACCGCACGGAGCAGCGTGCCATCATAAAATTGTGTCGACTGAGGTAAAACACAGATTGAAACAAAACAAACGATCAAGGAAACAGGAAAAACATCGAAATATTTGAGTTTACTTATCAACAAGTGGCACAAGCGATATTTTGATGGAGTATGCGATTGTACCATCTGACCAAACGGTGAATGCTGCATAATACTCTCAGGTAAACCCAGTATTACGACGTTATAGAAACGTCGTTGTAAGTCAACGTCAGACTGGGCCCTGCGGCCTGTATAGGCAATGTATATATAATGTTAACTCAAATAAAAGAATGTACATTGCTCCGATTTTTATACATATAAATTATATATATATATATATATATATATATATATATGCGACTGCCATATCCCGTGACCACTATGAACATAAAAGATTGTACTGTTATATATATATATTTCAGAAATATATTGCATTTGAGCGACTGTTATTGATTTTAAAAAGGACATGCCCTTTGAACTAAAGTATACGTGTTTTCATCACAAAAATTCGTCGAAATGTTTATTGGCCGCCTTAACTGTACTGCGAAACAACACTTTAGATAGATGTAACAAGAAAAAATGTAAGTATTCGTAAGACCTTTCGTATAAAATCAAATGAAAGGGGCTGGCCCCTTTAATTAGGGGCCTAGCGACTCGTAAAGTATATTACTAATAACGTAAAAACAGTAAAGATTTATAATGCATTATAAAAGCAAAGTTGTTGATCGTTACAATATCTATTAGAAAAAAAATATTGCAATGCCCATTAATTACGTAATTATAGATTTTTAGGGGCCAACGTCCGTAAACTTTGACGCAATATATCTAGAGAAGCTGACATATTTTGTTAAGCATTGTAGAAGAGAAAATGTTTGCATTGATGACTCTAATCGATTCCATTAATCAAAACACTAATGTCTGTCCCCACTAAGGATCTAGAGGACTGGCCCCTAAAATATTCAATCATTTGTATCTCAAAAATGAACAACAATTTATGATGGGTGTAAGAACAAAACATCTAAGTATTAATAAGACCTTTTCAAGGAAATCAAGAAAAGGGGCTGACTCCTTTAATAAGGAACCAAGACGCTCTTCAACTCTATTACAAATAACTTAAAAGGATAAAGATTTTGTAATGCATTATAGAAGCAAAGTTGTTAATCGTAACGATATCTATATCGTAATGTTTTAGGGGCCAAAGTAATTAAACTTTGACGCGATATATCTACAAAAGGAGACATATTTTGTTAAGCATTGTAGAAGAAAGAATGTCTGTATTGATGATACAAATCGATTCCACTAATCAAAACACTAATTTATGTCCCCATTAAGGATCTAGAGTGCTGGTCCCTTAAATATTCAATCATTTGTATCTCAAAAATGAACAACACTTTAAGATATAAGAAAAAATAATGTTAGTATTCGTGAGACATTTCGAATGAACTAAAGAAAAAGGGGCTGGCCCCTGAAATTAGGGGACCAGGACACTCGTAAAGTATCTTACACACAACTAAAAAACGATCAAGATTTTGTAATGCATTATAGAAGCAAAGTTGTTGATCGTACCAATATCAGTTTATAAAACTCATTGCCACACCCACTGATGAGGTAATTACGGATTATAGGGGACTACAATCTCAAATCGTTAATGTGCTGTTTGTGAAAAAGCAAAACACTTTGTTAAGCATTGTAAAAGATATTGACAATGGTATACATTATCTGAAAGGGAGAGGTTTTCTGATGGCTGCGGCAGGTCCATGTTCAGAGGCGTAGTTCCCGATAATATCTCGGCCCCTGCATGGGTGGATAAATGGAATATGAACCACGTTTATTACTCAACTTTGGTGTTGCAGATTTATCCATCACTTCAGACATCCTTGTGTTCCACTCTTGGATCGATCTAGGGGAAAAACTCACCGAAAACTACCCGTTAAGATTTGGAAGAACTTTCGCGTTTTACATTTCTTAAAATTGACATGCTTACCGTTTTTACGGTAAATATGAACTAACTCTAAAAAGTTTACCAAGTGTACTAAATAATGATTGTGAGCTTTTTTCAAACCATTTCTATTTAATACTCGTAACATGAGATAATTAGGTGTGAAGTACGATGCTTAATCGCTTAATAACAGATTGATCACGTTTGAAAGCTATAACTGAAATTTTAAACAGCGTCAACAGTAGTGAAAGAATATAAAAGAATATTTTGCGTTTTGGATTTTTGCGAATTTTCGTTATCCGTAAAATACCCCAGAAACTAAACAACCACAGAAAACACCTGCTATGCGGTATATCTTAAATTGCTTCTTTCTTCATCTTTGTTCATAGTCGTCTAAATGAAACACTGATTTTCAAAGTCAATGGAACGTGGAAATTTCATCAAACTTGGAGAGGACAGAGCAAATATTCCCTTAGAATAAACGTAACAAGAATAGATATGGGTTATATCCAAGATATTCGACTTTTAAATTACTTGAATTTTCACTGTGCTCAGCCGATCTCTTAAGTTAAAATCGCTCATCTGTGCTTAAACAGAGTCTACACAAGTGCGACCAGAAATATGGTGCAGGTGTTGTGTAACCATTCCGTCATTTAAAAAAAAAAGAAATAACACAAACTCATACACAACAAATAATTAAAAGAGATTGTGTGATAGCTAACGAACAATAATCATGAAAATAATATAATTAATGTAATAATATAAGCAATATTCATTAGTGAAACAATTGTCAATCGAATAATGACCTACATTTTCGTGAAAAAGACTGAGGAGGCAGCGAGCGTAGGAATATGAATACTTCACATTTACATTTCTTTGGGTAGGGTGTTTTTTCAAAATAATTTAACGTTAATTTTGTTTTCTTCCACGTATTACATATACATCGATATTCTAAACATTTATTGTAATGTTGTATCTGCTGATCATGAACAGAACTATATTTTTCAGCGCAATTGTGTAAAAAGTACCTGACTACAGTAATATATCTTGAATAGATAGTAGGCACTGATCGAATATATTTTTAAAAAAGTTAAAATTCAATTAATAAGAGATTTTAATTTATTAATAATTTAATAAATTGGCTTAATATCTGCAGTTATTTGAGATGAAAAATACTTACATTTCTGTTTTGTTCGCTGGACTGGCTACATGTGTACATTTAGCAGACTCCAGATCTGTCTTACAAAATGCAAAATGGAAGCAGATTTGGCTATCCCAACAGATCAGATATCACAATAACCATGTTAACTGGCCAGGCTCGCGCTGTGAAAACTCTGTCACACTTGCTTGGTCGATGAATGTACTCTAACTAAGGATCGGCTACTCAAATTCTACAATTTAGAACAACTGTGCAGCAGAATAGATTTTGTAGAAATCTCTTCATTATAATTTTAGGCATAACAAGCTTCTTCAAAAGGAAAAAAAATTAAACTTGGATATTTTTACATGTTTCCTTTAATAAAGAGTATACTATTAACAATATATTTAGCTTTTATTATTGAATCTATTCCTAAACACGGTAAAAACCACAAAACATATAACCACTGTTTAAAAAGTTATGCGTGTTTCAGTAAATGCAATCGAATAACACACTTTTCAGTAAATAATAAAATGTAATAAGCAGACGTTGGGTCATTGTTGGGCCCCTATTATGATCTCAACCAACGTTGATGGTAAATTTACAAGATTAACCAAATGTTTGCCCAACGTTGTGTACCCAATGTTGGCCCAAAGTTTTCTTACCGACTAACTTTGACAATCAAGTTATATGTGTCAAGTGTACATTGGCCCAATGTTGGTCCAACGTTATTCAGTCACCGCCAACCTTACAATGTTGGCCCAACAAATTCATGTTACATGTATCTGGGAGGGTATAAATACGGATGACCGCTTTACCGGATGTTGACTGAACAACCGCTTTTGTTCTAAGCAGAAAAAGTAATTCCAACTTAAAAGAGAACGTAGAATATCAGAATATCGCACGGTAAACTTGTTCTTTATACTTTCTTAATAATTTGAGTTTGCAATGGAATGTTGCTGTGCAGCGGAATAATTGTTTAGACTAATAGCTTATATCATTTTAAAAGTTAGAGACCTCGTTATCAAGCGTAAAGTACAAATATTTTTTAATTGCTGCGAGAAAAGTTTAACTAAGAACCTGTCCAACGACATCTTAGTTTTTTGCGATAATCTGACCCTCTCACGATTGGTCATATTTATGATATGAATCAGCATAAATATTATTAATACTTTTATAACTCAGTTAATTTATTAATAATAACGTAATGTGTCTATTTAGTCTGTAATAATGCCATTCAATGAAAACGTTTTCAATACACATGAAATAAATCTGGCCGATATCTGTACTTTGAGTATTTTTTTGGTATGTTTGTAAAGTGTCATGAAATAAACCCGGCCTATATCTGTACTTTGAGTACTTTGATTTCTATGTTTGTAAAGTGTGAGGTTAACACTGTGCTATTGAAACAGTATTTCCTATCTTGTTAAACACTAGTCCTATTCTTAGAGCTGTCTAGACATTTTATACTGGCTTAGAAATATACATGATTGTATGTATGTTGCCTATCACCAGACCATATACAAATTACGTAGGGGAACTTTTTGATCCATCAGCTGATGCAATGTCTTTCAAAAATTGTAGTTTGAGATAGTTTTCTCTTAATATTACGTCAAAATATGTTTGATTCAAATAAGCAATTTTTCAGAACAGTGATAATTTTCTTTTCAAGGGACATTGTAACTTTTTATGTATACTTTAACGCTCTGTTATGTAAACAAAACTCGTGTCATATGTTTGATTACATTTAGGTTGTAAAATGGAAAATATCAAATTAAAAACAAAATCAATCGTACAAACGGTGTAAAAGCCGAACAAACGGTGTAAAGTGTTTAATTATGTGATAAGTTAACAAGCAAAAAGAATAAAATCTTACTGAGATAAAGTTTTTACAACAATGCAACATATGTAAACACAAACATTGTTTACAAAAAAAAAAGGGGGGAAAAAAAAGGATTGCGAGGCCTGTATCTTGTTTATAACTCGATACCGATCTTTAATATTCTGTCATTAGAAATATCTTAATAAAGTATTTTTTCAACAGAAAAGAAAAACTAATTATAAAGTTTAGCTCAGATCGTGATCATACCCTTTTAATATGCCGACGAGCGGACATGTAATAGTTAAAAGTACTACTATTTGTAGTACCCCTTAAGATACTTTAATTAGGGGACAACAATCTTCATTTTAAAAATTAACAGATAACTCGAAATTCTGCTTATAATTATAGAAAATGTCGTTTTTAATATTTCTTGGAGTTTTCTTTCCTATCAAACTACTTTTTGAATGCCTTTATAGATGAATCTATAACGGGACAAGTTGGAAAGACATTGAATACAGAAAACTTGTTATTGAGAATATATATCACTGTTGCATTGATTTAAAATATTTAATTTGTTGATTGAAATAGAAATTGAATTGATTTTATTTATAACATAAACTGTTATTATATTTCAAAACCCTTTAGAAGAAAATGATATTCTAAACATACTCCCGAACAAGGGTGTAATTTTTGAATCAATACTTATCACCAAACTTCTAAGTGGAAGGAGCGTGAATTCCCTGGATGATTTTGAAGTGACCTATACCTATGACCCAGCTGCGGTACAGATAGTGGAAAAGTAATTATTTCCTTGCATTGGCGACAATAACTCCTGAAGGCTTTAAATATATGTGTGTTGGGTCTTTTTTATTTGAAATACAAGTACTACATATCAAAATCATAATTTATGAACATGGCAACTTTCTATTCGTGTACATGTAAAATAATGTTATAATTGGGTATGTTTGATACATAAATTGTATTTGATGCAATTTGATGTATTATGTGACTCGTTTATATTGAAAATTAAGATGTTGCTAAAAAAAGCGGGATTATTCCCATAAGGTAGCAAGGGACAGTTTCGGATAAAGTACAATATTGTTGTAAAATTGAGAGTTGCTGTACTTGAAGGCTTATGAGTGTTGCTAAAATTCATGAAATTATTTATAATGACTATCATTAGTTAGAGGGATGTCTCTTGTTGAAATTGACATGCAATATGTAGGCCCCATATGTTAGGTACATGCGAATCAGAAGTAAAATGCGAAACCGCGGTTATGACTGTTGTGTTGACTTTATACAGTGAAATTGCAAGTGACAGACGGGAGGTAAAATAACACGAAAAGTAGGTGGATGGGACATTGTAAACTATACACCGGTAAGTTTCTGACATGTGATGGTGCAACATGCACACGGTACGGAAGGTCAACCCTTTGCAGGGAATTAGCTGGGGAGGTCTAAAAAGCTGAAAAATCATGAAAAATTAACAAAATATGAAAGGGTCAAAATCTCATAAAATCCAGTATGTAGAAAATTTTACAGGTTTTGACTAGTAATTTTCCTCAGAAATAAGTGATTGACCCTATAACAAGTGAATTATAGGTATTTGTGCTCAATGGGAACTGAGGAAATTCTAGTTATAGAGTTCCGAAGACACGCATCCCCTGGCTACAATGAATTGTATAAAAAAAACTGTCCCGTGCCACCTAACATGACAAGGACTTTTAAAACACAAAATACACAACTTTTTACACGCATTTGTTATCGAATACGACATCCCCCAATCAGTCTTTATAAATACACTAAGGAAGATGACAACATTTTCTGTATTTTGATATTAACATAATACATGTAACATTGATTTCTTCTAGCCAGCGTGTTTAAAATAATATTATTTGAAGCTACGTTAGTAAATATGAACCTGACTCTTCAAAACGTTGGAGTTAGCTCCAGATTGTAATTATAATAATTGCGTATTTCTACAATATCTAATTAAACGCTTTATTTAGCTAAACACTTCGAACGAAGTTATCATACATATTGCTTGATCGCAGATTGATATCTTATGGATTGTCGCTTTTAACGACTTGTACATGTATGTTTGAAAACGGAATAATTTTCTTTAAAAAACAATGAATAGATTTCGGCGAACCCGCAAAATCACTCGACTATTAAAGACACAATAAATATTTGGAAAATTTAACCCAACCCAATTGGAAATGGCATCTTTCTAGAAAGTTCTGGCTCTTGACATCAAATTAATTTTATTTGTAAGGAAGCAGTGGTTCACACAAATGAGGATGCTTTTAAATAGCCGCCATGAAATCTGCCATATATTTTGTGTAACCATTTTACAATTTAATTCATAGCTTATCTACTTAAAGTTAGTTCGAAGTTTCCATCAAGAATTCTACTTTGCATTATGTATAATGTTGCATTTAAAAGTTATTTTCATACTTTTTTAGATTCAGAAAGGATTAAAAATCTGTCAGCAGAAAGATTAACGAGAGAAACAAGAAACTGGAGAACAAATATGAATATATTTTGCCCGAAGACGTCCCGAATTCAATAAGTGTATAATCTCCAATTTATGGTGAATTAAACAAAGAAAAAAAACCCAAACAATAAATAAACAAGTTAATAGTATTTATCAACATATATCAGTGGTTTGTATACGTATGTACAAACATTTATCTTAATATTGAGTCGTTGATTAGAAAATGTGTTTGTGACAGTTATTTTTTAAACCAATATCTCTATTATAAGGTATAACGATGTTATATAGTAAAGTGCAACTAAAAAAATATCTATTATTTATTATAACACGATTCGTAATTATTTTTACGGATTATTTAAAGCATTACAATGCAAATGAAGAAACGTTTGCTTGTAATGGTGTATTTTCATTTCTGCATTGAATTCTTATTTTTGGGTGCTAACGCGCGGTATTCCATTTGTCTGCACCGCATTGGTGTGTAAGAGGACCGACTACATCCAAAAATAAGCATTCAATGCTTATATTTATATTCATACTGATGTTGTTTTTGTATGAAATATATGTGCATCGTCGCTGTAAAGCCATTATATACGCTCTCAGTAGGGCATATATGAAACATACATGGAACAGCCATATTAACATGTTTTTAAGTACGCTTCCACGGCTAAAAATTTAGTGCCATACACTTTGTATCGAAAAATCTTTTTAATAAAGGAGTAGATATATTTTGATAATTATTTTTCAAAAGTACATATCAAATTGTTTATGTGAGGTTGAACGTTTCATTTAATCTTACAAAAATAAATATACTCAAAACACGCGGTGATGTTTTTATTTGTATTATTAATCTTACAATTGCTGAAAATTATATATTTATAAGTAATAAGGAATCATTCTTTGAATATTATAAGGTTATAATTTTGGCTTGGGCATGAACAAATATATCATAAAGCTTTGCAGGCTTTCTTGGATTTCAACACGCACCGACCAGAATTTTCACCTCTTAATTCTCAAAGAATGACTCCTTAATCCATATATAACACGGTGACACTTAGACACGTTTGCCATATTGTTAATCTCCCCAATATTTATCAAATCTTGCTCGTGCATATTTTGTATCGAACAGCTAAAAATGTCAAGAGATTGCATTTAAATGTAAAACTTCCCACGACACATAATAAACGTTTTCTTCCTTTTATCAGGTCTCTGCTTCCACCACTTTTTGCTCAGTATTTTGATGATTATATTAATACCTTTGCAAACGACATAAAAGTGTCCGGATGTTAACGTTGAAAAGTTGTGCCAGTTGTTCCGAGTACTTTCGAATGAAGAAAAGATATCAACATCAATTAATATTGACAGGTGTCTCATACCACCTAAAGACGAGCAAGGAAACACCAAATCAAACGTGGTGTAATTCATATCCCTAAAGGTTAGACGCCGGTCGGTTGGTGTATCGCTTGTACTGAAAATGGATAATATGATAGTTTAAAAATGTTTAAATAGCTTTTGGTTCTTGATTTTTGTGTAAGACAATATCAACAAGTGCTATTTACATTTTTACCTTATTTCCCATACTCCACGGATTTTCCAAATAAGTTTAATAATTTTCAGATACTCCACTTGCACCATTGAAACAATAGCATTCTTTCTTTGGTGATTCATGCATATATGAAGGTAGCAAGCTTTGCGAAGAAAAATACGGGAAAAAAACCCACACAGCCCGCGTTAACGGCATGTGTATTTTCTGCAATGATTGCTACCTTCAAAATTATTCAACTAATCGAAAAGAGTAAAAGAGTAACTAAATAATTGTAAATTTACATCATTAGATTGAAGAAAAAACCCAATTATTCTTATATTTAAATTTGAGTCTGACATCATGACGTATCAAGTATGAATATGAAAAAAAATATTATCATCAACGTGCAATATATTTTGACTTTATTGTGTATGTTGATTGAAAGAACGACACGATATAGATAAGTCCCATTCCACCTGAACCATGCATTCATTTTACTTGTTTATTTATTCACACTTTACGTAAGAAATATATCATGAATAGATTACCGAATGACAAAGTGAAAAATAAAGAAAAGACATTGTATCTAGTTCAAGTGGTAGGGTAGTTTCAGAACTTATTCAAATACGGTAGTTTGACGAATAAGCAAGATTGACTAAACAATGAATAGTCCCTCTAAGCAGGCTTTCGTGGGTATAAGAAATGAATTACAGTAATCGAACGAAACTTCTTTTATATATTTTCGATATAATTAATTTTAATCTGTACCTTTCATAATTGTTTGTATCAAATCATATAAAAGTCAACGATGTTTTAGATGGCGCTGGTAATCCCGTAGTTGTCATGTTATGCTGTGAAATGACAAAACAAAATCTATAACGGATTTAGATGAGGTCGGGTTAAGGTGGATCAAAAATGATGATGCCGAATCATAAACCAATTTTTCGTTGAAGTTGACTATACCAGTAAAAAGACAAACGGCACTGCATGTATCCAAAAAAAAGAAAGAAAGAAAGAAAGAAAGCATATATATAATTATGTGATCAGTGATAGTCAACATTTTGATTTTAAAAAATGAATGAGTAAAAGAGGGTCACCTTTAACAAATTTACCGGAATTAAAGGAAATAATTAAATTTTATTTAACAGCAAAGCATTTGTTCTTGTAGAGGCTATTAAAAAAATTCTATATTCATCCAAAATTTGAAATATTTTGAAATATAAGAACATATTTTAATAACTTTTTATGTGGTATGCAAATCCTGGTTCGGTGAGGGTCTGTTCTTACTCACTATGTTGGTTTCGTTCTTCCAAATCGTAGATTCAGAGTTAGAACCATTGAAAAAAAGGTTTCCAATGTATTTTTCTTAAAAAATAAGCTTTTTTCTATATACATGTACCTCAAGAATTATGTTTGACATCTTTGATTAATGTTGTTTCTTTCTATATTGCATGTTTGATATGTAAAGTGGAATTGTTGACTTGGATGTTTCACCTATACGAACTTAACAGTGCGTCTGCAGGTACATCACGATATTTGTAAAAATATATTTTTAGTATATACATATATATATATATATATATATATATATATATATATATATATATATATATATATATATATATATATATATACTGTTGTGTCTTTAAGATATGACGGTAAATTTTCAACATGTGGACGGAGATGAAGGTCGATAAATTCTGAAATTTTTTCAGTGGGATGTCCAATGGCACTTACTATGGGACGTCCTGGCATTCCAGGGTTTGTGAATTTTTGGAAGAACATAAAACTGGCCGGGCTTACAGTTGATAGAAAGATGGGTAGTGTATACATATTAACCAACCATAATTGTAACCGACGGTTCTCTAATTTTCTTAGTTTTGATGGTGGAACGATGGTTATTGATGCGCCTGCGGAGGTCTCCTGTTTCCCCTACGTATTGTTTCTGACAAAATTTACAATTGATGAGCTATATACTATTGTCATATATATAATATATATATATATTCTCTCACAATTTTAAAGTATTTTAAAAGTTGTTTATCTAAGCTAATTATGCCACAAGAACAAAAAAAATAGACCGACATAAACAACGCGATACAAGAGGAAACGAACGGATACAGAGCAGTGACCATCCCAAGCTGCCAAAAACTGGACGCAACAGCAAAATCCCTTTTACCAGGTAGCTGCTATTCAGATAAGGGAAGGAAGGAAGGAAGTTTAGCCTCTCAATTTAGTTTTTTTTTACTATCTTATTTGGAGTGATATCAGATTTATTAAAAATCAATTATCTAGATAATTAATATGTTAGTAAACTTTTTCGGAGTACCATGAGATTTGATGCCGAGCGAAGCGAGGTACCAAATCGAATGGCAAGGAAAAATTTTAACAACATACTTAATACAGGTTTCACACGAGAAATTATTTCTTTATATTTCAATCTATTTATTACTATTCAATTGAGTTATATTTTATCAAATCAATGTACGTATAATGAATTAAATGTCTTTGGTTCAGGTAACCCTGGCCTGGTGATAATTTGTGCCCTTGGGCAGGTTACCTGTATTAGAGAGATGAGGTTTTGAAAGTGAGTAGAATTCAAACTAAACAATAAATCACACATTCACCCTTTTATTCATGAATGAAGCAAGCTACATGTAGTATAAAATGTCTTTTTAATTGGATTTAAGCCAAAAAATGAGATGTCTTTTTTATATTAGCGATTAATTTTGAAAAGCCAATGTGTAGAAAGTGAGAGAGAACCATTCATAGCTACATCATCAATACTGGTCACCGAGACATTAAGCTTGGACTTGTTGTGAACAAGTCATTTGGTATCAAGAAAAATCTATTGTTCGAGATGTGAAACATGTACTAACGTCTTTTTGCACGGATTTGTGAGGTATGTCCTTTGCCCGATGTTTTATCGATATTGTCGACATCGAAATGTTGGCGAACATCGTGTCGACATTGAGTTACTATCATATTAGCATAATTATTAAATAAGCATTTGCAGCGGACCCTATATATCCTGTTTACATTGTCGATATCGTAATGTTGACCAACATCGAGTCGACATTGTGTTTACATCGTGTGCCTTCTTTTTTGTTAAATCGTCGACATCGCAATGTTGATGGACATCAAGTCGACATCGTGTCTGCATCGTACCTTTTATATCCTGTTTACATCGTCGACACTGTTGATATTGCAATGTTGACCAACAACAAGACGACGTTGTGTCTATATCATGTCTTCTTTCTTGTTTATGGAAAATTATATTTGCGGACATGATCGTTGTATCGACCATAAAACTTACGAAAAGATTACTTCAAACGAGACCTGTTTTATCAACTTGTTTGTCAGTGGCTTGCTTCGCCTAAAAAACTGTTCATACGAAGAGCAAGCCCATGCGTATCGAATTAACTGAGAGACAAAACACCATATAGAGGTGAGGAAGGTATATTGCTTCATCAGTAAGGAAAGTTGACTATAGAAAAATTGAAGTCATCACGATTTTCATAAAGTGTTGTTAGGTTACAGTCAATGTCCATTTCCTGTAAAATATCCAAATATGAAACAGATCATGCAGACTATGTGCTATCTTTCATTTCAAGTTCACTGGGATACATCGAGTCAAAGTAGGTATGGAAGTAACAATTGTTAATTGATAATACGTCGTCGATGTACCTGAAGTTGTACTGTTGAGTTGAAGGCCACAGCGAGCGATTTATTTTTTTCACGCACAAGTTTTTGAATAAATTCTGCTTCATATGAATACAAAAATATGTCTGCTAACAACTAAAAATATCCCCCAATCCTAAAATCATGAAACGTTCCACACACAGACAAAACGGGGACTCAGAATACAGGACACAGAACAGAAGAAAAATTTAAGTTATTTGTATATCGAATAAGGTGGGCTTCATCAAACTAACAAGATAAATGAGATCGTGATCAAAATACAAATACATTGTTATAAAAAAAACTAACAAATACGAACTATCGATCTACCACAATAAAGCACAAAAATAAGAAAACACAAAATTATTGTTTACCACTAAGTCTCATGTATATGTCCAATTTGAACAGTTTATACTTAAAATATTCCATTTATCCAAATTAGCCTACGTCGATTCAATTTTTTAAAGTGTTACAGTTTTTTTATGAGTTAGATACTGATGGAATTTGGGATTTCTTCCGGCAACAGGTATTCATATTTTCGGTCCAGCTTTACGTTTCTTTGATGGATTTTTGAACTGATATCCCTCAATTCCTTCCTAAATCTAAAAATAAAAAAAATATTATAAATTGTGCTACAAACTTTTAAAAAGAGCGAATAAATGCTTTTAAAATTTATTTGCCAATTACAGTCAAGATTCATTGACCTTTATAGGGTATGTGAAATAATTTTGAGCAAAGAGAACTTAACGTTTATAAAACATTAACTTGGGTTGAAGTATATTTGTTTCCAATTTGGTTCAATATCTTAGGTTAAACATGTTCTGAAGATTATCAGAATAAATATAGATCGCGTATTCGAGACAACAGTTAATTATATTAAAGCCACAGGCACCTGACGTTATATATTTTTCTAACAATAAAAATAAATACCCTATATCTTATAATACACAAAAGTTATTATGCGATCCTCTCCGTCTCCTGATCGGTCATTCAACATCTAAGCTTACAACCAAAACGGTGCATTACACCTGTCATTAATAAAATTACCCCTCAATTCGCATCTATTGCCTTAGATATGCGACAAAAGGCTTAAGGGTGAACGGATGTTGACATAATTGCGTCATATATTTGGGTAATCCCTTCCAAATATAGCACTGGTACGAACATTCAAAAGGCGTATATTTTGAGTTCGACTATAATACAAGTTAAAATTAAGAAAAGGGATACTACAAACAGTCAATTATAATTCTTATTACATAAAGTTTATGTACAGTTGAAACAAACAATTGGTACAAGGCAATCCCATTTACATCTATATTAGGTGGCAACTTCCGTCCACCCTTTAGACATTTAAATATCGCATATCCAAGACAGTAGATGCAGATTGAGGCTCTATTTTTATTGATGACAGGTGTAATGTACCGGTTTTGTTGAATCGGTTGTAAGCTTTAGATGTTGAATGACCGATCAGGAGACGTAGAGGATCGCAAAATAATTTTACTGATGAGTTTCAAGCAAAACTTTCAGCTGATGTGACAGTTTAAAATAAATCCAAGATGGTGGCGATGGGTACCTTGCGTATTATTATAGATAGGGTATTTATTGTTATTATGAGAAAAATATATACATGTAACGTCAGGTGCCTGTGATTAAAGTAGAAGATTTAAGGCTGAACTAGATATTCTCTCATTTTCATCTCGATTTAGCAGAAAAATATCATCACAGAACTGGGCTAGATAGTGGTCATTTATAGATTTCATCGATCTCAAAAAAAAATCTATATGAATATATAGGAAAAAATTTAAAGCTAAGATATTTGAATTTTTTCTTAATTAAATATAGTTTGTAGCTGAAGAAATCATTATAAAAATATAAGGTAGATCTGACGGCTATTTTTTTTTTTTACCAATCAGCTTCCTTAAGTGTTATTGTATTTTTAAATTTTATATGCAACTTTCTGAGTAATATTTTGGTTTATCCCAGTTCACTAGTAAAACGAAACAGTTACTGAAATTATCTCGTAAAATCACTAAATTTATTTCAGAAAGCTTATCTCAGACATCTGATCATTGTTCCTTCATAATAAATAAATTCAAAATCCGGACAATTGAAGGAAATCAATATTATGAGTTCCTACGTTTATCTTTATTTGTTATATTTAATCAAAACAGTTACATTTAGAACAGATGAATTAGAGGGATTTCGGAATAACTAATCTAGGTTTTTTATGTTCAAATTCAACATTGCAATATACAAGTATATAAGTATTATTAAATTATTTTTTTTCCACTGTTTTTCACCCTTTAAAACATGGTATATTTTTATTAATTTAAAATCGGGCAATTTTTGTGTTAATTTAAAACTCTGAGTGTTATTCCATAAATTCTTAGAGGTCACTAGAATGAAAAAAAGTTGATTGTTTTAATTATTTAAAAGTATATGATATTATAGTACCATCGTTGCAAAACTACAATAAACAGTTGGCGAATTTACACTCTCAAAAGCGTAATTAGTTGCCTTCCGAGAAACCGATTACAGTTTAGACCATGACGGGTTTTTTTTATTTGACTTTGAGTCGTGTTTCATATCAGTAATGTATTCCTCCATCCACTCTTCAAACGGTATCAACTGATATCTCAAAAAAGCATTCATGTACCATATCCATGTCAATTTCAAATTCTTAATGTTACAAAAAAATACTAAGTACTTTGATTGAAACACAATTACTAAGTGCTTTGATTGAAACAAAAAGTTTTCAAAATAGTTTTCATGTTTGTTGTTATTATAATCGTATTTACCATAAAAAAATAAAATACTTTGTTACTAAAATAGTTCAAATTTTTTTTAACTATCTCCACCAACATATTATGAAATATGATATCCTGTTTGGTTTTTTTTTTTTTTTAAGATTCTTAATGCATTTAACTATCAGTATAAATGCCTTGTTATTTTTAACAATGTTTTATGTGTATGTAGTACTTTTTTCGACTAAAAAAATACAATTTCATGTCAAGTTCTAATATAAAATAAATAATCGGAACCCTTTAGGTTACAATGCTCTATTTTTATACAAGAAAACATTTGATTATAATAAATATATGTATTCCCAAGCCACAGCAATACAAAACGATTATAAATCTCTGTCTTACTCTTCTACAATTTTAACAGCGGCTGGAGCATACGTGTAGTTAACTTCAAAGTCTCCCAAAGCATTAGTACTTCTCTCACTGAGAATTCTAGTTATGATCATCATGTCAAGAGTTGTGGACTTATCTATCAACAACTGCACAATGTTTTTTTCCTCCATAGGATTCTACAAGAACAACCAAGTTTGACCAAAAACAAAAAAGAAAAAAAGGTATTCCTATTGCATAATAAAATTTGAATTATCTAACCAAACACTTCAAATATATTTAAATTTGTTATATCGCAACAATATTAAATATAAATGAAATTGGATGTGTGTTGTAAAGACTATGTGAAAAATTTCTGTTTATTTTGCTTACTTTATTTTTTGGTGGAAATCCTTTGAGTTTTGAAGGATAGTTTGGGGGAAATCCGTAAGCGTCGTATTGAGGAAAATTGGCCGCCGCATGTACAACACTGCTTGAAAATATTACACACGTGAAGACTTCTGTGAGCTGATCAGCTGAACTGAACTCGCCGTTTTCGAAAGGGACACCCTGTGTCGAGTTTAAAACGAATGATTTAAGCTGGAAAAACGCAATTTTCAAAAACAAAAAATGCTTCTTATACATTAAAATAAACTTACTAATAACCCACATCCCCCTTCTGATTTGGACTTTGTCAGTTCTTGACCGAATGTCTGAATTTCAACATCGTTTAGAATTTTTTCATTTGTGTCTACAAAAATAGAGATTTCACCATGAATCGAAACAAACTACAATGTATTATGTACATTTAGAATTTAAAAAAATGTTCATTAGTTGACAGGCATATTTCACATGTGTATTTCACAATGAATTTAGTTTTACGTGCATTTAAGCAATGTCGACGCATTTTGAAATGCAAACCATTGATGTCAACAATACTCAGAACTCAATTTTATTCGTAATGTATATTTATTTTCGTTGGAGATTTAGTTTGTTCTTCTAATTTATTTCTTAATTAACTACTTGTGCATTCATTTGTTTATGCACTTTAAAGAGAAAATGCAGCTTCTTTTCTCTTTTTAAAACACGGTGCAATGTAATTTTTAAAAAGTTGTGTATGAACTGATAATTTGAATTTTGCTCTGCAATAAGATTGCGATTCCGTATTAAAAATGTTCAGGAATACACAATTCATATTACATTGGCTCGAACTTTGAAATTATATTTACTTCACGTGTTTTTGAATGACAGCTAGTTGTCTTTGTAATCGGAAGTAATTTTATAATCAGGTATTGAATATAAATAATATTAATTGCACAGGATTATGCACATGGCAAATAAAGCGTCTTAACTCTTTAGTGTTAAGAAATTTTCTACACCCTGTACGACCTCAAACCGTTATTATAAATAAGGCACCTGAAGAAGAAGGGAGATGGAAATATTCGGCGGACGTAGATGTTAAAATATTGTTATAATAAAATGATGCATTGGTGACAAAAATAGATTTATTATTTTTTTATCTCTTACAAGAAATATAGTTGTTTTTTCTGCATTTATTTTGATCGTTTATAGACAAATCCGTCGCAATTCGTGATTTATTTATCATCGTGATGAAAACAACGCTGAAATCTTTACAATCGATGCGCATTCGCCGTTTACGAAAGGATGGACTAGCTGATTTACTGCATGGGCCGTCTGAAATTTTCATTTTACTAATGAATTAAGAATTTTTAGATTCCAAAAAACATTATTTTTAAAAGTTCATATTTTTAATTTTGCAAGAAAATTCAGTTAAAAAATTGTCCTTGCATGGTATTTGAGCAACATGAACTTTGTGTCTCTTTAAAATTGACACGAAGTATGTTATTAAATTCAATACTCACCATAGTTTAGATGGATGTATTTGCTTACATAACCAAAGATGGCTTCATATAATGCCAAAGTGTCATCTCGCTGATAGAACGTGGGAAGAATTGATTCATCCTTGCAATATAGCTGTCAAAAAAATGAACAAGACCACGAGTCTGATACATATCTCTAAATTGTTCAATTATTGACTCATTGCTAGGATGCAAAAAAAAAGAAAGAATCAAACCCCTCTGCTCTTTAGTAATTCTGGATAATTTCCTTCCACATTCATTCTCCAGGTGCGAGCTCTATAATTTAATATAAAAAAATCAAAATTAAACATTAAGTATTTACTGAATGATGTTGATTTACTTAGATTTTAAGTTGTCATATTCAAATTGTTATATAGTTTAATGTTATGAGTAAAATTTGTTTTTAACACAAAGCGGATTTATAAAATAAATCCTCATTGACATAACATTCAATATTTTTACGATAATATAGAACCAGACTCAATAATAGACTTGTATCAAAACGAAGGAATCGATTTTAGGACAAAATCTTTGTGATTCTGTGTTCCTCTAAAATACTTCTGGTAGTACTATGATAAAGTAAGTTAAAGTGTGATAATAACTTGTCATTTAATGTAATTTTGCAGTTATCTCAGTTATTATTCAGCTCTAGATTATTGACTTATTGTTTTGATAGTGAAAAATAACCCTTCAATCAAAGGTCTATAATAATAGATAATATTTTATTATCTGTTTCATTCTGAGTAAATGTCATCTCCAAATGCATACAGAAATTACCCTTTTGATGCTAACTCCAATACACCCGTACTTCCCATCGCCATTGTTTTATCAACCCATCCCCCGGGTGAAACCAAAACTTTGAGTGCACGACTGTAACAATATGATTGTTGAAGGTCAATAATTCAATATATAATGCATAAATCTTTACAAAGATCAGTGAAATTTTAAATACATGTATCATACTTTTTACTATATGTATCGTTAAAAATATAGACAAACAAATAATAATCAAAGAAGTTCTGAAAGTTTTCTTTTTAAGGATTACGTTTACTCATGGGCGAAAAAAAAATTCCACTTATAGAAAGGAAAAACTACTTATTGTACATTGTAGCTCAACTATTGTACATGTGGTGCTATTTTTTACTTTCAAATAACTAGGTCAATGACCTAATTTTTATGCTAGTGACCTCTGAATGTTCATTGAAAAGTTTGTCAAAATTGTCCAAAATTTCCATGGTTTTTTTATTTGGAATTATTAGAAATAATAAAACAATTTGTTGGTTGAAAAATGATAATATTCGAATAGCTTTACTAATTTCATAATTCAATGAATCGTTTTAAGCTCATATTTTAAGTTTAAATTTGTCCGAATTTCCCTATCAATTTTCATAATTCTACACATTTTTGATCGAGTTTTAGAAAAAAAACTGACAAATAGGAGCTCCAAACCATTGATTGCCTAAAACTATATTAATTGTCTGTATTCTGTTGACATTAACATTATATGAGGTCAATGATCAAATTTTCCATATATTCCATCTAAAATTGTTTTTACGATTTTAAAGATATTTCCCATCGCGTCCCAGTCAGTGATATAAAATTATACACGATATAATACAACCATAAAATATGTAAAATGATATGCAAAACCACATAGAAACTTAACTTTTGCAATTATATTACTACAAAAAGTTATTAAGAGAAAATAAAAAAATGAAAAAATTAGTCTGAATTTCCTGTTTCAATATTAATATACTTTTGTAGCATATCTTCCTCAAATAAACAAAACATAGATATTAATATCGATATTTGTTAATAACATTGTCATTTTTTGTTTTGAAAACAATTCATTTAAGGTATTGAACTTTGTAAAAATATTTTTTGAAATCTCAAAACCTGAGTAAACATAATCCCTAATACGAGTTTAAAAAGGAAAACTGCCTTTTCCCACCCCAACTCTGAGCATAAAGCATTCCTAGATGATTTTTTTACGAAGACCTGTAATTATTCTACCTGCTTCCATCTGGACATTTTCTAAGAGATTGGAATTTTCTTGTGAAACAAGAATGCTGATTTCAAAATCAAAGGACTTAAAATCAACTTTATATTATATATATGTGTACAGCGTAACACAACAATCACGATGCTAGCTCTATCTGATAAAATACTCTTGTGTACAATACCAGTTCTAGATTATGACAATTATTACATATAACTGTGATTGGCATAACTATAATGAGATTAAAAACAAAACTTCTTTACAAAACTGTTCCTCACTGATATTGCATCATCTTATTACTGAAAATGCACATTAAATAATTTTGATGGACACTTAAACAAATGCTTTCATGAAGCGCTATTTAACAACAACTTACTCATTTATGGCTATGATGTACAAAAAATGAGGGGCCAACAGTTTAAACATAGGATGTGAAGGAGAAAGACATCTATTAGCCGCTACACAGATCCCTTCCATAAGTAAGTGAGTATACCCTTTAATTGATTAAAAAATTGACATATTAATCAAAGAGCAGTACAGATTAAGTATAGTCAATATGATTTTGGTTCCGTATGCCATTTTTAAGAGGTTTTAATATTTTCAAACAATTAACACTGTACTTTACGTACAACTATCTTTATATGTCTCTAAGGAAATCTCTAACCCAATAAACCATTATCATACATGTATATGAGGAATTGTATTTAGAAGGGTTTTTTTTCCCATGTTTTAGAAACAAATTGTTTTAAGGTATTCGAACTATATTAGGGCCTAATGTTTCTAACCTTGAATATCCATCATGTATTAAATACTCTGATATTAATTTAAAGCATCGTAAAGTGAAAAAAAGATTTACCAAGAGAAATTTTCAAAATTATTATTAAATTAAGCAGTAATTAATTATATGAAGATTGCATAAAGGTATATGGGGACAAGCACTTTTTTTAAAAATAAAATAATAAATACTATAAATATCAAAAAATGCTTTGATGAAAATATGTAATTTATTATCAGGAATACTAAAACAATTGAAAATAAATTGTTTAGCGTATAGATTTTTTAAGAATTAATTTTCATATATTTAAGGTAAAGAGGGCAAATAACTCTTCAAGTATAACGTAAAGGTCATTTATTAGGACACATTCCGCTCTTACATATTCATACTTAAACATGAAAGTAATGTCCAAGTATACTGAGTAATAAGCCCATGTATATATGTTATGCTTCCAGATTCATTGATTATGGGGCTATTATGGATCGCATACCTTAAATCATTTTACGAATTCACAATTCATATTCATATTTTGAAAGGCGCGATCATTCTATACATATGTCATGTTTTTATTTTTTTTTTAATCCTATTTTCCTTTATGGTTAACATTCTAGGTAACTATACGTGCTTAGAAGGAAGTAATAGTTATTTGATAGAAAATATAAGTTTACTTTTTTTGTACTTTAACGAAATAAAAAAAAAATCATTCTACTACCTAAGTGGGTTATAGCTTGATGATAGTTGGAGTCAGCCACGTTGTACCACATTTTTGCTAACAACCAGGTGTTAGGTGGATCACTGGGGAGAAAAACCTAAAAAAAAAAAAAGGCCAATAGTTGTATTATTATATATTAACATGTGGTGATAACGAACAGTGTCTGAAATCAAAGGCCAAAGTAAAAAAAGAAACAGAAGCAGATCAAACACGGACCTCTAAAACAAATTAGAGGTATGATCAGGTGCTATTGAGGAGAGAGCATCCTCTGCTGACCCGTCACACCCACCGTGTGTTCTTTGTCGTAATCGGGAAAACGAAAAAAACCGTAGACAAGTAGGTGATTAATTATATCCATAATATAATTTTATATATAAATAAAGAATAGAAAAAGTAATTTAAATAAAAATCCACTGTAGAGCCAAGAGGGCGAAAACGCTATGGATTAAATCGATAGAATTATATTTTAAAGTTTTTTTTACATATATTTTCTTAAAGTTTTAAAGTAATGCAATTTACCTGGAAAGTTAATTTCCAGTACACTTAACGCATTCCGCGAATGTTATTGTTACTTTGTAACGCTTTGCATAATCTCTTTTTTTTACGAATTTATCGCTTACACGTGCCATTTTATTGGTTATTGTGTATTTATTGACTTTTTTAAAGCAACTTAAATAATGATCGAATTTAAAGTGGTATGGGATAATATTTGATCAAAAACTAAGTTTAAAAAAATGGAAAGGTAAATATTATGCAAGTTCCTGTAGGATTTGATCTCATGACTTAAGGATTTGTAGTTAACTTTCTAACCAACTCACTGGATGAAAAAAACAGTTTCCGCACCCCAGAAACATTATGGAAACTGTGCGGAAACTCAAGAAAAATTATGGTTTATACAAGGTTTCCATTTGGAAACCTGAAGTTTACATGGGTTTACGCATTGCGTAAACTTAGGCTGTCCACCATTCCAGGTGGTTTACGCTGCGGAAACTTTGCAGAAACATGAGATTTACTAATGGTTTCCGCAGTGCGGAAACCATAAATAAACTCAATGTTTCTGCATGTTTTCACTGCGGAAACCAATCATAAACCAGAAGATTCCATTGCGTAAACCACCTGGAATGGTGGACAGCCTAAGTTTACGCAATGCGTAAACCATAAATAAATTAATTTTTTTATCGATTTTTTTCAGAATTCATCTTATTTTGTATATATTCTTTTTTCTGACCAGTGAATTCATTGATATTCAAATATTCATATATTGATAAGAAAGAAATACATCATCAAAGCAATTTATTGCATAACAATATTATAAATGGTGATTTCTCAAAATATACAAGCACTATATACATATATATGACTTGTCAAATCAAAGTTATAAAATTGCAAATGTATGCAACAATTTTTTTTTCTATAAAAGTCACTTATCACATTATTGTCAGTATTTCCATTAATAATTTGAAATGAGCAAAACCTAATTACAATGAATTAATTAAAAACAAGCATAAAAATCTGCTATCTTCATTACATGTAATCTACAGACAAATGCACATTAAATTTTTGGACCTGTTCAAAATTACAGTTTGTGCAATACATGTACATTGTCATGAGAATAGCTATCTAATGCAAAAAGAAATTTGAATTTATATGTATATATATACTGTATATTTGAATATATACATTTGATTGAGGAGGGGGGGGGGGCACCTGATGAAATGCATCATACTACCCCAACTTATGTATCATATGGTATTATAAAGGTTGGATCACAGTTGTTTTTAATGAAGGAAACATGCCTTACAACCCCATTCATATAAAAAAGTGTTGAGATCATAAACAAATATAATTTTTGAAAAATGAAATTTAAAATAACCAAAATCACAAACCCCCACTCCCCCGTTACTTAACAACATTACACATATGATAATGAATGACTGGTAATGCATTTAACACGCAAAATAATTTGATACAGGAGCATAGCTGGAAAAACAATCATCAGATCAAAACTTCCTGCAAATATGCACATCTTTAACATTAACAAAATTATAAAATTCAAAAGACCCAGAAATAATAATAGAACCAAAATGTCCTGGTAATAATACACACATCAACACATTGTGGCCTAAATACCTACATTTCTTTAGTAATTCTGTGTATTGGCTATAAAGAAGTTGTGCTTCTCTGGACCCCCCCCCCTTCCGTTTGCCTGACAAAAAAAATCCAGTCAATGCATACATGTATATCATAATTCCCCTCAAATATATACACTGAACTCCCATTTTCATATACTAATATATTATAAATATTTTTACTGGTCTTAAGATGTTCATGGTCAAGAAATGTGGGAGCAATAACAAGGAATCTTTTAGAAGGAAGGCATGATAAAGTAGCAACATATATAAATACAGGCTTTGAATGAAATAAATACTAAATTTTAAAAATACAATCTTTTTAAATACAAAATATGCAAAACACTAGCTCCATTTCAAAGCACTATAATAAATAAAAGCCTCATTTCATCAAAAAGATAATCTAGTTAACCTTTTTTCTAAAATGAATCATATCTAACTATAACAAACTATAATCTGCTAAGTGCAAAATATGCACTGCCTTAATTTTCACAGCATTATACAAATGAAAAGATGAAAATATTACAAAGCTTGTTCATTATTTTATCTCTAAAATTATAAGATTTTAATTTTTATGAAAATAAACAACAGAAAAACATGTACTTAACAATTCAAGGGCATTTTTTATCTCATTTATAAACACTTAAAAAAGAAGCTGGATTTCATGGCACAGAGGGATTGGTAGATGAAGAGATTGGTGACCACACTACGGTTCAGCCATCAAGGTGATAGGTTGTAGAGATTGCCCAGCCAGGAATGTCCCTTGGAGGCGGGGTCATGGTCATCTCAGTGGCACTCCTGGTCACTCTGGCTTTCTGTCTCCTTTGTTGAATCCTGAGAGAATCACTGTATCCTCTGTCCAGATCACACTTGATAGCCCGCAGAAGACTTGATTCCCACACAAACGGAATTGCAACACGCTGTGTTGGTTCATCATCGTCTGTCACCTCTGGTGATGTGGCCTCTCTCGTTAGGCATTTTCTTATCTTCTTACGATCTTTCTTCTTGTAGATGGCATCATTTTTCAGCTGAGTGCATCTACTCTTTAATTTCTGAAAAAATTAAATCTTTAGTTATCACATTCTATGACATTTTCAAATCAATATCTTCTCTACATTGATTCATTGAATATTTTGGCAAGTTAAGCTAGATATAATTGTAAGAGGCCTGTTTTGACTTAAGGAGGCTGGATGGCCAACAAATTAACATCAGATCTGCCTTAAATATTCACAAACTAACATTTATTAAAGAAAAAATCCAGCATTATAAAACTGCATGTACATCAGTACATAGAGTTTGTTATTTAAAATATGCAGGCGTGTGCGTGAGTTGGTGTGTTTGTGCATGGTTTTTGTGGGTGTAAATGTGTGTATGCCTGTATTTCATAAATAAATAAGTTATAAAAAAAAAATCAAAATAATTTAGCATTAAAATTTGAACATTTTTTTATATCATTATACAAAACTCTTCATCTGAAGGAGGTAATTGTAGCCTAATAATGGCCACAACCATCCAGCCCTCTTCATGGTCAACTACTATATACAACATGGACTACCGGTACTTCTTGATTCTATGTGTAACAATTTACATGCATGTAATTATTCCCACTTTTTTTTATACACTTAAATAAATGCATCAGTATGCAAATCATCCCAGGTTAAAGATTTTTTTTTAAATGTTGAAGTTCAGAAGATTTGATAATGATAACTAATAATTCTTAACAAGGCAGTGCACTATAAAAATTTAGTACTTGTATTCTTTGTCATTTGATATTAAATCAATAAAGAATTCTGATAGTCTAAAAGAAATATGTCAAAGTAAATCTTACATCTCTAATGCGCTTTGCCTGTTTACTCTGGCGTCTGTGGAGTTCTTTTTTCCCCTTCTCGCGTCTTCTTTCTTCATCACGCATGTTTCTCCATACTCGCCGTAATGCCTCTAAAAAATGAATACAAAATAAATATGCGCTAAAGACAGTGTTTATATTCTATCTGCAATCAAATATCATTTAAGAAATGAACTCAATGTCTACCCAAGTTATACGAGTATAACCTGGGTTGGGGCAGTTTACGCTTTATAATCCGCAAAGTGGATTATAAAAAAGCATAAATTGCTCCAACCCAGATTATACGAGTATAACTTGGGTAGATTCTTATAATTTAATTTTCTGTGATTTACTCTACAAATTGAGTGTGTTTTACTTTTAAAAATGATATTAATCTGTTCAAAATTCAAACGTAATGTCAAGCGGATTACTATGTATTTGACGTCGGTGCATTGTGACGTGTCTTGTGACCTGCTAACCAGGTTATACAAATTTAACTAAATTTTTCTATCCAATCAAATACCGGGTTACAACCAGAATTAAATTATTTCAGTTTGACACACAGTAATTTGGTAAAATTTGCTCCAACTTCGGACGGTTGTTACGATAGAAATAATAATGACAAAATTATACCTTGTAGATTGCATCTATGAATATCGATTTATGGTATTTGTTTTAGCTCTATGAAAAACTATGAGAATACAGTCATATAAATAAAAAAAATATCAATTATTGTGATATTTGAAACATTAGTTTACTTTACCTTCAATGGTACCTGATCCCCAATCATAGTTGGTGTAGCTCCTTCTAACTTCTCGCACAATTGTCCTTATATCATTGTTTTCAAACCTTAAATAAAAAAAAACAAACCTTTCTTGAAGATAAAGTGTCATGGATGAGTATCAATTGTAACGGGATGGGAGAAATAATGACAGGCCAGATCGGAATCTGAGCCTGGGCCAAAGAATCTCTAGTCATGTGCTCTACCAACTGAGCTTTCAAGCGCCAGTATTCAAACTAGTCTGACCATCAAACAGTGATGAACAAATAATATCAAAATACAGAAACAAACTTTTAATTGGGACAATTTTACAATATCCCAGTTAAGATTGGACGCCACCTATCGTCCATTTTTTCCTACTTCAGCAATCAATGTGAAGATTTCCAATATGTAATTCCATTGATATATTTCATGTAATATGTCATATATTTCTTTCAATATATATTATCATTATAGTTTTAATGAAAAATATATACTATGGATTTATTTATGAGCATTCAATTGAATTCGACAGCTATTTTAATATGAAGAAAATTCAAAATACTCCAACTCCAAAAATTGTTTGGTAATGTAGTACCCTGAATTTTTGGGCACTTACAGGTTTAAATGCAAATAATAAAGGAATAATTTTTTTATGGGAAATTATCTAAAAATGAGTGGGATGTCTTGTAAGCATTGATAAATTGGTTCACAGCCTCTTATTATCGCCACTACCGGTAAGCCTTTTTCAGTAAACATAATTATACATGTACATACATGTCATGATGGCATTTAATATCTGGTTCAATGCAACCTGCACATTAATATATGTAGGGGTATGTAATATTATTAATATAGCAGTATATTGCAATATACAACTCAACAAAGGTAGGACTTAATTTGTCAAACTGGCGTAGGCCGAATGGGCCGGTTGACCTTTGGTAACACGGCTGGAAAAGGTTCGCTGATCTCGCCAGTCTGGATAAACCAGCATAAAATTTGCCAGTTTTTTTTTAAGTATGGTTAGATGATGTAATGAGATGAAAAAGTAGATATTCGATAATAGATTAGCATATCCATTGATTGTATGGCGTGATGAAACAAATGTTTATTACATGTTAATAACGTTATAACATAACGTTTAATAACGTTTAATTCATCTATATTTCACCACTGTGCTCGTATGCGAAGTAGACAGAGACTACAGAATGCATAATTAAGCTATCATTCTGGCAGATTAAATTTTTTTGTATTTGTGGAGAAACTACTCAAAAGTCTGTATTTCGTGGTACTTTTAATAAATATATTTACTACAAATCTCTAAATATGGTTTCGTATTTATTTAGCCAAAACAGCGACACTGGTTTAAGACTGGCCACCAATTATTTTTGCATCTCAAAAAACACAACTACCACAGTAAACAGTATTTCAATGTTTTTAACTTAAGTCATTATTTCCACCTCTTATGCTAAATACATTTTCTAATCTTAATATTGCCTATAGCTCTGGAGAAATTTGGGTTGACAAGCCATGATGCCTAAGGGCTACAGTTCCTTACTTATTAAAAAATTCTATAGACAGTTTAACAGTATTAGGCTCATTTCCAATTAATAGTAACTTGTATGAGGAATCTTTATAATTATAGGGAAGCCTATAATTAGCATAATTATCATAAACATGGGCCACATCGCTCACCTGAGAAACAATAGGTATGATAAAATCAGCTTAATAGAGCGATGATACAAACTATCTGGACAATGTACAATAATACATGTAGATCCTGTATAAATAAAATCCATTTTCCCCCTGGATATTCATATGTTTATAATCATTTATAAGTCCCTTTTCTAACAGGATGATTTTATAGTCATAACTCTGGATATTCATATGTTTATAATCATTTATAAGTCCCTTTTCTAACAGGATGATTTTATAGTCATAACTCATATCACATGTTGAGGATTGCAGTTCTCAAAAAGATCCTTAACAATTGTTTATACATGTATATGGGATTTAAACCTACATCAAACTCTGAACCTTCTTGTGAGGCCGAAGAATTGTCTTGGGCCAAAGTCTTAGCAATTATAAAGAATCATCTGGCTGATTAGTTTCTGAGAAGAAGATTTTTAATGATTTCCTCTACATATTCCTATGTAAAACTTTGACACCCCCCCCCCCATTGTGGCCCAACCTACTCCCGGGGGTGTCATTATTTTCACAACTTTGAATCTACACTACCTGAGGATGCTTCCACACAAGTTTCAGCTTTCCTGGCTGATTAGTTTCTGAGATGAAGATTTTTAAAGATTTACTCTATATATTCCTATGTTAAACTTCAACCCCCCTTCCAACATCACCTCCAGCAAAACTAGTAAGACTTACTTTTCCAAGTAAAAAAAGATATAGAATGCATTTGGAAGTTTATCAAAAGTATTATTGATTAAGATCAAGCTGTAGAATTTCAGCAACATGCTTTATATCCAAATATTTCAAAATCAAATATTTAATTTCATAATAAAATTCATAAATATCTTTAAAAACTTTTCTTCGAGAAATAAAACTCCACCAATATGCAAAACATAATTCGAGAACAAATAGAACCTTAAAATTTAAATACTGGGTATCTGTTTGTAAAATGCATTCTAATTAATTTTGTTAAATCAGCCTCAATGACAAACTAAAAAAAATTAATTATTTTCCAAAATTCAAATTATTAAAAACTTCCCCCCTCTACCATGTCTACTAAAAAAATATACTCACTTCTAATGTGTCAGGTATTTTTTATTGGTAAGGGAACTTAAATTTCATTTGATTTAATAGGTATACTAGTGAAAAATTAGGTAACTTTTTACTTTTGCTAAGTATGATGTCAAAGTTTACTGGTACTAACGCAATAAAGGAAAAGCCTTTCAGATGTTGACTTCTGAAATTTGAATACCAGTAAACATTAATTTTACTGTATGTATCAGAGATGTTTTATTAAAGAGCATATGAAAACATAGCAGAATGAGGATATGAAAACCTTGTAAGGATTCCCCAAAGCCAAGTTAACCAATCTAGGAGTGTCTAATTTTGGTTCTAACATCACGGGCCATTTAAACTACCGGTAAAAGTCTAGAACCCTAAATCATTGAAAGCACTAAGAGAAGTTATACCCCAAGACCAAGCAAACTTTTTTTTTCAAAATTGAAACCTGTATTATCTATAACGTACTTAACACCGTAAATTGAATATTTAAATATTCATTCAGAATAAGTGTTTTTTTAAAATGTGCTACCATTTATTTGTTCAGACCTACAATTTTATTATAATTGCCAAAGGTATAAATATTGAGACCCCAACCAACATAAGATAATCCATTTGTCTAATCCCTCAAACCATTATTGACTTCTGGCGATATCATGGTATGGGACACTTTATCGAAATAAACAATAAAATCAAGTGTAATTCTTTAAATAGTTTCTTTCCCAAAATTGTCATCTAACAGTGTAGCCAGTGAGTTAGAGGATTCACTACGAATCTTTAAGTCATGAGTTCAAATCCTGCTGGGCCAGGGCAGGGGATTTTAATAAAATTCTACCTTTTCCAAAAATATTTAAAATGTATATCTTGGTTAAATGTTGTAAAATTTGAAGATTATAAACCGGTGAAAGTATTTTAGCTACTATGCACTTTAATCCCCATTAATATGTTCCATATGCCATCTTAAGATTTTCACATCACTGAATAATTAACAGATGCTGATTCCTTATTTTATCACTTATATAACACCATGCCAAAAGGTGCATCATTCTTTAACAGTCCTATCCTGTTTGTAATCATTACAGTTTAAAAAAAAAACATTCCCAATATCATAATAAAAACAAAATTTTCTGTTTACACCCAATACATGTCAACAGAGGTCAAGTTTAATAGTTATCAAAGTTCTATTCAATTTGCACTTTTGAACTATCATACTTTAATTGTGTCATACAGTAGGCCTATACATATTTACTATAATCAAAGACAGTTATTACTAATAGTATGAAACAATCGCCTGTGAATTTTCAAACATTTTTCACACAAGAAAATTCCTAACAGCTCAACACTGCACTGGAAGCAGGCACATTAACAGAAGAAGAAAATCATCAAATCTTAGTTTTATATAACTTCTACAAACTTACTTGTCATAATCCACTACTAAGGGGTTTTCTACATCTTCCTTCAGCTTTCTGATGACTTGCCTAACAGCTCTCTATAAGTAAAAACAACTCGTTAATCGCCGTTAATCGCTGGGTTTGTCTGCAAGACTCAGTCTACACCGGATATAATGTGAACTATAAAGTGTAAAGTCGGATGCCGTTTATTTCCGAACAAAGATGATGATATATTTGATGGTGATCTGATAGACTGATACGAAGTCTTAAGAATCAAATTAAACAAGTATCAAACGATTATTGTTGCCAATCGTCGCTAGTATACGCATTGTTTGAAACAAAATGCGACTGAAAAGCACATGAGAAAATGGCGCCAAGTCTAGATGTTTGAACGATCGGCAAAGTACCGAGAAAAATCAGTACATTTTATGCTTGTTCACAATTTTAACATTGCAAAATATCAATGTTGTTCTTATAATAGATTAATTTATCGATTCATGTTCCATTTTAGGAGTTTTAAGCCGTAACTTTTTAAAACTGAAATCAAACAAACCAATGGCGCCATTTTCCCCCCGACCGATCTAGCTACTTTAAACATGTTAAAACTTACTTGAATACCGTCGGGCATCTTTAGGGCCTTCTTGCTCTTGGAAGAAAACATCTCCCTCAGATGAGCCAGCTCAGACAAAACGCGATCAGCGGTTCTCTGGTCCATTTCTTTAGTCGTACAACTTTGAGTTCAACTCGACGAGTAACTGGGCTCTGTATCTGGACCCGCGGATGGACCCGCGAAATTTGTTAGCCAATCAGAGCTCAGAAAAGGAATTGTGGGATTGCATTATTATTATTATTTTTTTTTTTTTGTTATGGTATATTTTTTATGTAGAATTTCTAACTTTATTTTCATAATCTTATATTTTTGATAATATGATATCTTTGTAACAGTTTCAATATTTTGAATAAAAAGTTTAGCATAGCAACAAGTAGCCAATATTACATGAATCATTAATAATATCAGATTGTACATACATGTACACGCATTATTTTACTCTAATGTGTACCAGCTGGCTTGAACTCTTCTATTTTACAATCATTTCGTGTCGTCTAAAAATAAGTGGTTACCGTAAAT
Organism: Magallana ariakensis; assembly: GCA_020458035.1. NCBI lineage: Eukaryota > Metazoa > Mollusca > Bivalvia > Ostreida > Ostreidae > Magallana > Magallana ariakensis. The sequence goes on from CM035816.1 coordinate 47,332,528, forward strand.
ATTAATGCCTTACTAAACGTATACATTTACTTAACTCACGTTGATTCGTGAAAATATAAAACTATAATTTTGGGGACATCGAAGTTTACACAAACTGAATTTTTGGAAATAATCGAGAATTTGCACAAAACAATCGATTTTAAATATGTTCAAATGAATGTGAACATAAAAAGAAATTTATTTTGCGCTATTTAGAATCTGGGACGTATATACGTCTCTGTTAGAATCTAATAACAAAAACAATCTTCATTTTGTACTAATCCAAACTGAATAAAGACGTCGTATGTTTTCTTCTTTTCTGCTTTAGAAAAGATGTAAATGAAATTAAGTTCGTTTTCCTGCATAAAAAATGAACACAATAAAGATCCCGTTTTAATCACGATAACAATAATGTACATTTCTTTACATAATTATTTTTTCAAGGCAAGCTGGGCATGATTGGTTTAGATCATTTCATCCTTTTTAATAATAATAAAAAAAAAATGCGGTTTGTTTTTCAAATATTTATCTGTGAATGTGCATGTAGAGGTTTTATTTTATTTATTATAATTTTTTCCAGCTTGCATAAATAAGGGACGTATATACTAACGTCCCTGCATGTATTTCTGTATTGCCGCGAGGGGAGGTGGTGAATATATTGTTCTTTGATCGTATTGTTACCTGTTAGTTACCTGTGTATTCTATGTTGATTGCAGGGTTTTTTTCGATTTAAGAAACAATAGAGCTGATTAACCAGCAAATTCGGAAATTGCGCCCAGGGGCACACCTGTCCTTCTTGGAGTACAAGTGTTTCACACCTGCGTCTCTCTCTCTCTCTCTCTCCTCTCTCTCTCTCTCTCTCTCTCTCTCTCTCTCTCTCTCTCTCTCTCTCTCTCACATCAACAGTCAACTGTAATACAAACTGATCTTGAGATTTATATGCTTTTTTTAATAATTCAAAAAATATATCTATATATAAGCAGACGGGAAAGGAACACATCGTTAAATAGATAAGTGCATAGTTTATTTGCCGCAATTAAATCTAACTTATTTATTGCGTTCACTTTTAACCATGAAAAATTGAACACAAACATAAGAAGAGTACTCATAATAACCACTATAACAATGGATGGTCTCTAATATTATATGTGCATATGCATGCACTGTACGTATAAATCAAACGCACCTGAAATGGCTACCTCCGGTTTTATATTTAGGTTAGATCTGCATCTTTTAATATAGTGTGGTTTCATGATAATTGTTACACTTACTGTACGACACTATGCATCATCACGAAAACCGTAGAATATTCCGGGCCATGATTGTTTCATTATGTGGTGTAAAAATATTCGTTAATTATAACGGGGAAGGAGGAGAAAGGGGGGGGGGTGTATCACGACACCGAGATGAATGTATATTATATGTTTTAGTCTATTATTTCAAAATGATAAGTTACATGTACAGTAACATATATTAACTTAGAGTTTTCTTGAATTTACAAAAAATCTCCTTAATGACTCATCATGTCCGGATCCAGAAAATTTTTACAGGGGGGGGGGGTCCGAAAGATACGTGTTTGCCGGGGGGGGGGGGGGTCCGAGGCATATTTTCGATAATTTTACTATGTAAATTTAATAAATTTTCATTTTCCAGGGGGGGGGGGGTCGGGACCCCCACCCCACCCCCCTCTAGATCCGCGCATGCTCATCACTGTTTTTAAAAAAATCATAACAAAATAAATGTTCATAAAACAGCTGTAAAATATAGCCTAATTGGTAGTTAAAACAAACACATTTAAAACTTATAAATACTTGTACTAGTATTGTCAGTAAAAAATTGAAGCATGTAACTTAGAAGTTTTTCAGATTTTTGCAAACACAAAAACACAACACAGTTCAAGAATTGATATATTAATTGATTGAAGAAATAAAAATACACATACATGAAGGAAATATAGCATTTCAAACTTCATGTTCATTTTTATACATAATTTGCAGAAATGATATATGCTGATACCTCAGCTTAACCATAGTAAGTGAAATTAATGTTTCAAAATGTAAATGTTTCAAAGTATGAGCTACTCAATAAGCCTAGGAAATGTTATGGCAATGACAGATAAGTGGAATGGAATAAATGAATCATTCATATTTTTAAAAAGGAATATGGCTAAGTTAAACTGTCAAGATCTGCATGGTCCTTCAGACAAAAGTTAAAACTAGTAAACTTTGTATATGAGATCATATGAGCTACACATTACTAACATTATACTATTATGTAACTTTGTTTTGAAAAAAAAAGATTAATATTAATAATAACAGATTTATATGTAACTCAAATTAAGCATATATTTACACATTTCAGTAAATTTAAAACTTAAGAGCCAATAGGAAATTATATTGTTTCAGATATTTATTAACTTTATATGTTCATCTCTTGTTATGGGCTAAAAAAATGATATTAGATAATACAATATTAAGTTTGTATGCCAGTCATATTGAAATGTCTTCAAAACATATTGTTACCCCCTTTTCTGACAGTGCTGTAGACCTTTCTTGCAGATAATGAGGGATGTTTGTTTTATGATTTGTGGCAGCTGATCAAGTCTAAAATAGGATAAATTGACATACTTCATTTTTTTAACTTTTCACAGAATTCAGAATAATTGGGTTTTTGGGTTTTTTTTGTTTTTTTTCATTCAAGCATTAGTTGAACTGAAGTTTGCTGTGTGTGTTTATATCTTAAAGCCTTTGTTAGAAGGATAGGGTTTAGATTTTACTCTAAGTGACCTTCTTTAAAACAATTTATGACCCTTGGTATTTGAAATTTTTGGGATTAAGTGTCAATCTTTTCTAATCTTTGTCATTCATCCTAGCTTTAATGCATGTTTTAGTGCAATAGATAAGATATTTTATATTGATACCATGTAAAATTTCTAAACTAGGAATGCTGTCATACTGACACAGATTAAATATGCATTTTGTGGGCCTTATTAGTTCCAGTAAGTTTACTCGTGCGTAAACTACTTGTAAACCATTACATGGTTTCCATGAATGGAAACTATTTGGAAACACTGTTAATTCATATATTTATAATATATTCACCTTTCCAACTAGTTTACGTAGTGCGTAAACCATTTATAAACCATATTAAGAGTTTCCGCAAATGGAAACCATTTGGAAACCATATAATAGTTTACGTAATGCGTAAACTATTTGGGAAACTTCAACTTCAGGTTTCCGCATAGTTTCCATATTGTTTCCATTTTGCGGAAACTGGACTTTTCATCCAGTGACTCCGCTATTCTGTTATGTAACACATTCGGGAAAGAAAAGAATTATAAAATAATACTCGATTTTATTATTTCGATCGGAAATACGATACGGTATTGAGGTGTCCCATGCCATTCATCGTCATGTATTACAACTATACCTTGTTCTTTGAATGCAATTACTTTTTGATTATCGTTTTTTACATATATAAGTATTATTATTTTATATATATATATATCTATAATCATTAAGTTAGGGAGAAAATATCATTTATTTGTATATAAAAGCATAAACAGATGATCTTTGTTTAAAACAGTTTGATGTCGCTAGCTAGGATATTTGCTATATATTTTTGATCCATGATTTCATTGGTTAATTTAGATATTGAATCTCGAATTTCGAATCTTGAATCTCGTATTTCGAATTTCGTATTTTGAATCTCGAATCTCGAATGAGCTTCTGGGCTTTCGTAAATACCTCATGCATCTCAATGATGATGTACTTACTGGATTGTTGGGACCCTTTTGTTGAAACAGTTGGATTGCTACTGGCATAAGTTTTCCCTTGCTGTTAACAAAGAACAAGGCAAGCGGAACAGGACACTGTGGTAAAAAAACAGAATAAAATTACCTGGTATGAGTTAATACACATTATTAGTTTTACCACCCATTTGAAAATAATTGTCATACACTGTCATTTAAACATGCAGAATATTTGGAATATACCTACATTAACTGATCATAAAAAATGAATTTTGTAGAATGTACAATGTACCTTTCGAATGTTTCTCCTTGTTTACGATAATTTTTCGAATTAATATGAGGGTGATAGTAAAACCAGATTCTGATCGACAGGTTGGTTTTTTCGAAAACATGTCTACAAAAATGTCATCTTTAAAGTATACTTTTTTATAAGGAAATAATGTCACTTACAACATATCCTTCCACACATGTTATTCCCTCGAGAATTTCTAGATCAATGATAAATAATCGTTTCTTTGAGATGGCTTCGAGAATTGTCATTCCTTCCAGAAACGGTTTTAACAATTCGTCTGTTACTTCGAATCTGACAATCACATGAATTTTCATATACATTTTGTACTTAACTGTTCGGAGGTTTTGTGTGATTGACAATATGTATGTAGATATTTTTTATTATGTCCAGTTGTGTGTTGGCCATTCATTTTTATCTTTGTACACTTTTATTACTCTTTTCAGTTTAAAAGGTAACCTTTAATACCGTATGGAAAGTGCTAATCGAAAATGTGGTTGATTTGTAAAAATATATACAATGATAAGTATACTCTTATGTGTTTTTTGAAAATGCAGAAACTTCAAAATGCAGAACTTCAAAAGCGATTTGGAAGGCTAAACATTTCGGTAAAGTTAGTTTTGAGTAATTGTGAAAAATCTCGTTCTTAAGGTAGTACAAAACAGATAAGCTATTTTTATCCTATCATTCAATTTTTCTGAAAATATACTAATTTGTTCTTTTGAATAAAATCTATAAATATTTCAAATTTGAAAAAAATCCGACCTTGCAATTTTTGCCTACATCGCCCCAAACCTACCAATTGAACCTCCTTTGAGTGGAGAATAAAATAAAATAGTGATCGTAATGATTTGCTATGCCAATTAGTTACTTTTCAAGATATTACACATATATGTGCTGCCTTCAATACAGGAGACATTTTTGTTACATAAAGACACTGAAATAAATTATTACTGGCAATTCAAGGTAACTTCTAATGTAAGCTATTGTAAAACTAGCGCTCGTGAATTCTCTTTTAAGACGATAATTTGCATCACTTATCAGTCTCTAAAAAGAAATTGTATAATTCACATTTAATTAAAATTAAACAGTATGATTTCCATGACCCTGTTATTAAAATATATCAAAATTATGAAAATTTGATCATTGGTTTTAGATTAATTGAAGTTTAAGTATATTTGACGGATGTAAAAATTAATAAAAATCCTAGATGACGTCATCATGTTTGACCTTTGCCCTTTTGAGATGACCTTGAAATTTATTTGGTGGAAAGTCTAAACACTAGGGATAGATGTGACCAAATTTCAGGTCTTTACTATGAAAGAAACACAAGTTACACATTTTGCAATGATATAATGCTAAATTGAACAAAACTTACGCGAATTCAATACAAATGTAGGTTTCAAAATTATCAAAATCCTCCTTACCTCAATTTTTTTATGCTATGAGTGATTGATGATTATGATTTACATTATTTTCTTAAGATAATGGACTGAAATTTACTTTTACATTATATTAAGCCATTATTTTGCCTATTTGAGAAAATATTTAAAAATATTGATTTCGCGGGTGTTTCGTACTACCTTAATTTTCGCAAGAAGCATAATCGTACTTTCATTAACACGGTTGCAATAAAAAATGAGCTACCATTTTGGGGTTAATGCTATAGATTTTGCAACAATGTGTTTGCAATTGCTATAATTTTTGGGCCCTCCGTAAAAAAAAGAACGAATGAAGTTTTATCAAGTTGTATTTGATATTATAACGAGTTCGACAGACATTTGATTAATGAAGTCTTTATATGAATAGAGTTTACTTAAGTATTGTTTATAATATTCCTACATAACTAATAGTGGTGGATGAGTATCAAATGCATAATACTTAATACATGTGAACTACTTAAAAAACGTTCCTCGACAACGTCTAAAGTTCACTTACACAATGTACATTGATAAAAAGTTAAAATTTAACAAACTCATGATGATCGCCTGTCATACGTTAAAATAGATGAAAAAAATAAAATAGAATAAACTTTGAAAAAATAACAATAGCACTGTTCAAATAATTTGATCCAGTTATAAGCAAAGTTATTGAAACGTGATTAATATTGCATTTTTGTCCAAATGTGTAAATTCGATCGAGATTCCCCATACAAGTGTAAATTCAAGCACATTTTCGATTAGCACTTTCCATACAGTGTTTATGTAAAAACATAGAAAATGATACACGTTTTCTTAACACATAAACCATTGTGTCATGATGTAACGATCTAACATTGCAGTTTAGATAAAGTGTAGACATAGACCAATCAATGCTTAAATAAACATTTAAGAAAGTGAACGTTTAATTTCCTTTGTAAATAAATCTTACTTCTTCGGTATTTCTGTGCAAAGACAAATCAAATTTGGATTTACGCTGTTTAATCGTTGCCAACCAAAACTTTCATCGCTTTTCCAATCATCCATTTCCTGCTCAATACAAAGTTTAAAAAAAACCAATAAATAAAGACATGTACATGATATTTTAACTGTCAAAAACAATGACAAAAGTCTTCACAAATGATCTTTTGTTGATTTCATTATTATTTTGGAAATATTAAAATAACTGGAAAAAATATTATAATATCAGATTTTTACCTTTGGGCATCCAAATATTTTTGAATAAACACCCTTCAAATCTTCTAAAGTTTTCCATGATCCACTCTTAAATACCAATTCCACGGCTTTCCCGGCAAGTAGAGAGTATTTTCTCTTTGCAATGTCTAACTAAACACAATTGCCATCTGGCATTCAAAAAATCTCTTTTGTAAACATTTAGTCTACATCAAGATATTAATGTTGTGTACATTAAACCTGTGATCTTTATTTCTGGTCTTGTACTTGCATTAAATTAAACTACTTACAAGAAGCAAATTGACGCAAAAGTCAAGAGATCGGCTACATTTTCTAATGAACTACAAAGTTACAAATTTTAAACGAGTTATCTGTGCTTTAAGTTTTTAAAAGGTCATAATCAGACAGGAGAGGTAAATATTTTAGTGTTTATGTGAGAAATCAGCGAACTAAAAAAATTCCGGAAATCATCTGGATTTTTTTGGATTTTACAATCTTGCGTTTGCGCATTACATTCAGGCTAAATCACGGTTGTATTCAAAACAGAGAAGACAAAAATAAGTACAAGTTGCTATATAATGGTTTTTTTTTCAATTTCTCTCATAAGAAATCATAAAAATATATGAACAGAATAAATTTTCAATAAAAATTTACAGGTATTTGTATCATGGTTTCTGAGTTTATTCCATGCAAATGTGATATTGGGAAACATAAACTAAAGGCAAAGAAATATTTGATTACATGCAAAAAATTTACATTATAGGAGAGCGTAGATAGTATGTTATATCGTTAAAAATGATACGGACCCGGTAATTGTCTTACGGACCCGGTTTAAATGCGTTCCGTGTATTGTCTCTGTAGCAAAGAAAATACGAAAGATAACTCTAACTCAGTGCATTTACTATGAAAAATCCCGAGAGTTCCGAATGTCAACATGGTGTGTAAATTTGAAGCGAGTAAAAACGTTGGTGAAAAAGTGTTTAAATCTTCCTTTATATGGATTAAATTTTAAGATGAAAGGTATTTACGTTATGTAATGTTATGGTTAATTTGACCGTTATTTTCAATGCAACTTAATTAATTTTCTCCAAAATCGTGTCGGAGCGATTCTGCAATTTTCTGCTACATTACGGATATATAGGATGCATTCTAACTGTGTTGAGGGACTGTTTCGAGACACAGTTAGATTATTTTAATTAGGAATAGCGTAGTGAAATTAATAGCATTATTGTAGGCTTAAAGCTTTGTTTTGTAAATACATGTAATGACGTTCTGACCCTGGTCTGTCAACAATACGGTGAACACCCTCTGAGTTACATGGGACATTGGTAGAGCCAGTAAAAATCTGTTGTGTGCAGTGGTAAGAGTTTCCTTAATGAATAAATGACAATAACAAACCGTCAACTATCTCAAAAATCCACTTAATTTAAGCTCCGGTGTGAACCGAACTCATAAATTGATTTAAAACTGGGGGTCAAACCCATCCTGCGCTACTCCGTTACGCAACAATTTTTCAAATATAAAAAACCAAAACAAAACAATTGAAAAATACCAGAATAATATTCAAATTCTTTGGAGTTTTTTTTTCAAAAGCACCCTACAATATGAATCTGTCGATAAATCTCAGACGCATTTAATGTGCTAAAATGTACAAATCACTGACTTTACACAAGAATTGTCAAAAGATGAAACTGTGCCATTCAGTCAATTGAAAGGTGACTGAAAGGTAACTGAAAGTTGACTGAATGGCATATTTGTGCCATTCAGTCACCTTTCCAGACTATTCAGTTATCATTAAGTTGACTGAATGGCAGAGCTTCATCCTGTGTCCCAAGGAAAAAAACAATGCAACTAGAACTAAAAGCATAATTAAAAACTTCATATATTTTTATAAGATGTTCCTGCTAAATTAGTTTAAAAATTATTTTCTTCATAGGACGATAAACAGACTACAAACTTACCTTTACAGAAGTCGAGAAATTTTCATCCTCTGGAACATTCTTTACCTTTAAACATAAAATATAAACCATGAATAGCTAGTTTGAGTTTTTATGATTTCACATTATAATAAAAGATTCCAGGTAGATTTAACTTCAATATTACCTGCACAGGTAGGCCTGATAATTTTTCCTCGTATTCATAAACCTTCTGTTTTTCTTGAAGTTCAGCATTCCTCTGCTCTGGTCTTGGATCAAACTGTGGCAGAAAATTATCGTATTTTCTAAAGTACAAGTCAACATCGGGACGAATCCATCGAAGAATCGGAAAAACTGACGTAACTCCACTCGCTTGGTTAAGCACTTCAATCTTGTCAACAAACCAATCGCTGAACAGTCCCGCTTTGTCTCTTCTTAATTTGATATCTATGACGTCGGGGATATATGTATCATCTTGAACCGTAAAGACGTCCAACTGGTCACGCTCAAAATCGTTTCTAAACAAGTTGTCCAAATTGGCAGGTTTGGTTTGTTTTCCAGAGCCATCAAGGAGGACTATCTCTACATTGGCGTCCATGCCAGCACCGAATCGGTCTCCTGTCTTGACTTTGATTTCGTATGTGGTCATTTTAACTAATATAAATGTCTGATTGAAAACTTATCCAGAGTACTGTATTTGTTTTTGATCGTCAAGTTCCGATTTTGCATATGTCATCAGCGTTGTAGCATTACCCTTTTCTTCAATAGGTGACTTCCTTTAAGAAAATAAAAATATAGAGTATAAAAAGTATAGAAGTAATTATTAAGCCAATGTTATTTTTCAACTACAGGCAAAAAAAGTGATAGATTAATAGTACATGTATAACAAAATCTCTAAAAACACGTGTTCTCACTCTATCTTTTCTCTCTCTATATATATCTCTCTTTTCCTCTCTTTCTTTCTCATCATTTACATGTGAATCATTTATTTTTATTTTTCGTAATAAATACACACATACATTTTAGTTCAATAAAACAAATAAGACAAAAATTACTGTACATGTATTTTGAATTTTATCATACCTGTATCAAATTATTTATTTTAAAAAAAAATGTTCTTTTTTTTAACAACGCCCTATAACAATAATATTTTTTAAAATTTATCATTACAGTGGCGTAGCTGCCGTTAAGCACTTAAGGTTGGTGTCTTCACATTATTTCAAGGCCAAAAATAAAAATGTTAAGATGTCACATTTAATTTGAACAAAAATACTACAGAGTAAAGATATGTCTTTTTTCTAGCTATTTCAAGACTCTAATTGCTTAAAATCACAAATATGCGATGTCATTTATGGTATGTATTGCGTGGTATCAATCGCTCAGTGAAAGCACCTGTGACGTCAATGATGCGAGTTATTGCGTAGTCAATCAGTGAAAAACAATGTCGGAAAATAAACTAAAAGTAAGAACTTTGAAAGAAATTTTCAAAATCATGAGACTAAGCTCAGATTCTTTCTAGCAATGAAAAAAAACATCAAAAGAGTTGCCTGCTAGTTCTACAAGCTCGTATTCGGAGACTTGCAATAATCTGCAAAATCCTCCCTACCCTGATAATGCAAATGTAAAAACTATAGCAATGGACGATTCAATGAAACAAGCGATTTTGAGTTCAAAGTAGGGCGATGCACATTTGTTTATATTTCCCAGCAGCTAAGTAAAATTAAACAAACTTGTTTAAAAAATTTAAAAATTAACCCCACCCTACCCTCACTACTATTTTCTGTAATTTAAGAACAAACTATAGGTAGTATGATCATTGTTTAATTGTTTAGTTCAAATAGGTTAAAAGCGATTCGTTTTAAATAATTAAGCTAAAGATAAAGGCTTTATAAAAAGAAACTTCCAATAACTCTGTGAATGGCTCATCCAATAAATCATGAATTTTAAAAATTGAATCGCATTAAAAAAATGTTTTTGCTTTTTTACTACGTAAATATTCGTTAAAACCCCCCAAAATTTTATTAACGAAAATCGCCTAAAATTTGTTCTTGGTTGATCCTTCACTTTTGGCAACCTAAAATGCAATTCGATTAAAATACAGATTTCTACAATAGCATTTAAGATGCACTGTTATAGAGATTTGTATTTTTGATGAGATTGACTAAATCGATATTAATTCTAAAACTTAATGAGCCATGGGAGTTAGCATTTTTTAAAAAGAAAGTGCTTCTTGTCAAACAAAAGAGTATCGAAGTGACGGGAAAATAAAGAGACATTATACTGTAATGGAGAAGGTAAGATATATGATTGCCACTGATGCGAAACTTGAAAGTATTCCATTTTTTCATTGAATGACGGCAAATAGTACAAAAACTTTCTATTGGTTTTGTCCAGAACTTTATGTCAGAACAAAGAGGGGTCAGATAAGTTATATATTGTTTTATACCATGGTTGAAACCTTACACAGCTGATAGCCTTTTTAAATAAAAGGCTCATTGCTTTTCGAGCTATTAGATTACATCCACAATGAACGGTAAAAATTAACAAGTAAGAGTGCACCTAGTAGGTTTAGAAAATCTGTTGTATAACTTGAAAAGAAACTAAAATGAAATGTATACCTAAATGTGTGCAATCTACATGAATCAATGTATGTATAGTATATCCCAATATATTTATGCAGCACATTTGGATGACTTTTATTAAAAAACACATAACTATAAAAGGAGTGCAATTTAAATAAATGAAAGGAAAATATATAAGATAACTTCATTCACACATTATCTCTTTTCACTCCGGAAATTTCACAGGAACGAAAACAGATCTGAGGTGACGTAGAATACCTCACACAGTTTTTCAACGTTATCATCCGGGTATGTTGTAATACAAAATCCCCGTAAACAACGTTTTGTAGCCCTGTCTTAAAGCTTGATAAGCTAAAGGGGCGTTCCAAACAAAACCCCAGAAATCTTGTAAACTTTTCATACTTTTAAATGAACATCATTTGAACCTTGAGGTATTTAAAGTTATCGAATAATAAAACAAAATGTTTATCGTGGATATCTTTGGACAGAGGTTTAGTATAATTTATATAATTGAAAAGGTTGATTTTACAATTCAAAAATAATAAATTAGCATCAATGATTACCATTGTCCTGGTCGACCATGAACAACATGTAATGATTGCTCAAATTGAGAAATGTATCACTAAAACTTCTCGATTTATGGTTAGATAAACAGCTACATGTAAGTAAGTAGACATTGTTCTTCTTTCAATAAAATTAACAATAACTGTATGTGATGATCGTCGATTGCCTAAAACAGGATACAAATTTAGATTTACTAGTTTTAACCACAATAAAATTGACAAGGTTTAGTTGACTAAAACAGCAAACCTATAAGGAATAGTCAAAAGATACTAGAGCCCAAAGCCATAGTGGTATTGTGGATCGAAGTCCTATTTAGAAAAGCCGTTTAAATTATTGTGTATGTGTACTGGGTATGCTTACAAAGACTAAAAGATGAAAAAAGAAAAGGTGAATGTCTAGTTTATATTTTTCACAACAAAGCTCCAGCACATGTATCTGGAATAGAGAAACACTTTTTTAGAAAAAGAGACGGTTAATAAACATCTACCAAATGCGACAGATCTCTAGCCAGGTGAAGTTTTTCAAATTTTATGCTATTACAGAATCAAATAATTTTCCATACAAACCACTTATCTTAGAAAGTTATAGACTTTTGCCTATTTACATTAGCAGAATCGATCTCGTTTCAATGTTAGAACTATTCGAAGTTAAATGAATAATAGGTATGTTTAATTAGAAAAAGGAACCGTTTGGTTTCGTCCTCCAAATGATTGGGTTTATTCCATCCGCATATTTTGTATCGATTGTAAACAAAACAAACTTTAGAAATATTTATGAACAAAATGTACACAGGTTTATTTTGATGAATTTATATATAGCAATATCAAAGTCGTTATACAATCATACCCGCCTCGACGTCGGGAGCGAATTTTATTATAAGGCGCAATAACGCAGTACCCTTTTAAGTTAATTTTGTTTTGAAAGCATTCTAAATAAATTATGTACATCATCTTCTCATTCAAATACGGCTTAATTGATCGGAGAAATTACTGCAATATATATTAATATACACGTTCTTACATAACCATCGTTCAAAAACGAAAAGAAAATTTGATATAAAATCAGACAAAGCAGCTTTAAAAAAACAAATTTCAATAAAAAAGAAAACGAAGACACAAATCTAGAAATACCTTAAGATTTTTCATATTTCAGCACATGAAGACCATACCAAAAATGTGTATTTTTAGTTTGGTATGCGATATGCAATGTAAAAAAACATATCATTCTTTATCAGCTTACCTCGAAATCGTCCATGAAGTGAAATATCCTTTATTGCAATAACGCAACACATTTAAAAGTTTCTTTAACAAAACTTAGTAGTCTAACGTATTGTTCAGGTATTTTAACAAAGGTGTGAGAATGTTCATGTCACATAAACACACATGTATTTACTTGCGGTTTAGAGAAATTTTAAACTTTGCATTGAATTTATTGAATGGAAGGTTGCATATACTGAGCATATATATACCTAAATGATCCCGGGTTTTAAGCAGTGTTGCACAGGAATGTTTCTGTATTTAAGTATTATCTGTTTTTAAGATCAAGAACATGAGCGAGTAACATGGTGTCGTTGCCTTTATGTTATCGTTATTCAAACATTAATTTCACTTGCATCTATCTATGGACGTTATTAAAGAGCTAAAAATATATACAATGTAAAAAAAATAAAAGTAATCTATATAATTCAAAAATACAGAAATATTTTACTTTTGAGCTGCAGATACGAAAACATGTTGGATTAACCTATTGTACCTACTGCAAACAGATGAAATAGATGCATATCTTTAAACACCCCATGGACATTGACAATGTTCCGTATTAAACATTTAACATTTCTAAAACATTTTTTTTTCGGTTCCAGGATCATGAAAGGTATGATTACGTTTAATTCAATAATGTATCCACTTTCCAAATACTTCTTTTAAAAGTAAAGTAAGAATTTTTCTGGCTAATTGATCTTTGAGAAGAAGATTTTTAGAGATTTTTTTCTATATATTTCTGTATAAAATGTTGACCCCCAAATTTGGCCCCATCTTACCGGCGAGGTTGATGGTTTGAACAATCTAAAATCTACACTACCTCGGGTAGCTTCAACACAAGTTGAAATCGGTTCAGTGGTTCAGGAGAAGAACTTTAAAATAGCCCAAATGGTGTTATATTGCAGAGATCTGTATTCTGAAAAGATTCTGTTCTATATCGTCTGTAAAAATCCAATCAGCCAGGCTGATTTACATGTAGTTATATTTTTAAAAGGAAATCGCTTCTGTTTAAACAAAAACGATGTCAAAATGAGGGGAAAAAGAAATCGAAGGTGCACTATACAGTTAAGAGGGGAGTAATTGAGATATATGATTAGAACCGATGATTTACTTAAATATATTTTTGTCAACCAAATTTTTCCCTATAATTATAATATATCAGCATTTCCAAGAGAAACACCTTATATATTTGCCCAACTTTGAGCTTTGATGCTACAAGAAATTTTACTTAAAGGGGCATGGTCATGATTTTGATCAAAATTTATTTTTCTGTTTTTATTATCTAAAATGATTTAGGAATGCATTTCTAATGATCAAATGAAATTTGAAAGTCAGTCGTAGAGTTATAAGCAAGATACAGGGCTCACAATTCTTTATCATGTAAACAATGCTCGTGTCCTGTTTTTGTTTACATAGGTTCAATATACCAGTAAAACATCTTTTTCAAGCTGATTTGTATATTTTCTTATTCATTTTAACCATAAATAAACATTTTCAAACGTTGAACACATTCATTTTAAGTCTAAAACTGGAATTTTCACTTCAACATTCAAAATGTAAACAAAAGCTTTGTTTATATAGTAAAGAATTGTAAGCTCTGTAACTCGCATATAACTCAACGAATGACACTCAAAGTTTGGTTGCCTATTAAAAATGCCTTACTAAAGCATTGTAAACTTTAAAATCGGAAAAATAATTTTTGACCAAAATCGTGACCATGCCCCTTTAACACAAGTACCTGAATCAAAAATATTCCAATGAGTCCAATTTCATTTGCAATGAAATAGAACAAAAGATTGCGTTAAAGGTCGTTTATTCAATGAAATAAATTTGTATCGTTTAAATTGAAAACAATAAATTAAACAAGAAAAAAAAACATTGAATAAACGTCAAATTAATTTGCAAAGGTGGGGTTAAAAACCGCCACAGATGAAAGACCTTGGTCTTGAGGGACACCACCCGAGGACTCATTGGAAGAAATGGAAAATAGTTAAATCATGTTTCCTATTGTTTTCTCCCATAGTAGAACTTTTGTAAAAAAAAAAAAAAAAACCGTTTACGTGAATAAAGTTTAATACATCATTAATTGTGAGGGGCTGAAAGACAATGGCTTTTCAAGACACTGCATAAACACAAAAAAATGGTAAAAATTGATAAATAAGACTTAAGATAGACGCTTCCTGAAATCTGCTTTAAACTTTTAAGAGAATTTAAACGACATATAAACCGAATTTTGTGAAGTCTACAGCAACCAATGTTTATAATTATGTACAGATAAACGTAAATCTTAGAATTCAAAAATGATACAATGAGCATCAATTTTCGTTATAGTTCTCGTTAACTAAGAACAACTGATAAAATGATTGTTCAAATTAAGAAACTTGTCACTAAACATGGTCGATTTATGGTCACATATACAATTTGGTTGTTATACATTTCTTAGTTTTATCTGTTTTAAACTGTTTTTAACAATCAAGCTGGAAACTATTAGCGCTCGATATATTGATATATAAATAATGTTATTGTTTTTTATTTTAAAAAATGAACAATGTCACGACAGCCGTCTTGTGTCTAATCAGTTGAACAATAAGAGGAACATTAATAAGTATTTACAATTTTTATCAGTATATAAAATCAAAAAATTACAGATATACAGATTCACAAAAAATATTGAAATAAAATTAAAATTTTTATGATAACAGTCCGACCCTATGGCCTCCTGTGGGGGTATATTTGCCTTCAGCCCCCTTCCATTGTTCCTCCAATGTGTTCTCCTTCTGTTTCTTGTCCTAAAATGACGGCTTCCGTCCTCCGGCTTGCAGTGTAATAATGAATACAAGCAGAATGTTACACGGGTAGAAGGATGTTAATTACTGGTGTCTATCGTTGTGTCAACACGGGAGCATTGCTTGAACCTTGCTGGAGCCTTTTAATTTAATATCAATAACAATATTTTCAATTAAACATTAAAATAGATAAACCTTTTGAGCAGTTTTTGACCTTTTGATACATATAATGTAATGGGTACAGAATCTGTTATTTAAAAAACTTCAATTGCATTTTGCTAAGGAGGATGTGGTGTTTTCAAATGTATCCATCAATGAAATCAAGATAGGGGAATTCTTCCTCCTATATGCGCATCCTGAGACATTCCTCAAAAACAAAGACATAGGCAAAATTCTTTGCAGTCCAAAATACCAAACACAAGTGTTGCACAGTCATAGATGAAGTACACATGGTCTCAGAATGGTGTGTAAAGTATTGTATTTGTTAGGGTCATTGGTTATTTTGTTTTCAAGCTTTGTTATTTTAATTTGTTTTCAATATCTATATATTTATAGATATTGAAAGGGGAAAGATTTCTTTAAAGCTTTTTCAGAGGTGGGACAGTGAACTTCCATATTTCCTAACGTTCACATTTGGCACTCACTGCCACTGCCACTTCATCAGATCTGAAACTGTTAAGTAATCTTTTAGAGTTCCAGAATACTCATTTCAATGTTGCTAATCCTGATCGGCCAAATATTTATCTAGAAATAAGGAGTCGACTACCAAATATCAAAAGTATGAGAAATATCATGAAATTTTGAAAGGAATAGGAAGTGAAATCCTTGTTAAGTTGGCGACATATTCGGTAACATTAGTATACTGTGATAATTTAGAGAGTGTTGGCTATAGCTATATGTATATATACCAACTTCTTGGATCAAAGGTATACTGTGGCAAAGAGGCAATACCTGAGAATAGAATAGTTGCTCAGTACCATAAGGTCTATGCAACCCGCATGAACATTTTTATTGTGCATGAGATTACAAAGACCAATCCTAAAATAAGGCTGAATTTTGCAACAGTTGCCCTAGGCATGGGACTAAATGCTCGTTCTGTGACAAGAGTAATTCACTAAAAGTACTCTTAAGTGTAATATTAAAGTAGTTTCAATTTGAGAAATGTATTTATACTGGACTTGAGAAGCTTTGTTGTTTCAACTGTAAACAGTAAATACCATGCACATAGAGGTCATGTTTTAATATACATACTTTCATACAAATATATTGACATTCATTTAATATTTCCGCTTATGTTTGCATTGGAAATCTGCGACGTACAATTTCCTGTGGATACACTTTGCTAATTCATGCGCATAAGCTCAAATATAAACGTCACCACGTGTTTTGAGTATATTAATTTTTGTAAGATTAACAAACGTTCAAGCTTACATAACCAATTTGATATGTACATTAAAACTTGTCTAATCCGGCGGAGGGTGGTTCTAAAAAATTTGGCCGGATTAGGCAACATCCGTTTTGGAGAACATTCTTGCAAATTAATTTTAGTATTTAATGCAGTATGTCTTGATCATCTATTCTTGCAAAATGTTCAATTCTTCTGAAATATGTTATTCCTCCTTGATCGTGATTACGGTGCCAATTTTCATATCATTTTTTTATTTGGAAAATAATTGCATAACGGAATATGTACGATGGAAATACTTTTCAATCAATTTATCGTAGTTGATAAATTTTCAAACACCCGATTAACCTAAGAAGTCTGATTCGAGACAAGTGCATTAATCACTGAAAATTGTTAAACAAACATTGACCACGCGACAAGTCAACAGGTGGCTGATTACGTAATGGCGAGAACTGTTTTGATGCAAGGAACAATGGAGAAATATTCAAATAAACGGGAATTAATAAAGAATGGAGCATTTTGACAGAATAAAATGTGACTCTGTAAGTGTAACCATACCACGCGCATTACAACCGATATCGGCAGTCTTACTCCCGCGATATCCAGAATCATGAAGTATAATTAGACAACTGGCCCCACTTTAGATGTAATTCTGGCAGAAAAAAAATGCGTATTTATTTATAACAAGACTTTAAGGTATAAACTGAAATGAGATGATAGTTTTAATTTATATTCACAGTTGTTTAAATCAAAAGCAATGACGGGAAAATCGATAATTCAGAAGTAATTATCCCGCATAAGGCCGATCGATAAGGGGCCGGATTACGGAAGATAACTCTCACTAATTATAAGTAGTCGGTTCTTTTCATCACGGCCGCTTTACAGAATAGACAGGATCCGGATTGCACAACATTTTTTAAACATAAAATGATAAGAAAATGTCAAGGGACTGGATAATTTCGCCGGATTGGACAACATGCCGGAATGCACAACATCCGGCTTCAATGAGTTTTACTGTACTTTGAAAAAAAGTCATTAAATTATATCTACTCCTTAATTAGATTTTTCTCTACAAAGTTTTTGGCACTATATTTTAGTCGTGGAAGCGTACTAAATAACATGTTAATGTGGCTGTTCCATGTATGTTTCATATCCCTGACTGAGAGAGTATATAATGTCTTTACAGCGACGATACACATATATTTCATACCAAAAACACCCATCAGTACGAATATAAATATAAGCATTTAATGCTTAAATATACATGACTTGTAAAAAATTAAAAGAACTGATATTGTTATATTGTTCATTAATCTTATATATCAACACATAATTGATACAAAGCTATTAAAATACAATCAGATACACAATATTGTGTCTTTATTGCTCCTCATATGATTAACCAGTCATTCGCTAGTGGCACCTGGAAGTTCATTTTTAAACGCCACACTACAGAGTCAATAGATTTCATGAACCTGTCCTTTATGTCATAAAGTTTATCATAAACACTAGCTTTAAAGAATTTGAAAGAATTTAATGTCCTCCCCTCTGTATACTGAAATAGTTGACTTTGATGCATGTGTCCCAGTAGAGTTAGTAAATCAGCAATATATAGGCGAGATTTATGATAAGTGTTCAAAGTTTTATTTACAAGCAATTTGTAAATCAACATTTTCTGTGATGCTGTCTACAATTGGTGCAGCTTTTGACAATTTTTTTCTGGACTTGACGGAAAAGGCCGAGCGATGTTCCGATTTTTTTTCTCGACTTTACGGAAAAGGGCGAGCAATGATCCGATTTTGATCTGTACTTCATGCAATATGACGTCATAATCAGCTTTGACGTCACGATCTACATTCAATCCATTCGATAGTTCTCAGGGAACGTATCGTACCGTTAAAAGAGAATTATATTGAAACAGTAATAAAACCGCTCATTTCCTTTATATTGATGCTGATGTTTAATGCTAGACGTATAGAATTCAATTATATTGATAATCAGTATCAAATAATTGGCTGATTTAAAGCTTCAGTTCAAGTAAAAAGACTATTTATATATAATTGCTTTCGAGACTCTCCCTGCTATATGTAAACAACTGAATGAAGAAATTTTAAAGCATGTAAAAAAAACAACTTGTTGCAGGTGAAAGATCAATACAATTTTTAAATATTTTACGTAAAATTTGTAGAGAATATAAGTACCAATGTGAATCATGCTTAGGAAACCGACGGATATATCCCAATTTTATGTATATCGCTTTAAATTAGTAAAAATGTGCCTTCTTTTAATGATTTGAAGAAATGTTTTTAACAATAAAGAACCTAAAAGATTATGACATAACACAGGATTTTTCTTAAAGATATTTAAAATTTAATGTCATTAATCACCTGCGCCGATGCGATTTAATTAGATAAGTTGCAATGTTAGGATACGCTGGTCCCTTTACAACGAAGTACATATGAAGTCACAAAAATGCATCAAATATAATGTTTAACATTGGTTTTAATATATGTTATTCAGATTTTAAGGAATACTCCCGGTCAAAAAATTCAGTTCATTCAAATAATAATTATATCGTTTTTTCAGTCGTTTTTTAGCTCCGGGACACCTCAACATTGCTGCGAACCTAATTACTGTAACTGCACACCATACATTCACACCGCAATGTTCAATTTCCGTATCATAACTTATATTCAATATACATTTTATGTTCATTTCCGTTTTGTACTTAACGGCGTTCCATACAGCAGGTCAGATAACCCCAGAACATTTTTATGTTTGTAAATATACAGAAGAGAGATGTAGAGAGATAAAAATATATCTTTAATATAAGGAGAACAATCCGGAAAACCTTTCTCTGATATTCCGACTTTAACATACAGTCATGTAAGTCCGGTACCAGTATTGCCGAGTACAGTCGCGGATGTAAACTGACAGACACTGTTGGAACATTACTCGCTCTACAAAACTATTTAGTGTATCAGACCTCTTAATGTTATTAAACGAAAACGTGGTAAAAGCAGAAACTTGGGACAGTCTATAGTAATATAGGTTTTGTAGTTAATTCTGCTTCTAGTCCGAAATATCTGATATTTCCTGGCTTTTTTTTTAACCGATTTTGATATTTTACATGCCAGGAAAAAGTTAGAACCAGCGTTATTTCGAAAACTGAAAATTCGCGGCTCGATTTTAAATATTTACGAGTTGAATCACAACTAATAAATAAAACGATTATTTCACTGCTCACTAATATCGCTTTTATGGGTCCTTACTTCCCATTTTATCGAACTCTTGAGATTTGTTTTGATTTTTTTTTAAATCTTGCGAGAAAATAGCTCAACAACACTTTTGTTAATCAGCGTGATTATCAAAATGTGCAGTAAAATTATATTTTAAACTGTATTACTTAGTTTAAATATATATCTATATAAAGGGGCATTGTCACGCTTTTGATCAAATCCTATATTTCTGGTTTTATTATTTACAATGCTTTTGGAATGCATTTCTAATGATCAAATAGAATTTGAGAGTGATTCGTAGAGTTTTAATTAAGATACAGGGTTCATAATTCTTTGTCATGTAAACAAGGCTCGTGCCCTGGTTTTTGTTTACATAGGTTCAATATACCAGTAAAAATCTTTTTCAAGCTGATTTGTTTATCTTTTTATTCATTTTAAGCACAAATAAACAGTTTCTAACGTTTCAAACATTTATTTTAGGTCTATAACTGAAAATTTCACTTCAATATTCAAAATGTAAACAGACGCTTTGTTTACATAGCAAATAATTTCAAGCTCTGTAACTCGCTTATTACTCAACGAAAGACACTAGAGTTTTGGTTGCCTAATAAAAATGCCTTACTGAAGCATTGTAAACTTTAAAATCGGAAAAATAATTTTTGACCAGAATCGTGACCATGCCCCTTTAAAGAGACATGGTGACGCAAAAACTAGTGAATTGAATAAAATAGAATTTTTTGGTGGCTTTTGTAAATTTTGTTCAGTTCTTGAAAATATGAGGTTTCAGAAAATAACAAGTTTTATAAAGTAAAAATTCAATTGTTACGGATAAAAATATAATTACTCGTTGGCCCAACACGTAAATATTGTTCACTCCTCCTTCTACAATTGTACGCATGCGCGGAAACGACATAAACAAAAATGGAGTCTAGCCACGAGAAACGAAAAGTAGGTAGACCGAGGTTTTTGACGGATTCTGCAAAGAAAAGAATTGCCAGAGAAAGGAACAGGGCAGCCGTGTTCAGAACAAAGGTGTACCTTGGAGACCAGTATCAAAGATGGATGTTAAAGAAAGAGGAACTCGGCGAAACGCATGCTGGACTTGCCAAGATATTGCTCGACAGGTTTGCTGGATCATTATTTTTACTTTTTCACAAATCTTATGTTAAGTTTAATTAATTGATTTTTTAAATAGTTTATACTACATTGCAGTACAATTTTGTACACAAACATTTAGTTTTGTTGTGTATTAACAGTCTACTTGTGAAATGTTCATCTCTGGGGGCCCCCGCGGGGTATTTTTAGAATAAACGTGGAAAACATAAACAAAGTCGTTAAAACACAACGAATGCGGCCAAACATTATGCATTGGGTCATTTTAATAATTGATATATACTATACGTTAAAAAATTGACATTTTTTATTTCTGGAATAATTATAATATGTACATGTAATAGCAAAAGTTGCTGGTAATGACACAGTAAAAAAGAATTCTATATACAAAAAAGTCCACACCACTGAAGCTTTCAACGCAATGTATTTGATGTATTTCATTTAATAGGTTTTCTACAGACAGTGAGACAGAGTCAAGTTCAGCCCAAGGAGCCCCCTATCCTCAGCAAGGAAAGGCATCAACTCCTGTCACAAAATTTAGGAAACGTCACCTTTGTCCCCCAAATGTATCAGAGATCTCCTCAGCCCTGAGGTAAATTTAAACAGACAGTTGAAAAAAATAAACACTAAAAAGTAATACACACAAGAACATGTGCAATATATGATAAAAGTGTTGTTTTTTTTTCATTTTCAAATTGATTGCTTATTTTGAAACTTTTAGAAAATTCATATTTAGGGATAATAAGGCTTGGCATCAAACCATCCAAATTATTGGGCAAAAATGGTAGGAAAGCTAAAATGTAATGTTGTCTCACTTTGTCAAAGGCAGAGGGCAATTACTAAGCATTTCAATGTCTTTCCTTGCACTGAAGGACAAATCTAATTCTATTATTATTGCCTTCCAGGGCATTTTATATACATGTATAAGATACTTCTCATTATGATAATTATGATTAATTTATTGTAAATGAGTTATTGTCATTTTTATTTTAGAACACTTTTATTTGATTTTTCTGTTATATTTTAAGTGAGAACACAGATACAGATGCAGGTCCAGCAGTCTTAAGATCATCCATTCAACCATCACCTCAACCAGCAACAACCAGTAAACAAGAATCTCCTGGGTAAATCTGAATTCAATATTGTAATCGTTTTGGTTAACATGTGTCTATCAATCAATTTATATGGAGGCTAAATATATACTGGTAGCTAAGTACATGTAGTTAGAGTGTTGGAGGATTTAATAGGTTGGTTTAAGTACCAATTTACATATTTGATATATAAAAATGATCACAGAACTTCTATTAATATGTTGAAGATATGCATATAATTGTACCGGAACATACAGTTTGTCCATATGCATGTATATCTGTATATATAACTTTAAATAAATTATATTATTACAGTCCAAGTCACAAGAGAAGAAAGTTATATGCTGATGAAGGATCATCATTTGTTAATCCTTTCGAGTAAGTAAATTCGAACTGAATTGCCTTTATTGTGATAACTTTGGTTGGTGAGCTTAATTTTAAATGCACCTTAAACTATACATATACTATGTGATCAAACAAATACTTCAATTATGAACTTTTTGTTTGCAGTGTTACAATAGATGTAACTGAAGACAGTATCAGTGATGTAAATTCAGATGAGGAATACGAACCCAGCTTTAATATAACACTTTGTGTGTTCCTGTGATTGACTTTGCAAATGCACCCAACCTTGCTAAATTCTCATTGCATTGGAGTACTAGTTTAATTTTCATACTACATCTTGTTCAATTTGATTTTGTGCTTGTTTTGAATGTTGCCAAAGAAGAATGAGAAGTCATAGTATTACAGACTTTGAATGGTCTCTTTGTAGATATAAGGTCAAAAGAAACAAAAGGACATGTTCATTATGTAACCGAAATTTTGTAGAAAATAAATGTCACTTTCTTACTTACTGTCCATTATATAAAGAAGGAAGAAATTATTTTATTCATTATATCTATCAATTTATACTATGAACAAAGAATGACAAATTTATCTGGTTAAAGTCCAATGAAAACAAAATAGTACTTTAGAATTAGTGAATTTCTAATTAATGCTTTCAAAAAAAAAGACAATACATGTACTTTGAGTGAGACCTAAGTGAACTAGTGAAATACTTATAAAGAGCATGACACCATCTTTGTATAAGCTACTTTTTTCTGACCACATAGATACGTATATTGTTAATATAACAAACTGTAAATTTGCCGGCCTGTTACATGTTTATGTATGGGTATTGACTATTTTGTAGGTAGAATCTTTCAGGAATTTCTCTCTACTAATTGTAATCTTGTATGCCAAAAATTGGAAATAAAACTATTGACATATTATTATATGCTACCTGAAAATTAACAGTTTTTTATAATTATCCATTCCATCCTTTGCTCAAGTTACTAATAGACTTTTAATTAACACTCATACAATGTTGAAAATTATTCAAATTAATATGCTAGTCAAGACATGGTATCTAAGTTTTCAATAAATTCTTTCAAATAATATAAAATCTGAATTGTCATTTATTTTGGTGAACACTACCGGGTAATGCAAAACAACAGCAAAATGAATTTTTACATTTTTATTGCAAGGGATCATTTTTAAACCCAACATAATGTCCAAGTGGGTCGGGAAATTTCTCTCTGATGCGCCAGACACAACAACTTGGAATGACACGTCTGTCTCCTGCCCCAAGCCTACCATGGTGCCAAAGAACAAACTGACGGTAGGCTGTATGTCTGTTCGCTCGGTTCCTGTCCTCGTCTTCTGGCATTGCCAGGATATCCTGCCGGTAGAGTCTGGCTACAGCCAGGACAGCCTCATCGAGCATAAGAACTCTGAAATCCTGTTGATGACATAAAAATATGGTACATGTGAATGATTTATGATTGTAACAACTTGTAAAAAGTTTCATTACTTTTTAATTTTGGTGACAAAATGATCCACTTACAGGTAGTCTAGAAATGCAACTCTCCGGATCTTTTTGACAACACAGTCGTTCCCTTTGAGTTGGCATTTCCTTACAAAAAGTGCAGACACACCAAGACAGTTGTGTTTGCGAGGGCCCAGGACCTTCAGGTTGCTGTGGTTCCTTGTTGCTGGAGCCTAGAATAGCAAACAAGTACTCTGGATTCTCATTGACAACTCTTATGAGAGTTTCCCTCATCTCAGTAGGGGAGAGTGCATCAACTCTTCTCTAAAAAAAAATATTAAATGAAAGAATATAAATTTAATATGTGCATTAACATTATTACATATAAGCCTATAATAAGTGTTTAGTACATAATTAATACATGTCTTCAAAATTTATATATGCAAAAGTATTCATGCAATATGCAATTTCATTATATTCAAACTTATAAATACCAGTAATGTAATATTGTTTCTGTGTATTATTCTGTACTGTACATGCTCCTAGCTAGTAAGCCTTTATTCAGTCTGTTGAAATTACACTAATTTTATTTAGTATATACCTCAATGTCTCGCCTACGCTCTTCCAGTGCTGCGAGTGCATCGTCAGCGGGTTGTTTTCTTTTGCTGGCTCTGCTCCTAGGCCTGGTGGCCCGCGGCCGTTGCGACTCAGCCCGGACCGTTCGAGGTCGCCCTCTCCCCCTTCCCGACACCTTTCGTGGTCTCCCACGCCCCCTTCTCTGATTTGTCAACTCCTCGGTCGATTCGTCGTCTGTACTCTAAAAGGGAAACACATTTTTGCATCAATTGACACATTTCAGTCTAATTCTCCCGCCGAAATGTCGGTATATCGTGTCCCTTCATGGGGCCCCACACAATGAAATCTACCATTTATCATTATTTTAAGTTGATTATCCAGATAAAAACGTTATAATGTTTAAAAATATTTACATTTAAACCATTTAAACAGATTTATACGCTATATGCGATTGTACTTAGAAGTCTTACCTCGTTGTATTCTGATTCCATCCTTTTCTGTCGCTTGTCAATTAATGTCACGTGACGCTAAACGTAAACTAAAAACCGTTCCGGATCATGCAATCTTCGTTTTCCCGGTGCATTCAAATTGCATGTTTTGTCTGCATTCCGGTGGAGATGAATGCACAAAAACTTGGCTATGGTCATCTTTCTTCACAATCTTTCAATTTTGTGAAAAATATTTACGAAAAAAATATGTAAGTTTGAGTCACCATGTCTCTTTAAGATCGAGCTAGAATGCCGCTTTCAGTTGGAGGCGGCGAATTTCCAGTTTTCGTAATGGCGCCAGTTCTGACTTTTTCCTGGCAAGTAAAATATCAAAAGCGCTAAAAAAAAAAAAAGCCTGGGAAAACGTCAGATATTTCGGACTTATATAACTTTTGCCCCATATGAAATTTACTGATCACGTATTTATAACCCATATTAGGTCAACTATAATCCATGTAACGATTATGTCCTACCGACTGCCATTGTGTAATAGCAAATAATGAACACATCAATAAAAATTAAGCGTTTTGTAACAAAGTAACGAGTTTTCATTTGGCTTCCGCTTCGCCTCACCATCTATGATGTTGATCAATTTAAAATATTTCTGTAGTCAGTCAGTAGCAAACCTAATAAATAAGTTATAATATCTTACCTCCTGCTAAATTGTGAGAAAATTATTGGTTAACAGCAGTCACGCGGAGACACAGTCAGAACGAAATATAACTCCCCTTGAGCATTATGACGTCATTCTTATAGTATTTGACGTCAGGTTTTGTACCCAAATAGAAACTTGTAACTTTGTTATAAAACGCTTGATTTTCATTGTTTAATTATATTTATGTAATTTACACAAAGGCAGTCAGTAAGATATAATCGTTACAGAGTCATGTAGTAACCGGGTACGGGATGTAACATGGTTAGTAAATTTCATACTCGGCTCGGCTTCTTCACCTAACCAGGTATGAAATTTACTAACCAGGTATCATTTCATACCCAATCACTACATGTGTAGCAGGTCAATGCCGTATTGGTTTTTATCAGTACTTCGCGTTGTGTTTATTTTTGTTTTGAGACTGAATTTGACCTCTACATTAAGAATTAAACTTTACTAATTATAAATAAGGTATGAAAACGACTTAACTCTCAATATAGATAAACCAGATATAATAAACCAAAACTCAAAGTAAATGAAAACCAAGATTAGCAACCCTTTATAAATTTATTATAACAAAATAAGAACACAAGTTTACAAGTACTCAAAATCCCCCAACCCTAAAACCTAACTTTAACAGGGACCTCAAATAGACAGACGAGACGGGGACTCAGGAGAAAAGTAGCTAGCGAAACCAGCTGTCTCCCTCGTCAAATATGAAGATACACGACTTTATATATGGGACAGAACAATAGACAACTGTCATTAACGTTATTGGTTATCGTATAAAGTGGGCGTTACCAAACTAATAGAGTTAAATCTCATCGGGATCGGAATACTAGTAAAAATAAATATAAACAAAATCCCGATCTACCACACATGCAAATGTAACTAGTTAAACAATCTTCAGTTTTTTGAATGCAGAAACATTCGAATTTTAATATTCCATAATATTAGAATATTAGGATTTTATTGACGAAGATTACAAAGATTATGTAATATAGGATATGTAGATTAATTTCAGTTATATGGATTAATGTATGATGTGTATATCTCGTAAAGCATATCATTTTTCACTTTTCCCTCAGATGTCTTTTTCATTCATCTATACGCTTATTGAGTTGGGAATATCTTCTGGCAAAAGGTAGTCATATTTTTTCTCAAGTTTCTCATTCCTTTTGTGGATCTTTTCACTTATAGACCTTAAATCTTCTCTGAATCTGAAGGGAAAATATAAAATTATAATCGTTCATTGAATACATATTTATAAACATATTTGAATTGCAACAAATTACGTAAGTTTTCATCTGCTTATGTAAAAAAAATATAGACCGATTATTTAATACGTGTATAACGTGAGTTATATTTCTGGTAAAAACGACAAACCATATAACAAAATTCAAAAGATCAAAATAAGTATTACTCTTCCACTATCTTCACAGCTGAAGGGTCGTAGGTATATGTAACTTCAAAGTCGCCCAGGGAATTAACGCTCTTATCGCTGAGAAGTTTTGTAATGATCATTGAGTCCAAAATATTTGATTTGTCGGGTAGCGCATCTAAGATATCCTTTTCTGTCAATGGGTTCTGGAAGAGAAATATTAGGCTATTTATCTTATTTTATTTAAAACATAAACACACAATTTTTGAATAATTTAAAGTCCATATGGTGTATTTTTTAAAGGAATGATACTACCTGCTTGTCATCTATCAATAAATGTGATGATTTCGATTCTATGTTCATATAACATACATGTACTTTTTTATGTTTAAAGCGATTTTTTTATTGAAAGAATCCTGACATTCGAGACTAAACTTCAAATTCTTATTTTTGGGGGTTAGTTTTAATCAACTCTTCTATGCAGTTACTCCGTCAAACCGGAAGTGAAACAGTGTGTTGGCCTAAGCACAAAACATCAATGCTGACAAAACTTAGTACTTGAAAATATTTGATAAATTCGATGTGATGTACATGTATTCTGAAGCATCGTTTCTCAAGGAAAGTGTTTTTTAATAAATACCTTGAGAAATGTCAGATGTTAAATGGTACAAACAATTTAATATTTGTGTAGTCGTATATATTCGTATGCCAGCGTTCAATATTGATTCGATACAATTTTACAGAAATATTTCGATTAATGATACATAATACATCGTAGAGTTTGATGAAGTTAATTCCATCTTTAAATACTACACAACATGATATATATGGAGCTTTTCGTCTATAGCTGGTCACTCTTCTCAGAAAAGCTCAATAACTAATTTTATAAAAATATGCGCATTTATAAAAATAAGGTAACAAACTACTTGTCATGCAAAATATAAATAATAATCCTTAAAATCAACTCCCGTTCGTACTTTAGAACTTTGATTATGTTTAAAATGGATTATTTGTGCACTTTTAGTGACTGAATGAAATTTAATGTGATAAGTCAAGTTACAAGCGAGATGTAGTTTTCTTACTATGTAAACACTGTTCGAGTCTTATATTTGGTTACAGATACATAATAATTATTATATGACTACAAAGTAACGATTCGCCACTTCTTTGACAAAATGACTCGTGCCAAATAAGATAAACAAACTTGCATTTTCATTGATAATATTACCAATATAATTATATTAAGCAAATTGAATCAAAATTTAATTGAAAATTATACCACTACAACATGTACATGTAACCAATAACAAGGCTCAAGCTTTGTTTACATAACAAAGACGAACTGTGTATCTTGCTTGCAACATAAAATTTTAACGAAGCAAGAACTATTCCTAAATCAACTATTCTAGATTTTAAAAATAAAGAAAACAAAATTTGATAATTTTGAGATCAAATCGCCTCTAGGTGCCTTAAAACCCTTATCATAAAATTCTTAACATAATTTTATCACACATATTTGTTCAAATATATGCTCTGTCCTTTATAACAAAATACATGTGCATGTAAATTGTGCTAATCAAAACAGGGCGATTGTCATTTTTGACCCACTACTAAGACAGTATTAAAGGATTTGACATTAGTCTAAGTCAATTATGATTGAAAATATCTCTATGATTGCAATACAGTATCTTCGGCCATTGGTCTGTGATCGTTTTTATACTGATTGTGATAGCTTGATACATGACTCAAGTTTTTAAAGTCATGTTACTATACCTTTATTCTAAGCGACCTGTAAAGAACAGTTGCAAAATGTTTTAATATACCTTAAGGCTCATTGTTTCACAAAGTCATTGTAAATGTCTGTGAATGTGAAAATATTTTTATGACGGTTTTGTAAAAAATGAAGTTATTTCTAGCTCACGCCAAATGCATATCATACATGCATGTATTCTAGAAGAATCTATAACTTAGCTTAAAGAGGTTCGCTCCTCAGGTTTTGGGTAGCTATTTTGGGTCACCTATAGTCTGAAATTTCTGCATCACATATTAATTCTAGTAGTATATTTATATTTTACAATGCCAAATAAACTTTATTGAATAAAATTGTTTCAAAAAAATTTCATTTTTACAGAGTTTAGTAAGGGACTATATTTTGTGGCGGAAGGTTTTCAAGAAAGAAATGAACAATTTTCATAATTCATTATTTTTAGAGTACTGTTACTTTAGCTTCCTAATTTTCAGCACAGACCAAACTTCTGGATAGTTTGTGTATTATGATATATTCATGATGTTCTAAAAAACATATTTAAACATTATTTTAATATTTCTATCGATAAATTTTGGCATATTTAGGTTATATTTCATAGAAGTTAAGAAAAAGTTAACTCCAATTTTGGTCTGAAATTAGCTTATTTCATGCTATATCTCAATTTTTTGAGATGTGACCCCTACTTGTTTTACTTTTAAATGAGACAATAAATGTATGTCTATTTGTATGCAAAGTTTGGGAAAGATGACATTACTTTATAATTTTTTTATTTGCGTTATAATTTGATTACTCCAAAATTTTGTAACATCTGTTGTGTGTTCTTTATGTACTGGGCTTTGAAGCCACCAGTAGAGCAAGAATTTTTAAACTTTGACTTAGATTTTACTTTTATAGTCACTACATGTGTTTAACCTTATACTGTATAAAAATCATAACTAAATAATAGTTCAAACTATAAATATTTGTTTGATTTCTTCAAATTATCAATTTCCATGTCAAATTTTAGCAAAAATTTCAGGAAAATTATCATTTCTGTTTGGAGCCCAATATTTTCAAAAAATGGCATGTGACATGGGTCACAAATAAAATAAATGAACATTTTAGGTCCCCATCTTTATATCCAAGTGGTTTTCGGATGATTGACATTACTATTATTTCAGGTGCCAACCTCCTTAATTGGACAAAAATGAGTTGATTAATCTTCTACATCGGGTAAGAAGACAATCAAGTGTTTTGAATGCGTTGTCTAGTGCCAATATCGGAGATTAAAACGTTTCATATTGACAAATCTTATTTATCTCATATCTACGGCATGATACACATTTATGATAAACTAAAAGCATATATGGAAATACATCCTAGCGGTTTACTTTATTTTTTGGAGGAGTTCCTTTGAGCATTGACGGGTAATTTGGTGGAAACCCGTATGTATCATATTGAGGGAAGTTGACAGCTGCATGTACAACACTAGAAGTGAATATCAGGGTTGTTATGAGAGCTACCAGCTCATCAACTGAAGACAACCGTCCATTCTCAAATGGAAGTCCCTGGTAAAAAAGAATTTACACCATGTCAAAACATACAACTAATGCAACTACATATACAACATATAAGCCACTTATTAACATGATATGGGTTTTTTTCTGTGTCTTCAGTATACACGTGGTTAGCATTGATATAAACGTAAAAATATTCTTTGGCAAACTGAATATCCTGAAAAATGTATTTAAATTTATAATATGTTTGCTTATAATGCATGAACTTCTAGCTTTAAAAAATGATTTTATAAGTCGCACAAGATAACAGATTTCATCGGGTAAAAAACGTACTAAAAGTCCACAGCCGCCTTCGGATCTTGGGTTGAACAAATCTTTTCCAAAGTTCTGAATTTCAACATCCTCGATAAGTTTCTCTCTTTTATCTAGAATATGATTTTAATAAAAGATTCTCATTGTTACATTTCATTGCAAAAATGTTTAAAGCAGTCATTCAGCCACCTATTCTCGAAAAACTGACTATAACCTAAAAGTAGTGTCCATCCAACGCTTATCTCACATACTGTCAGCAAAAGGGGAAACCGACAGGAGCTATCCTTCGCGATTCTTAACAAGTTAAAATGAAATCAAATCTGAATTTCATAAAAAAAAAAATTGGTTGAGAACATTACTTGAGTTTAAAGAATTAAGAAATCTAAGTCTTTGTACTTGAGTTGTTTATAAAATTTTCACTCTATCAATTTTTATTTTGCAATTGCTGTTAGATTTAACGATGTTTCATTAAAATAGTTTTTAATCATTTTCTACAAAAATGCGGAAAAGGGATACACTACTACATGCGCGGATCCAGAGGATTTGGGGATCTAAAACCCAATGGAAAATTCTAATTTCCTAAATTTACTTACTAAAATTACCGAAAATGTGCCTCGAACCCCCTTCCTCGGGCAAAAGATAGATCTACTTTAGAAGAATTATCTGGATCTGCGCATGAACTACATCTATGGGTTAACAAAAAATTATATTTTTTTTTAACTTTTGACCACTTTCGAAAATCGTAAAATCGAGTATAAAGCCATTGGGTAAAGGTAAAAAGTGAAAAAGTAACTTTATAGAATTGGAATACAGATGAGTAAGAAATAGTTGTGATGAATGAAACAAACCATAGTACAGACTGACGTATTTGGAAACATAGCTACTGATTGCATCATGTAAAGCTAAGGAGTCGTCACGCTGGTAAAACGTTGGAAGAATGGATCCGTCCCGGCAATATATCTGTTATTTGACAAGATAGATATTAAAGGTATGAAAAAAGTCAAATTCAACAGGCAGTATAACACTTGTTTGAAAAAACTGTCTTCGCGTCATAAACTGCCTTGAAATAGTTGTCTTAAATTTGTAATATTGTTGTCATTATCGGAATGAGACTAAGATTACTAGAGCAACACAGGATTTTTGACATCCAGTTTGAATTTTTATTGTAGATTCCCTCTGATGCCTTTAAAAAAAATAGTGCAATTAAAGAATATTAATATTGTTTCAGACGTTACAGCTAAAGGAGGCTAGATGACCAATCAAAAACCTATTAGATCAACTTTCATTTTTTAGAAATGATCTTTTAGGCTATAAACTATAATTTAGTGAAGAAAAGTTCTATTTTTTTATGATGACCCTGACCAATTCGTATGCTCACACCCTTGTCCCTTTCAGTCATGAGACTTAATCTTTAAAACAATAAGCATTCAATTCTTACAAATATCGTCATTAAAAAGAGTTGTAATTGAGGGATTGAATTGAGATTCAAAATTAAGAAGACAATTTAACCAACAAACCCCTCTTTTCTTTAGATTTTCCGGATAGCATCCTTCATTATCCATCCTCCACAAGCTTAATCTAAAATTTAAAAGAAAAATCTTTTAAAATTTATTATTTTAAAGTTAATGATTTCTTGTTTTGCGAAATGCGTCCATACATGTAGCTGCTACAGTAGCTGCAAATAGCTCTACAAGCAAACGTGCATTGACACGATTGGCCACCCTGGTTTCTCCTAGAGCTAATAACTTGCAGTACTGTCATCAAAAAAGCAATTAAATTAATGTTCGCGTATTAGCAGTTTGTGAAAGACGAAAACATCATATTGAAATCAATTTAATTACATTAGAATTTCTAATCAATTTTCGGCAATACCAGAATTTTATAAAAAAAATTCTCATCTGTTTGTCTATGGTCTTTGTTAAATGGTCAATTTTACGATTGAGGTATATTCGAATGATTGGTAGATTAAGTAGTGCGATATTTGAGTACTCAGTAATTTATTTCAATTTTTCCTCTATGAACAAAAAAATATACTTTTGTAGCAGATAACGTAACCATATATAAATCAAAAGTATTTAGAGAATGGTACTATTTGTATTTGTTTTCAAAATTACTTTATTCAAATATCTATTACCAATTGTTCTTGACTTCCTGTTAGTGAGCCTAATTATGGAAGGAGTCTTATCTAGTTTTCGACTCGTCAAACCTAAAGAGCGCATTGCAAAAAAGCGGGATTAGTACATGCATGTATACATGTACCTAACGTGAAAAGGACCTTTAAATATCCGTATCGCTTGAAGAGTCATGTCTAAATATAGAGACATTACGTAGACGACTATATTTACATAGCGGGTATGTTCCGTATGTAGGAAAAAAAAACAACATTTTTCGCGCATTTCTATCGAACACATTTGATTTTCATAAATACAGTTAGAAAGATGACCATGTATTCTGTATTTTGATGTTAGTTAGTTAAATCCTTCTCCGTGCAATGGAAGCTCCAAGGTCCGGTGCTCATCTCCGGTTTCCATGGTGCTAAGCGGATAGAAAGTCATTGACTCTCTCTAGATGGTACACCAGCCGGTACCCGATATCAGCTGGGTGGACTGAGACAATGTAGATTAAGTGCCTTGTCTAAGTGCACAACACACAACATCAAGTGACCACAGCGGGGTTTGAACCAGAGACCTTTCGGTTACTGGCCCAACGCCCATAACCACTGAGCCATGTGCTCAACTGTATTTTGATGTTAACCTATATCAGTGTGATTTCTACTGTCCAGCATGCGTAAAATATCATTCTTTGAAGCTACATGAATAAATCTGATTCCGGCTCTTCAAAACCCTTCAGAGATGTAATTATAATCATCGCATGACTTATAACGGGGAAATTTAACACAGCGTTCTTATATGGCAAGGTATTCATGATATTTTCCAAAAGTTAGATTTTTTAAAAATATGCCTTTTTGAAACAATCGGAATTAGCAGTTTTCAAGAAATTGTCTGACTTTAAACGTTAAGATTAATGGGCAATGGTTGAGTACTCGTTGCCATCCCCGGTAACTACACATTATTTACGAATAGAAAAAAGTATCATACAATATAAAGCCATATTCTAAATTTTATGTGATATGAATATGTTGGTAAGGTGCGTCTCAATTGCGCTTTTAGATGATTTTCTGAAAATATATTTAAACGAACAGTATAAAGAAGTGAAAAAAGCTTCAAAAAACATTGTACAATCCAGTAATTTAATTTTTTTAAAAACTTTTTGTTACCTGTAGGCAAAACAATCAGTCTCCCCGAAAATTCACATCTTGATGACGTACATGTACACAAAAGAAAGATTTTAAAATAATTTTGTATTTTTGACTATATTATTCATGAAAACCCGGTATCGTAAAAATAAAAAAAACCTCGACATTTTACGTTTGCAGAAGCTTGCTCTATTTTATTACCATGCACTTTTGTTTGTTTCATACGTGTCAAAAAGTAAGGAAAAATGTTAACGTTTTAATGCGTCCTTCGTTTCAATCAATAAAATCTCGCCTTATTGTCAAATTAAATTACCCAGGACTACTGAGGTACAGAATCTTTAGTGCGATTTCTTTTCCTTCCACTAAGTTTACTTGTTACACGCATTAGCTGTCTAAGAATTATAAAGAATATTTAAAATGCACATTAACATTTCCTCTATATAATTAATTAAGCCTGATTAAACGCCTAATCTATGTCATAGAATTAATGGATTTCGAGGTTTTATAAATAGTAACCTACCTTCTTCTCAGAACTATATATTTACGGTTAAGATTAAATAAGACTTTAATATCGCAAAAAAAAATAAAGAAATGGTGAGAGAGTCGTAAACAAGAATATGACAACTTATTCATGTTCTTTCAATACAGATACAACGTAAATTAAATGAAAATATATTTGGGGAAAAATCATCATTAAAAGTAAAATAAAACATGTTTATTTTTAATTTCATGCTAATTTGATAACAGTAAACTTTTTTTTATTAATTCAAATAAAAAGAAAATTATATCTATGCTTTTTTGAGTTAATTTACAGGCTCCCGATGTTTTCATTAATGTCACTATGTCTTATTATTATTTTTTATTTATTTAAGTTTATAATCAATATTTTCCTCGATCTTTATGCTATTACTCACCCTCTACCGATGAGTTCCATCATACCATCCCTTCCCAATGACATCGTTTTGTCCACCCATCCTTTTGGAGGGAGCAAAACCTCAAAGCCACGCCTGGAAGTTAACAAATTTATTTTTTCAATAAACCATGCGCAGAAAAAATTCTGAAAAATTTAACTCAAAACATAACATCTGAGAATGGTTCATAAGAAATTTAAAGACGTTAGAATTGCAAATCCTACGAATTGACGGCAAGGATAGCATAAAAGTGAGGCCCAAGTAGTTTAAAGATGGGATGTGTTGGAGAGAGGCATCTATTGGCTGCTATCCATACGCCTTCCATCAAAAAATGGGTACCTCCTTCAAAATATGATTATTTAAAAAAATATAGAATGTCACTAGATTTATTTTAACATATTCATATTATTCAAAATTGGATACTAAGTATCTGATATACGTGAATATCTATTTCAACATTTTTTCTGCAAAAAATACAATACCTAAATGTGCTACACCCTGGTGATAGCTTGAGTCGGCCAAATTGTACCACATTTTTGCAAAAATCCAGGTGTAAGGCGGATCATTTGGAAGAAAAACCTGAAATATCAATGATCTAATAGTTACAGTGATGATTTGATTTGCCAACTTTTTGGGACTGTCTTTATTAATTTAAGGGGGGGGGGTCATCTTGGGTCCACTTTAATTTAGTGTGTGTATCTACTACTCCAATCCGCAAGCGTCTCAATCTTTTCCACTCTATGTAAATCTACCAACTAAATGTTAGAGCACAGCATATGACTGTACTACTGATCATGGTATAGTTTGAAATTAATTGATTTAAAATGTAGTTTTAATGTACTTACAGGATTATCGGGTCCTTTCTGCTGGTACAATTGGATTGCAACAGGCATGAGTTGTCCCTTACCGTTAACAAAAAATAGAGCAATCGGAACTGGACACTACATAAAATAACAATAACATACATGTACAGATACTAGAACAACTAAACAAGTTGTGAAAAGACTCATCTTATACATGTACATGTTGAACAGTTTAATAATTAAATTGTGATTTGTAACTTTTTAGTAAGAGGAAAAGAGGTACATTATACTCTGTCCCAAGTTTCTCTTTTCCCTAATATTTGTTTTATATCTCGATAATCATAAATACCTTTGTGCCACAACTACATCTATTCATTTGAATAGCAAAAGATTTAAGTCCAGATTTTCTGTTATGAAACGCCCCCTCTACCGCTTCAAGTTTCAATACACAACCCAAAATAGAAAGTATACGGTGATTTTGCATTGAAAAGACATAAAGAAAACCCGGATGATAACGTTGAAATATGTAATTGAAAGGCGTCTCCAGTACACTTTATTTCCGAATGGAGAAAAGATATTAACATTTCCTATTATAAATCTCCGTAAAAAATTGTTTTAGTTCCCGTTAATTTCTCCGGGTAAAACAAAGATGGAGTGTCAATGAAGAAAGTTTGGAATTTTCCCCTTATATCTATGCATTGTACTTCATTGACAGGTAATCTAATTTAATGAAAAATCATCGAAAGGTTACGGAAGCAATTACTTGGGACAGACTATAGTTTATTATGTCCCATAGTTCAAAAGCAAAAAAAAAAATGATTCAAAAATCGTTTTAACAAATGATTATACACTAGAGATAAATTGAGAATTAGTAAGTACCCTTATAAGGTATAAAGTTGACATACAGTTTTGTAATATTAGTGCGATAAATATTCACCTTAAAGAAATGGACGAAGTTGACTAAAATTTTTTAAGATATTCGTTTATAAAACTTACAACATATCCTTCTCGACATTTAATTCCTTCAAATATTTCAAGATCTGTGATGAACAACCGATTGTTTTTCATGGCTTCGGAGATCGTCAGACTTTCTAGAAAGGGGGCTATCATATCATCAGTCACTCCAAATCTAGTATGAAGATAATCATATAAAAAAGATAATATCCACAGAAAAAATTGAAAAGGATTTTAATAACGACAAGAGGCCCATGGGCCACATCGCTCACCTGATGAACAATAGGTATGATGAAATCAGCTTAATGGAGTCATAAAACAAACTATCTGGACAATGTAGAATAATACATGTAGATCCTGTATAAATGAAAATCCATTTTCCCCCTGGATATTCTTATTTTTATTATCATTAGTCCCTTTTCTAACAGGATGATTTTATAGTCATAACACATGTTGAGCATTGCAGTTCTCAAAAAGATCCTAAAAATTGTTTATGTATGGGATATAAACCTACATCAAACTCTGAACTCCTTGTGAGGCCCAAGAATCATCAAGGGGCCAAAATCTAAACAATTTTAAAGAATCACCTGGCTGATTAGTTTCTGAGAAGAAGATTTTTAAAGATTTACTCTATATATTCCTATGTAGAAATTCAACCCCCAATTGTGGCCCCACCCTACCCCCGGGGGTCATGATTTTCACAACTTTTAATCTACACTACCAGAGGTTGCTTCCACACAAGTTTCAGCTTTCCATATTAATTAGTTTCTGAGAAGAAGATTTTTCAAGATTTACTCTATATATTCCTACGTAAAAAATCGACCCCCCCCCCCCATTGTGGCCCCATCCTACCCCCCGGGGGTCATGATTTTCACAACTTTGAATCTACACTACCTGAGGACGATTCCATACAAGTTTCAGCTTTCCTGGACAAATGGTTCTTGAGAAGATTTTTCAAGATTTACTCTATATATTCCTATGTAAAAAATCGACCCCCCATTTTGGCCTCACCCTACCCCCGGGGATCATGATTTTCACAACTTTGAATTTCCACTACCTGATGATGCTTCCACACAAGTTTCAGCTTTCCTAGCCAAATGGTTCTTATGAAGAAGATTTTTCAAGATTTACTCTATATATTCCTATGTAAAAATTCGACACTCAATTGTAGCCCAATCCTACTCCCGGGGGTCATGATTTTCACTACCTGAGGATGCTTCCACACCAGTTTCAGCTTTCCATACTAATTAGCAATTGTTTTTTAATTTGAACAATTTTAAAGAATCACCTGGCTGATTAGTTTCTGAGAAGAAGATTTTTATAGATTAACTCTATATATTCCTATGTAGAAATTCAACCCCAAATTGTGGCCTCACCCCACCCCCTCGGGTCATGATTTTCACAACTTTGAATCTACACTACCTGAGAATGCTTCCACACAAGTTTCAGATTTCCTGGCTGATTAGTTTCTGAGAAGAAGATTTTTCAAGATTTACTTTATATATTCCTATTTCAAAAATTGACCCCCTATTGTGGCCCCATCCTACCCCCGGGGATCATGATTTTCACAACTTTGAATCTGCATTACCTGAGAATGCTTCCACACAAGTTTCAGATTTCCTGGCTAATTAGTTTCTGAGAAGAAGATTTTTAAAGATTTACTCTATATATTCCTATGTAATATTCAACCCCCCGTTGTGGCCCCACATCGTACTCCCGGGGGTCATGATTTTTACAACTTTGAATATAAATTTACCTGAGGATGATTCCACACAAGTTTCAGCTTTCCATACTAATTAGTTTCTCAGAAGAAGATTTTTAAAGATTTACTCTATATATTCCTATGTAAAAATTCAACCCCCAATTGTGGCCCCACCCTACACCCGGGGGTTCTTGATTTTCACAACTTTAAATTTATATTACCTGAGAATGAGTATTTCTAAAAAAATTTCAATAATTCCTAATTCCTAGTTTGGTTAAAATTGGCCCAGTAGTTCTTGAGAAGATGTCGAAAATGTGGAAAGTTTACGGACAGACAGACAGACAGACAGACGGACGACAGACAAAATGTGATCAGAAAAGCTCACTTGAGCTTTCACCTCAGGTGAGCTAAAATGATAATTACAACGGAATTGGTTGTATTAATATTCTATATACAAATTAATAACAAAAATACATTTTTATTTACAAAAATGAACTCTCAAACAATATTTTGTTTCCATATGCCATAGATGAATTGGACACATTTAATTAAAAATAATAAGTCTTTGCTTTTACTTGGCAGGTATTTCTGTGCAACGTCTAATCACATTTGAGTTGACCCTGTTAATCCGCTGCCATCCAAAATTTTCATCCGTATGCCATTCATCCATATCCTACCAATTTCAAACATTATATTAGAAAGATGTTTTCCTAAAATAATTTTATAGTATGATTTTAAATGTTGCATTGATGTTATAACTGGCAATTAAAACATGTTTCTGCAAAACAACTATGTCCTTAAAAACACAACATTTTATTAAAACTAGCCATAAGAACATATAAAATATTATTTTACCAAAGGAATTCCAAAATGTTTGGAATATAGACTTTTTATGTCTTCAATTGTTTCCCAGACTCTGTCACCAAAAACCATCTCCACGGTTTTTCCAGCTAGTAAAGAGTATTTTTTTGATTGCAAATCCCACTACAAAAAGATAACAAAATATTCATTGGTTTTTTTTTCGCCTGATGCATTTATATGTATGCCTTTGTTGGAAAACCATTACGTTTAAAAAACATTGATATGGTAGATATAGAATTCCATTACCTTGTGGGAAAACGAAAATTGTTCATCCTCGGGAACTTCCTTAATCTAGAAATATATGTATCAAAGTCTACATAATAACCTACTATAAGTAAATTCAACCAGGTCGTATAATTTCGCAAACCCAAATTAAAATTGTCAACGTTTGTAAAAACATTAAGTGAATTAAATCAGTTTATCGTGTATTCGGTGTTAATTGAAATCTGAGCATTCCTTGTACAGTTTACAATCATTTAGCATCAATACAGATATTATTTGTTAACAATCAATATCGAGATGTAAGTAGATTTAGTAGAAGCAACTACCTGTACAGGAAAACCTGGAAGTTTCACTTGATACTCATAAAGCTTTCGTTTCTCTTGAAGTTCAGCGTTCCTCTGCTCTGGTCTTGGATCATATTGTGGCAGAAAAGTATCATATTTCCCAAAGTACAGGTCAACATCAGGACGAATCCATCGAAGAATCGGAAAAACTGATCTAATTCCACTCTCTTGGTTAAGTACTTCTATTTTGTCTACAAACCAATCGCTAAACAACCCTGCCTGGTCTCTTCTCAATTTAATCTCCGTGACTTCGGGTATATCTACATCATCTTTGAACTTGAAGACATCAACCTGGGCACGCTCCAAATCGTCTCTCAACCAGTTGTCTAATATTGCAGGTTTCGTTTGCTCTCCTTGTTTCCCATGAAGTACTATATCACAGTTGCAATCTGTGCCAGCACCTGCCTTGTCTCCAGTCGTTACTCTTACCTCGTAATAAGGCATGGTATTAAAAATAAATGATTAGATTTGTATGTTGTGTTCCCCTGAAACAAGGAAATGCAATGTTGATTAAATGAAAATATGTTCGCATACTGAACTCATACAAGCGTAAAAATATGATATAGCCTAAGCAAAAGATAAAACTGTACATTGTGTAACTCTGTTAGACAGCTAATCAAAATTAGCATACATCGTAAATCATGATCAAATTAACAAACAAAAACATACGAAATATGTAAAATTGTTGACACTAAAACAATTTTTCAAAATGGTATGTAAAGAAACCATTCCAACAGCCAATATTTTAAAATGCTGTGCAACGATACTGCGACAGGTTTTTTTTGTTTATCCAAGCGGTAAAATTGCTAAATAGGAAAATGTAAAATAAGATTGTTTATTCATCATAATCATAACGTTAGGTGTAATACAAGGTTGCTGCAAATTCACCATTATCTATTTAAAACTAAATCTGAGAGCTAGTAAGCCTATTGTATGGTGTGTTGAAAATTATCGCAACACTCAATTTTTCAATAAAATAAACTAATGAGTTTCCTAGTCTTGTAGAAATTAACGAGAAGCAACGATTCCTTGTGTTTTAATTTAATTTACTAACTGAACAAAACAAATCACTAAAGAGAAATGATCTAAGTTAGTGTTCAGTTTGATCCCTTTTTCCAGAACAAAAAAATTACCTTCTAAATTTGATTTTTTTTTCTGTTTAAAAAAAAAACTTAGAAATTTTACATTAGTTCAGTTTTTAAAAAAAATAGCTGTGTTATATCTGCAGTAGCTTTCCAGACATCTTACAAGGTGTGGAATGTATATATTTTTATATGAATACATACAATTTTTGACTTAAATATAATCACTTCGTTAATTTTTGATCCAAAAATTCTGTAGATCTAAGTGTAATCAAATCAACGACCTCCATATTTTTAATGAAGGGTATCATTATCGAAGAAAACCAACGCAAATGAATCAACCTTGTGCAAATCGCATGATTCATCATGTAAAACATTTCAGCGGACATAGGATAATTTTAATCAAATCACTTTCGAATCTGTCAAGTTTCCAGTTATGTCTAGGTCAAATTTAAGCTAATGGTAGAGCGAACATTTGTTTTCCTATCGTCGACTAAAGAAACATAATCGCCAGAAACTGGTATTAGACGACACAGAGCAGGTACATTAATTTTTAGAAACACAGATATTTTCAAAAGTTTAAACATTTATTAGTCGGTGAATCGTCGTTGGATCATCAAACACAGTTTGATTTTTACGGTTGACCGATTTTGCAATTGTTGAATATTATCCAGTAACCCCGTAGGCATTGTTATAATTTGTTGTCGAAAATTGTCTGAAGCATGGCGTCGTCCGCCTGGCCGCCTCTTATCGACCGATGGTACATGTTAAACGTCAAACCGTCGGTCGTTGGTCGTTTTTGGAAATGTTATTGGGGTTTTGGGATTCATTTTAGATGTTTAATCTAGTATACATTCGGTCGTCCATCAAACTGCCTGTTGATGGTAGGAAGATCATCGAGAGATGCTCAACGGACTATTCAACGACTGTTTCAACTGGAGAAATCGGCCTTTGACGCAGAAAATAAATAATTGGCCCAACGGACACAAAATTAGTAGGCCGGCGAAAAAAAACCCATGGGTTCGATAGTGAAGAAGACAACGGCTGATGAGCTGCCAACTGTCGCTCAAAAAATCCGTTATTTGTTTTGTCACAATTTTGTATATATGTTCAATAAAGTGTCATTAGTTTTTATTTATTTTCGTGAGTAACGGCGCTCCATAGAGTGCTACAGTCAGCTAGTCATTGAGTTTTCGACCGGTTTTCGTGCACGAGTTAGTTTTGGCAAGGTCGTTGAAGTAAGAAGGTGTGGAGTGTTTGAAAAGAATTCTTATGTGGCAAAAGTAGGATAAACCGTGTAGAGAAATTTTACAGTTAGTTATTTTAGTATTTATATATTTTTTTGTCTTTTGCTAAGTGTTCTATAATATTTGTTGTTAACTTAAGAATATAATGTATGGTAGCCCGACGATCGAATATAATGTGTTATTTGAACAGTGAAGTGTTGTAATTTTCACTGAGGACACGACAATGAATTTTAGGTAACTAGTTGAGTGGGTGTGATCGGCGATTATATGGCTGTATTATCCGTGGGTGCAGAACAACTACAGATGACCCAAAGTCGACTTGGGAAAAGTTACGCACGTGGACGCGCAGGCAAATGGTGAAGCTGGTGATATGGTCCAGTTACATCCGTGGTGTAAAGTTCATACTACAGGGCAGTGTGTCCACGCAAGTGAACCTGAATATGCTTTATACATGTACATGTACGACGTATCCTTATTGCCGTGATTGACATAAATGGTGGTTCCAAATATGCATGTACATGTTGCGTATGCAATTCTTCATATAATTTAGAACACAGCGTACCAAAAGCAAAACATTGTCCGAACTAAGCGTTAATAAGTGTCATCAGTCAAAGTCGGGTTATTTATTCTGTTTATATATTTTTTTTTGGGGGGGGGGGTATTTCGGGGGTTAGTTTTTTTTTTGTTAATATTGTTTGTGTGTGCGTTGTGCGAGTTTTCAGTTACTGCGTGTGTGAATTGCCTGTTTGTATGTTTGAGAGAGTGTTGTATAAAATAGCTTTATTTTTTTCTTTACACTGTAAATAAAGTTATTTTCACGGTTCTGCCTCTTTATTTATTCAAAGTTCAGTTTATAAACGAAGGAATTTCTAGGCCTTTTAACACAAATTGTGACATTGTTAAAAAACTGGTTTGATAGAAAATATACGTGCAAGCCATCGCTGGTTCATTTAAAGAACAGTATAAGATGTCAATTATTGTGTTCCGCTTAGCTAACAGAGCTAACAGAGCTCATTCGTGGGTTTTTTTATACTACGATCAGGTAAAGAAAGATCTGTTTTGATTTATGGCGCTGGTAAAATTCAGTTTTGAAATGATGACGGCTGCACTGAAGTTAAATTATCATATTTCCAAGGGAAATAATGTGAAGTAAAAATATTGAAGGTATACTAAGCGTAACACCCCCTCCCAACCACGGATTAGGATGTACAAGATTTTTTGGAAGTTGTCTATTTAACAAGGAAATTGAAATTAAATGTACACTATGCTACCCCTAACC
The DNA here is from genome assembly GCA_020458035.1 of Magallana ariakensis. Classification (NCBI taxonomy): domain Eukaryota; kingdom Metazoa; phylum Mollusca; class Bivalvia; order Ostreida; family Ostreidae; genus Magallana; species Magallana ariakensis. The sequence goes on from CM035816.1 coordinate 47,376,255, forward strand.
CATTATCATGATGTTTTGCTCATTTTTTGGATGAATCTGCTTTCCTCTACTTTCAAAAACGATGCTACGTGCCTTAAACCGGATTACACATTTCCTAGTAAGATTAATAGGGCAACCAACGAAGCGTTAATGTCGTTTTGAAATATATTTTGATTGAAAATACATTTATATTGAAATTATATTGTTTGGTTCTCCAATGACCCTACAATTTGCTTCTATTCAAGGTTTTTATTCATGAATATCTTGTGTCTTTCTTTTGCGAAATGGTGGAATGATTTTTACGAGTCGTGTCGAGCTTTTACACAATACCGTCCTATTTACATCCAGATAAAACCAGTATTTTGCTCTAGCACCTTACAGATATGGATTTTTGCTATATTTAAAATGTCGTTTTCTGTTGTAATAACATGAAACTTTCGGCAACTCTTTTTAAAAAAGTGACATGCATGTGACATTTTAGTGGTTTGATATGTATTTGTTTTATAAATTATATGAAACAGAATAAAATACTCGCATGCAACCAGGTTCAGTTGCAGATATTATTCTAAGAGAGGGTTCAGGGATAACATTATCTCCCAGGTGTTAACTTTTTTTATTATACTTTCATGTTAAATACTGAAATCTGATTGGTTAAGACGCAGTTGACAATCCGTTCTCATACCCTCAGTGTTAGCAACACACTTGGCAACGGGCCAATAGAACGAATTTTTACATGCGCGTAAATTATGCTCGTACGGTTCGTCGTAGAACTCACGTATTTTCAATTGCAATATTCAATGAAAGCAGTAAAATTTGCTATAAAAATAAGACATTCAGAATAATAAAACAGATAGTGCCTGTTTGGGAGGGAACTATTTATATAATGGCTATTGATTTGAAACTTTACAAAATGAAATAACACGATTCTTGGAAGGGAATGACCTCTCTCTAGATATGAGGCAATTAAGAAAAAGAATAACATTATTTGCAGCTGTTTAGGTATTTTCAAGAATTTTGTCATTTACTTTTTTGGGGATATCCGTAAGTACAGAGCATACAAGCAGCTAAAATGAAATTTTATTAATATACTATTAGCTGCATGTAACAAAAAGTCTCCGATTATGTGTGTATGTCTTTTTACCAAGTAAAAATGACAATAACAAACCGTCAACCATCTCAAAAATCCAGAAAACGAAATACAAATTCAAAGCAGAGCAACACCATCTATTTTCAACATTCAACGATTATGACGATATCTACTCCTAGTTATTTCAACACTACATACTTTTTGTGCAGCAATATTATTCCAAGATATGGTTTTTTGCGTTTATAAAAGCATAAACAAAACATTAAGCAATTAAACATTCAAAACAGACACAAAAATAGCATTCAATTTTACACTTTTTTACCTAAAATTCTTCAGTCTACAGTAGTAGTATTAATGGTTTAAATGTTTTGTTTCATAAACATGCTTACCCTAATCGCCTTGTTCATCCACACTCGGGTAGTGTTTGTTCAATGCTACACAGTAAATTTAAACTTTTTCATGGTCTATTTCCTTTGTATCGTCTCTCAATTATGCAAAAATGCTTGCTAGATAGAATTTGTACATTAAGTGCAGCGCGTCTCAAAAAACAGTTATTTGGTATTCTCGCACATTATTCATACTTTAGGTTGGAAATTTGTATACCATATCCTCCTCACTTTGTTTACAGCCAGGGATATCCTTAGATTGGTAACCAATGAATTCATAATTAAAATTAAATTAATGCAAGAAAATCAACAAAATAAGTTATTAAATTAAACATGTAGATTTATTTTTTGTTCATCAATCTAAACAGAGATCAATTTAAACAGAACGGTTGATCTCGTTCCAGTCCATCTAAATCTCATACAGATTTTCTAAACCCATACTTTAGGTGCAAATTATAATGGCATACTTCTGCTCTTTATGTGCAAATTTTCTATCAAATATTTCGACTGCAAGAAAAAATATGTTGACATGCACGATATTATGATAACATGCAACATAACTATTTTGACATGCAAGATGTATGTCATCAGATTGAAATTATTTAAAATTAAAAAAAAAAAATTGAGCTGCAACTTAGTTATGTTGACATGCGAAAAAAATATGTTGACATACATATTATTTTTGCCAATATGCAACTTCTTTATGTTGACATAAGAAGAATAAAGAAGTTGCATGCCAGTTTAAGTTAGCTCCATATTTACATTTGAGAAAGAATTAGGTGGGCTTGTTATATTTGAATAAAGGTTTCGAAAAAACCCGGTTATTGAACTGGCTGGCGGGCGGCTGCCTATAGGATACCCAATAATATTTTATTCTGTAGACCAATTGTACATATATTTAAGGCTTGCATATTACTTGGATTTTGCTTTTTGATAATTCATCCCCAAAAATACCAGCTGTTGAACTTTGTCATTTTCGGACAAAATTTTGCATATATTTACATTCAGTGTATATTTCCTCTTATGTTTGCATCGGAAATCTGCGACGTTCAATTTTCTATGCATACACTTTGATAATTCATTCGCCATGTGCACAACTAAAAACGTCTTCACGTGTTTTGAGTATATTTATTTGTGTAAGATTAATGAAACGTTCAATCTTACATAACCAATTTGATATGTACTTTTGAAAAATAATCATTAAATTATATCTACTCCTAAATAATAAAAAAAAGATTTTCTCTAAAAAGTTTCCGGCACCATATTTTTAGTCGCGGAAGCGAACTAAATAACATGTACATAAGGCTGTTCCATGTATGTTTCATATCCCTGACTGAGAGCGTATTTAAGAGCTTTACAGCGATAATACACATATTTCATTTTTAAAAATCAGTATGAATTTAAATATAAGCATTGAATGCTTATAATTGGAGGTCGTCGGTCCTGTAACACACCAAGCGGTGCAGACAAATTATCATACCCCACTAACACGCGGTATTCAATTTGTCGGCAATGCTTGGTGTGTTACAGGACCGACGACATCCAAAAAAGCATTCAATACTTAAAGCTGACATGAATTCATAAATACGCATTATTTCCCTTATATCTCCGACTACCGCCATATTAGCTGTCGATTTCTATTGTTCTGTTCATCGCTACACATCCCCTATATAAGGCCGATAGCGCTATTCATGCTTCACCGCATTCATGTATTTTATTCACTCGAACACGTTACATTGGACGAAAAGACTCACAGAAACGCGTTTTGAACAAATATAATACGACAGCCACTGCACGGGTAAAGAATATCCAATGAACGACGAAACAAGACAGACTGAAATCCAGGCACATAGTTCAAATATCCTCGTTAATTGTAGAACGTTATTCCTGTGTATGTTACAACATCGCACATGCGCAAACCACATTTTGTGGCAGATAGAGCAATGTCAATGATCACATGAATTTTAGAAACGGAGTTTTTTTGTAAAAACCGATGGAAACGATGTTACGTTGTTACTTTCTTGGATTTACTATCATTTATCTACTGTGTTGGATGTAGTGCCGTGGGGGTCTTCAAAAAATGCAGACGTAATGCACTCTGTATGAACAACACGTGTTCGATGTGCATGCGAAGTAAGACACCACTATATGTGCAAAATAATACGGATACATTAGAGATTCATTCAGAGAATATATATATATTGTGTGTTATTGATTGTAGTTTCCTTTATTCTTTTTTTTACAAAAATTTTACTACAATATGCTGTTCATGCATTTTGAAGTCAGTGCAACCTGAATGCCTCGATCGGAAAGCAACCGACCGTAACTTTATTGACCGGTTTATATACCCCAGTGGCAGATGAAGAGTGATCGAAACTAATATGGCGACCAAATGCTTTTATGAATTCATGTCAGCTTTAAATGAGGTACTTGTTTTTCCTATCACTTAATATACATAGTTAAGATATGTGCATATTCAAGGATTTTGATTTTTAGAAATTTATTCGAAAAATACCAGTTGTTGTCATTTTATTCCATAATTTTGCTAATAGAGTACTCCATTTGTCCGGATAACTTTTCCTAAAGTTTTCAAAATAAGATTTTTTTTTTTTTTTGCCAATATGTTCTTTAAATATCAAGATGTTCATATTGCCTGGATTTTAATTTAAAATGTTGCATATAGAGTATCAAAACACGTAACACGTAACTTTTTTTGTATTATCAGTTAATTAATTAACATTACTTCATATATCATTCTAGCATTTGAGATACCTTAATTAAGATGTTAATTTACAACAAAGTGCCTCATACATTGATGGTAGCCAGTACATGGTGTTTCCACAACTAATTAAATGCTAGAAATATTCCATACAATAAGACATGGTCTTTTTAAAAGATAATATATTAGTTTTATCTTCTACAATATTTCTATAGGTCTGCTAATAATGGAGCATAATTGTTACCCATGTCATTCTAATATTTTTCTGAATTGTCTTTAACATTGTGCGTGACTATTAAAGAAAGAAACATGTACTTGAATGTAACTATTGAATTTTTCAACCTTTTATCGAGTAGGGCATGAACGACTGGAAAAGCGATGAAAGTTTTGGCTGGCAACGAATAAACAGCGTCAATCCGAGTCTAATTTGTCTTTGCACAGAAATACCCAACAAGTAAGAAATACATAATAATATCGAAATAAAGCGTTTATACTTATTAATTTAATTTCAATGTTCATTGGTTTGTTTCTTCACGTTATCTTAATTGTAAAGACAATATTGATAACACATAACGTAGTGATTTAAGTGTTAACAAAGTGATTTAAGTGTTAACAATGTGTAAATCAGTATCTATATTTTAACTAGCGTTCGACTTTTAAAAATTAAAAACAACCCCAAATAAAAGTGATAAGATTAATATAAAGGACCAAGATGACATGGAACATGGATCTAAACGCGTTTGAAAATATCTTAAAGATAAATCACACAAAAAACCATAAGAGTAAAATACAAATTAAACATGATGGTTCATATAATTACCAGACTTGGAGTAAAAGATGAAGATTTGAACCCGTTTTTTGAAGGAATGACAATATCCGAGGCCATCCCAAAGAAACGATTGTTTGTCATTGATCTAGAAATCCATGAGGGAATAACTTGTGTGGAAGGACATACTGTAAGTGGAAAATATTTTATTTATTTACATAGGACAACATAATTTTGAAGTTGTATTGCTTAAGAAATCCGGCAAAGATGCTTTAAACACATAATTATATAGCCTGCTTTTAAAAGGTGGAATATCCCTCTGATAAGAGAGATAACTTCTGTAGAAAATAATCTCACTTTGTTTCTGTTAATTCACAATTTTAAGGCATGTAGCAACAAGGGAGGCAGTGCTGACCCCAATTTATGTTTGAAGGCGTCATTTATATATATACAGTGTACAAACATAGAAAAAAAAATTAACGAACGAACTGAAGACTTTTAGAAGGGGTGGGTAAAGTGATAAAATGACAATAACAAACCGTCAACCATCTCAAAAATCCAGAAAACGAAATGCAAATTCAAAGCAGAGCAACACGGACCTTTTACAAAAAATTGCAAGAAGCGAATCATTTTTTTACATGAACAGTACCGGTACGTGTTTGATGCTTAAGGCCAGAGAATTTTTGGAGGATTTTTTTCTCTCTAGTTATAGCTCGTTCACAAAGGTGAATGAATTATAATTGGGAAACACGTGACCAAGAAAATTACAATATCTTAACTTAGTTATCGTCGTTTGAAACTTATAACATTTCAAATGTTTTAAATTCAATAACGGTTTTCTATTCTGCGAGAGCAGATATGGGACAACAAATTTTTTAAAAAACCCAATATCACATTTTATTCAAGCAATATATTCCTATATTGAGATCATACCAATTATAATCTTACTGGAAGATCATTCATTTGATTCCCTTTTTGTGTTATAACAAAATGCTCTTGATTACATTTTAAGCATTTCTAAAACATAAGGGTCCATTTACTAT